>OX422221.1:481523658-481956158 GCA_949130495.1 Sambucus nigra | reverse complement strand
GTAATCTTATTCTGAGATAGTTGAATTCGATCAATCATGGAACCAGACTTTAAACACAGTCTAAAAATTAAAGCTGAGAAAAGAAAGGAGGGATTTGCCAAGATAGATTACAGGTTGCGACAACATATTTATAAGTAGCGGAATAAGCCAACAGACAACAATCCCCCTTAGAAGATTGACGTCGATACCATCACTTTTTATAATTGTGGGGGAAGATGTCATATGTTGAATAAATGTCTCATGGTAATGAGTTGCTTTGTGGCAAGCTCCGCCACATGGCAAGAGACTGAAGACTTCCAAAGAAAAAGGGTGCTGCTCAGTTGAGGACACAAGCATAAAATTTTTCTACGAATGCCAAGGATGAACAATAGGGCGAAGACGTGATAGCAGATACCATTATTATTGATGATAGAAATACATATTGATTATTGTCCCACACACTTGCATATAACTTAAGGACAAGATCCCAAGTTCTCTCTATACTAGTAGTAAACACCCTAATAGGAGTAGTTGACGAGGTCGCATCCATTCGCCTCGTATGTGTTGTGAAAGTTGAAGGTAGACTGTTAAAAGCTAATATAATCCCCTTATAACATGGTAACTTTGATGTTATCCTGGGAGTGGATTGGTTGTCAACCCACTTTGCACATATTGATTATTCGGTGAAAGA
The DNA here is from genome assembly GCA_949130495.1 of Sambucus nigra. Lineage (NCBI taxonomy): Eukaryota > Viridiplantae > Streptophyta > Magnoliopsida > Dipsacales > Adoxaceae > Sambucus > Sambucus nigra. Next base: position 481,955,488 of record OX422221.1, on the reverse strand, counting down.
GATTCATTTTGCAAGTCTAGGGTTTAAAGTGTGTTTTAGAGGCACCAAGTCTTCCGAGAAACCTATTTTGATCTCTTCTTTGAGGGTCAAGAGATTTTTGAAGAGTGGGTGTAAAGAAGACCACGAGAATGCTTTCTGCATGATGAAAACAAAGATACACCAATGAAAATTATTTTTCTAATTTTAATAGTGCAAAAACAAAGCGCACCCTAAAATGGTCTATGTGATAAAATTTACCAACAAGTTGTCATACAATCCCAATTTTAACCTTGTTAAACATTTAGATGATAAATCATGAGGAAAAGATAAATCAAAACATAACACTAGATGTACAAGGAAAACTTCACTAATGAAAAAAAAAGAACTCACGTCAATGCCACAATCTTTCTCAAAACTTGGGTAATATTAATGGGATTAACGGCTTACAATACCTTTTGTGCTACCTCCACCACCAACTTTTTAACAATATTTCGCAAGCGAACAATTCTACAATGTCGGTGAGTGTTTCAACATCTTTACGTCTTGATCAACGATTAATCTTGTTGCCCTTGAACAAATAAAGTCTCATTTATAAATAAAGTAATCTTTTGATTCTAAAGGCGAGGAATCACAAAGCGAGCCATAAATATCTTAGGGTTTGAAAATCTGAACGTGTTACGAAGATTATGTGATATAATGATGTAGTCTCCATAATAACATATTCTTCCTTTTGTTATTCATCAAGATGAATGTTATATGCCTCTTAGGGTCCGTTTGGCAATCCAATTCCAAGACTTGAAATTGGAATTCGAAGGCCAATTTCAATTCAATGGAATTCAAATTGGCCTTCCAATTCCATTTCCATGGCTTGGAATTGGTTTGTCAAACGGACCCTTAGTGTAAAGAAGCTCTCAAATGTTTTGAGTGATAAAAATGAGCTTCAATTAATGGTAATACCCAACATAATGTGAAGAGAGGTGACCTCTCACTACTTACAAAGCATGACAAAGTGGGTAAAGGCTAAAACGATTAATCACCAACTTGTATTCCTCTAAATGGGGGATTTGGCTCACATTCCAATGACATTTACTTAATTCGGCCATACATATATACATCTGGAATGCTTCGCTCGCGAGCAGTTTGTTGCAACGAAGCCAAGCTTCACTAGAGCTAGCCAACAACGAAAGAAGTCGCAAACCATTTTAGAGAACAAATATCTAAAACACACGCGCACCTAAAATTCAGATTGATACCATCTTATATACTGAATTTGGAAATATAACTCTTTAATTTGGGAGAGCCAAAAAAAGCAACAACTAAAGCTAGAATTCTTACTTTCAAAGACTTCACATTTAAATTGATTTTTCGTTCAGTTGCTTTTCAGTGTTATAAAAAAAGACATGATATCACGTGATTTAACCGAAGATATTACGCTGGAGATAATAGAATGGAAAAATAAGATTCATGTAACCAACCCCAAATAATTAGAAAAATACTTTGTTGAGTTGCTTCTCACACTGAAATCATGTTTTACTCAGTAAAATACATAATCCCAATAATATTAACCAAATCAAACATCAATAGTAAACCTGATAACTGGCTGTGGCACATCATTTAGTGTTATATTAGATTTGTGTACTCAAACCCAATTCATTAAGAGGTGCATAATTTTTGTCATAGTATATCAATTATTTTGTCCACTATATTTTACCGTATTCGAGTCGTGTTTAACTAGGTTAATGCCAACCCACTTATGACCCAAAATTCATTAAAATTCAGCCCATCAACTAAAAAATTTGTGCCCATATGTTTTGTGTTATTATGTTGTCTTATTTTACCATATCTATCTTACTCCTAGCAAATGCAAATAAGATACCCTGTCTCTATTAACAGACTTATAAGCTGTCAAAATAAGAATTCAATTTTAAAAGTCAAGCTTCCATTACAAAATTGATACTATTTCATATATATAAAACCTCACACTTATATATGCCCTAGCCACATAGGCATACAAAACTCAGCCTCTACTCATTTACCAATTAGTACTCCAAACAATGTGATTGAGTAATTACAGGAAATAATTACAAAAAGTCATGTCAAAAGTGGTAACCAAGCACTGTAAATACATTATCTCGATCCCAAAAGAGCAGGATATTAAAGGGTAAATTGTAAATAAACCCTGAGTTATTAGATTGACTGCAATTAAGTCCACGAACAATTAAATAAGTCCCCAACTTAAAAAATAGCAAACACATTACATAATTTTTTTTTCAAAAAAAGTGTGAAAAAATCTAGTTGTAATTGTTGCAATGTTTATGCTTGTTCTTCCTCAAAAGTTTCCACATCCATTTTAATCAAAAAAATCATCAAAATCTTCACTCTCCCTTCTCTTTATTTGATCTCCTTGGGTCATCATTAGATCCTACAAGAAGGTTAAAGTGACAGTCAACAAAATTGAGAGAGAAAAGTTCAAAAATCCCTCCAACCCTAAATAACATAACAATAAATAAAATTACAGGTAAAATATCAAAGCAAATATAACAACTCCTCAAGTTTTAAATCCAGAAATTTGCCTCATGTACAACCATCCTAACAATATAGTTTCCAAATGGCACAAAGAGAAACACCAAACCTACACAAATTCACACCAACTCTTTTTTGAGGTAATTAACATTTAGTCCCTACAAATTATTACATTCAATGTTTAATCCACTTTATTTTTAGAACTAACAAAAAGACTAACATGGGAGCAGGTGGTGTTGTGGCACTGCCACAACTGTCCAATGTGCAAAGGCCGTAATGTCACTATAGGGACCATATTATTGTAAATATTTTGGACTAAAAAATATTTTATAGAAAAAAAAATCATGGACTTTTTGTTAAATGCCCCTTCTTTTTTTCATCCATTTCTTTATCTCCCCCGTTATCCACACAAATTCACACGACCCATCCAAGTTTCCATACAAAGCACACCTTAAACCTCCCATAAAATTTAACCAAACTTACTAATCATACACATCACTTTATGAATTTACAAGTGTACGAGGTTCACAGAGAAAATTTGCAAGACTAGTATCTAAGATTAATGTCACTATTAAAAAATTTGAAAGAAAAATTGAAAGCCGTTAACGAATGACCCCTAAACTAATAAATGAATTGGATGCGTCTTTCATCCATATAAAGTTACGAATATAGCCAGTGGCGGATAGAGGGGGGGCCGGGGGGGCCTGGGCCCCTGCAAAAGTTTTCAAATTTTTTGGAACAGGCGTTAATTTCTAGTGGGAGATGGAGATTGGGTAAAATTAAATATGGCTTGTTAATAGGTAATACCCCCACAAATGCTCCAAACTTCTTAAACTAAAACAAAAAAACATGGCTGGTGGTGAAGGAGTTAACTTAGACGTGGTTGGTGGAGTTCAAGTTTTTAACAAAACAAAAGGATAAAAGTGACTTTTTAATGTTTTGGTTAAAAAACCAAACAAATCCAAATGGTTAACAGATAGCACCTAAATACATACAACAAAAGAAAGAGAAGTAAACTTTCAAAAACACAGTGACGCCACCGGAAGAAAAATTTCTTTGTGGAGGTAATTTTTTTTCTTTGCATTTTTCTTTCAGGTTGCGTTTTCAAGATTCAATTTTTTTATTTCATTCTTTTTTTTAATATAAGGAAAAAAGTAACAATAAAAACTAAAAGATAATTTTTGTAAACGCTTAGTGTTTAATAAAATACTTTGAAATAGTATTGTTGATAAAAAATAAATTTGTTTTTTTTAACAGTTTTAATTTTGAAACTTTCATTTACAATTTAATTTTGCAATAACGGAACATGCATTTTCGGCCATGAGTCTCGTTAAGATTAAGCTACGGAACAAGATGGAGGATGACTTTCTTGCAAATTATTTGATTACCTATATCGAGAAAGAAATTTCTCGGGATTTTGAAGTTCATGACATTATAGATGACTTTTATGAAATGAAGGAACGTCGATCACAATTTGTAATGCCAAAAATTCTTATGTAGTTAGGGTCATTTTTTTTATAATTATCCGTGTTAATGGTGTCTATGTTAATAAAGATCTACGTAATGAATTTTTGGGATTATTTATTCATTTACTTATTCATATTTATATTTTGTTTACATAATGCTTTTGCCCCCCCCCCCCCCCCCCTGTGACACCCCGCCTAATTAAATACCGAGCGATCACTCCTTTATTAAATTAAATCAAGGTATACAGTTGGTTCATTCTCAGCATCACTGTCGATAAAAATATTTTTTTCAATTTAACACCCTAAATAATTAAGCTAAGTGTCAAAACCATTTTCATACATAACTTTCCAAATTTTATTTTAAGAAAAAGATTTATTTAATTATTAACAACATAACTAAGTAAGAATCACACCACATTAAATTCTGCAACATAAACCAATTAATAGAATACATTCGTCAATCGAATGTCAACATGCGAAATATAAAGTAACACAATTCAAACTGAATAAATCCCATAACGACAATACGAGAAATAACTGGAAATACAAATGTCCCAATAACAATGAAATAATGGAAAGGGCGACACGTGCCCAATAAATGAGAATGCTAGAAGTGGAGTCAATAAAGGAAGCCGTCTACGCAAGTAACTTGCAACTCCCACCTAAGCAGCAGCTCGTTCCTTTCAAGGGATCCTAAGCAAGACGCCCCTGTGGCTGGGCCCCTGAAATATATACATATATATACAAGAGAGAGAGAGAAAAAAAGAAACGGGTCAGAGCCCGAAAGTGTGTTTGATTTTAAAATACGTTTGGCAAGTATTTAAATTGATACAGGCCAATGCAACAACATATTAGAGCGTCACTCTCTTGAGAAATACTCACATCTCTTCTAATGTGCACACCTATCGCACTACTCTTCCCAAGGGTTTATCTTATAATTTTATCATATTAACCTTCCCAATAATTTAGCGTATCTTAACTTACTCATAAGATTTCAAAACCGAACAATATTATTGTTTAGAAAGAATACTTCCAATTAGCAGCACAACTCTCGTTTTAACTTTTATTAATTTATAAAGTTTTCCAGTGACGTTTTATACTTTGCTCGGGTCAACTGCTATCCCCTGCTCAGAAACAACATGGCCCAAGAACTGTACTTCTCGCAACCAGAATCCACACTTCTCGTACTTAGCATACAACTGATGCTCGCGTAGAGTCTGAAGAACCTGCCTCAAGTGCTCGGCATGCTCCTCCTCGGAGTGTGAATATATCAAGATGTCATCTATGAAGACGATGACAAACTGATCCAATAACTCTCTGAATACTCGGTTCATCAAGTCCATGAAAACGGCTGGAGCATTTGTGAGTCCGAACGGCATCACCCGGAACTCATAAGACCCATATCTCGTCAAGAAAGCAGTCTTCGAAACATCCTGCTCCCTAATACGTAACTGATGGTATCCCGACCTTAGATCTATCTTCGAAAAGAAAGTTGCTCCTCTCAACTGGTCGAACAGATCGTCGATTCGAGGCAACGGATACTTATTCCGTATCGTGACCTTGTTCAGTTCCCTGTAGTCCACACACAATCTTAGTGAACCATCTCTCTTCTTCACAAACAAAACTGGAACGCCCCAAGCTGAGGTACTCCTGCAAATGAAGCCCTGACCTAACAGCTGCTCTATCTGATCTCGTAGCTCTCGCATCTCTGCCGGAGCCATACGGTACGGTGCGCGTGCTACAGGTCTCTTATCTGGCAATAAATCTATAACGAAGTCTATCTCTCGTCTGGGGGGTAGGCCTGGTATCTCCTGAAACACATCGGAATACTCCCTGGCAACTGGGATCGAATCTAAGGGAATCACAACCTCCTTAGAGGTATCCTCCTCTATGTAATACAAATGAGCGGTCGAACCTCCCTCTGGGCGAGGCATTACCACTACAAACATCTCTTGCCCCGGAATGGCAAAAATAATGCTCCCACCGAAGCAATCAATCATGGCTCTGTAAGCTGCGAGCCAATCCATACCAATAATCACATCATGCTCGTGCATGTCTAAGACTAACATGTCTGCAGGTAATACCAAGCTACCAATCTCTACCCCCACTCCCCGGCATATAAAGAAAATAAGTGACCCACTCCCCAGTGGTGAGTCCACACACGTCACTGTACTCTCTGCTGTGGCTAACAACCCTAAGGCCTTCGCAAAATGCGTAGCTATAAAACAATGTGTTTCCCCCGTATCAAACAAAACTCGACCCATAGTACCATGGATAGGAAACATACCCTCAATCGCGGGTGGTGCCTGTGGAGCTGCTGCCTGGTGGACGTTATAGACACGTCCATACTGTAATTGCCCCTGCTGCACTGGAGCTAGTAGGGTTGGCACCTGGGCTGGAGCTGGGAGGTCAGGTGGAAAAAGTGGTCTCTGTGGCTCATTACGGGCTCCCTGCTGCTATGGGGCGCTATCACCCTCTAGGCAATCCTGATGCCTATGGCCATGTTTACCGCACCCAAAGCATCGGCCTTTGAAGTTACCTCCCCTCTGACCCTACTGTCCACGGCCCTGTTGGCCATTACCTCCACGCCACTGGCCCTATTGGCCCTGATGTGCACGCTGTTGGCCCTGCTGGCCCTGCTGCTGTCCTTGCGGTCGGTGTTGGTCCTGCTGGCCCTGCTGATTAGGCTGGCCCTGATGGCCCTGCCTGAAACCCCTGAATCCCTGCCTAGAATCACCTGAACGGAATCTCTTAGCAGGGTCCCCCTGATGGGAACTTTGCTCGTGCTGACGAGTCTGTCCTTGAGATGGTGCCCCACCGGCACTATTACCCCCGGCCCTGCCCTGCTGGCTGGACTCTCCTGCTCTCTTGCTTCCCTGAAGATGGAAGCGGTGATCCTGGCAATGTAGCAATGCGGCATTGAGTACATCAGTGAACGTACTCAGGGATAGGTTCCCAATAAGGTGTTGACGGATCCTCCAAGCTAACCCGTCGACAAACAGCATAATCTTCGTGCTCTCAGTAGGTGCCTCATCTGGCACAATGGTGAGAAGTCTCGTGAATTCCTCCTCATACTCAGCTACAGTAAGGTTCTCCTGCTTCAGATTTAGTAATTTCCGCCTCATCTCAGTCTGCACTGCGGGTGGAAAATATTTGCGGTCAAACCGCTCCCAGAACAACTGAATAGGGATCGTGTCCCTCTCCTCCAAAGTAGTAGTGGACTCCCACCACTGTAAGGCGGCTCCCACCAGCTTAAAGGAAGCCAATAGCTGCTTTTGCACATCAGTGCACTCATACATACGGAGATGCCGCTGGATGTCCTTCTTCCATTGGCTAACTGTAACAATATCGGAGCTACCAGAAAACTCAGGGGGATGCGCTTTCTGAAAAGCATCCTGAACCCTCTCCCATGCAGATGGAAGCTGTGCTGGTACTGGCGATACTGCCTGAACCTGGGGTGGAGCCTGCTGAATCACCGCTATCGCGGCATTCACCGCCTGAGCAACAATGGCGGCTACTTCGTTTGCATTCATTGTGCCTGGTGCCGGAGCTGCTGGCTGCTCGGCTTGGGCACGCCTATCTTTCGGAGCACGTCTCGGAGGCATCTGAAACGTGAACAAGTTTATTAGTCTACAGTTATTATCAAATCTCAATAGCTGAAGACTTAAACGTAAAAGCAAGAATACAACAATCCTAAAAATAGGGCTCCATAGCAATAACGTTAAGCTGAAAGCGAAATAAGCCGTACAGATCCTATGGACACTAGAACCTGATGCTCTGATACCACCTGTGACACCCCGCCTAATTAAATACCGGGCGATCACTCCTTTATTAAATTAAATCAAGGTATACAGTTGGTTCATTCTCAGCATCACTGTCGATAAAAATAATTCTTTTCAATTTAACACCCTAAATAATTAAGCTAAGTGTCAAAACCATTTTCATACATAACTTTCCAAATTTTATTTTAAGAAAAAGATTTATTTAATTATTAACAACATAACTAAGTAAGAATCACACCACATTAAATTTTGCAACATAAACCAATTAATAGAATACATTCGTCAATCGAATGTCAACATGCGAAATATAAAGTAACACAATTCAAACTGAATAAATCCCATAACGACAATACGAGAAATAACTCGAAATACAAATGTCCCAATAACAATGAAATAATGGAAAGGGCAACACATGCCCAATAAATGAGAATGCTAGAAGTGGAGTCAATAAAGGAAGCCGTCTACGCAACTAACTTGCAACTCCCACCTAAGCTGCAGCTCGTTCCTTTCAAGGGATCCTAAGCAAGACGCCCCTGTGGCTGGGCACTTGAAATATATACATATATATACAAGAGAGAGAGAGAGAAAAAAAGAAACGGGTCAGAGCCCGAAAGTGTGTTTGATTTTAAAATACGTTTGGCAAGTATTTAAATTGATACAGGCCAATGCAACAACATATTAGAGCGTCACTCTCTTGAGAAATACTCACCTCTCTTCTAATGTGCACACATATCGCACTAATCTTCCCAAGGGTTTATCTTATCATTTTATCATATTAACCTTCCCAATAATTTAGCGTATCTTAACTTACTCATAAGATTTCAAAACCGAACAATATTATTGTTTAGAAAGAATACTTCCAATTAGCAGCACAACTCTCGTTTTAACTTTTATTAATTTATAAAGTTTTCCGGTGACGTTTTATACTTTCACATAACAAGTATTTACTATATGAGTCATCAACCATGTCCTACTTATCAAATCACAGTAGGCAGTTCCAAATTTCCAAATCTTATATATATATTAACTACTCGCATAATATATATAAAATAACAGCACCCCACATAAAACTATGGTGCGTGCATACTTCTACTATCCAAACCCCATACCACTCATATCAAGCGGAATACAAGTTCGGAATCACTCTCGAACTGTATTAACACATACACAACAATATCGAGGCGAAGCATAGATTCCAAGTCTCTAAGAGGATGGCACATACTCGCGTCTCTTAGGACCGTCTGAACTATCAATTCGATAGACTGTACCAAGGATATCTATCTTCTAGGGTACAAGTCAATATCCCCCATAAAGGTCCCATCGAGATAAGACTGTCCCAGGGCGGTAACCTCAAGGATAGCAAGTAGCGCGGTATGTTTTTCACATGTATATAATATATGTACACACAACATATAAAAGTACCACTTTTATCATATTAATATGGGTTCCTCTCGTCACCCAAAATTACAACATTTATCCTAAATTTCACATTTTTAGTATTACGTATAAGGTTTCATCTCTAACCTTAACTCGAAGGGTTTTCTCACTTATTACGTGACATTCGTGGACTCTATCCTTCCAAGTAGAAAATTCAGTAAGTATACCTCTATTTACTATCGTAGCTATTCGCCGTAATCTCTCACTTGAAATACGTAGCTTCATCGTTCATTATACAATTACCCCAAAAGTAAACTTCTCGTCTTATAATAAAGTTCCCAACACTTATTCATAGGTCCTACTGGTCTTTCCTATCTCCCAAAACATTTTATTAAGAATACCCAAGAATTATTTCACGATAAATTTAATTTAACTAATTAAATAAGGGAAATAGGAGTCTGCCAGGAGGGGGCGATCGATCGAGGTCTGGGGCTCGATCGATCGATCCAGAAGGTCTGCGAAAATTCTGCAGAAATGCAGTTACGGGTTCTACCAAATTTCTTCATCCAAAACCATGTTTTTCCATTCTAAACGTCCCAAAAATCCTACTACTATCATTATAACAATATACTAGATGTTTTCAACGTAAAGCATGTGTATATCTAACATTCAACATGGATAATTAACCCAAAATCCCATCTAATCATCAAGAACCCTAGAGTTTTTCTTAATCAAGGTTCTAATTTGTTTTTACCAGAAATTCCTTCTAATATATCATCAAAATTTCGTGGGTTATATTCCTCTACATGGCAAGGATTCCAGAATTTTCATATAATCAATACTACATGCATTTTCCTAACACAACTTGGGTTTTCTTCCATAGTTTTCATCTCTAATCAACCCTAAACTAATATGAGATTTCACTAACGAAAATACGCAAGTTAAATACTTTCCTGGGATTTTCAGAAGTCTGGTTTGCAGGTGAATCCGATGTGGTTGCGTTCCCTTCTCGCGATTTACGCGTTGGTGGTGGCGGCGGTGCAAACCGGTGACTTTTTGGCCTTGAATTGCCTTGGAGCTCTCTCCTCTCTTCTCCAATGGCCGTCACTTGTGTTCTGAATATTCTAACCCTAAAAGACTAACCTAAATGGCTGATATAGGTTGCTGAATTTCGTGGGTTTAATTACCCAAAAAGGTGAAATGACTAAATTGCCCTCCCGGGGTACCAATTAGGCCTAAAACCGCCCCGAGACCCAAACTAAACCCCCGGGTACACTTTTCTGACTATTTTGACCCTTCCGGACGCGTTGGCGCACTCATAACGACCATACGAACAACTTATAAAACATTCACTTTTTATTTAACAAAATTAGTCCCGACGTGACACGGGCACGTCCCGACTTAAATTTCCGAAATTGTCATTTAATTCACTCGTGACATTCAATATAATCAATATCATATATTACTTTGCTCATTAGTAATATTCAACAAATTTTCCATAATTACTAACTCTCGTCACGTTAATAATTATAACATAATTAATTTCCGGATTTTTTTATTAACTAAATCATTCACGTTAAATTTTATAAATCCCCAAATTAATATAGCATAAAAATACGGGGTATTACATACTTCCCCCCTAATAACGGAATTTCTTCCCTAAATTCGGAAAATAAGGCATACCTGGTAAGAACAACTCTGGATATCTTTCGCGCATATCTGCCTCACGCTCCTAAGTGGATTCCTCCACATTATGATGCTCCCACTGGACTCGCACAAGTGGAACTATCTTCGACCTCAATCTCCTCTCACTATAGTCTAGAATAGCCACTGGTCTCTCCTCGTAAGAGTTATCAGGCTGTAAGTCGATCTCATCTATCGTAATGTGAGTATGGGCCATATCATCCCGAAGATATCGTCTCAACGACGAGATGTGGAATACATCGTGGATGCGATGTAAATGTTCTGGCAGTCCCAACCTGTATGCAACCGGCTCAATCCTCTCGATGATGGGAAATGGTCCCACGTACCTCGGAGCCAACTTCCCCTTCTTCCCGAACCTCATCACTCCCTTCATAGGGGATACGCGCAATAACACTTGGTCCCCCACACTAAACTCCCGGAAGAATCGTTTCGCATCGGCGTAGCTCTTTTGCCTGTCCTGGGCTATCCGAATGCGACTCCTGATTATCTCAATCCTCGCGGAGGTCTACTGAATCACCTCTTGTCCTAGCAACTTGTTATCCCCCACCTCGAGCCAACAAGTTGGAGAACGACAAGGCCTGCTGTACAAAGCCTCAAATGGAGCCATGCCAATCGTGAACTGATAAGAGATTATAAGCAAACTCTACCAGTGGAAGATGTGGCTCCCAACCTCCTCCAAAATCGAGAACACACATGCGTAGCATATCCTCTAACATCTGATTAGTACGCTCTGTCTGTCCATCTGTCTGTGGGTGGTAAGCTGAACTCAACCTCAACTCAGTACCCATAGCCTCCTGAAAGCTTTCCCAGAAACGTGACACGAAAATCTTGTCCCTATCTGACACAATATTCAGGGGCACCCCGTGTAATCTGACAATCTCAGCGATGAACAACTGAGCATACTGACCCGATGTATAATCTGTCCGCACCGGCAGAAAATGAGCTACCTTGGTCAAACGGTCTACAATCACCCAGATAGAGTCACGGCCCCGCTGTGAGGTAGGCAACCCTGTAATAAAATCCATGGAAATGCTCTCCCACTTCCACGCGGGTACTTCCAATGGCTGGAGTAACCCTGACGGTTTCTGGTGGTCCACCTTCACCAGTTGGCATGTAGAACACTTGGACACGAACTCGGCGATGTCCTTCTTCATCCCACTCCACCAGTATTGTCGCCTCATATCCTGGTACATCTTATCGCCTCCCGGATGTACTGCAAATCGGGACCCATGAGAATGAGTCATCACTGCATGACGTAATTCTGCTCCTTCTGGAACCACCAATCTCCCATTAAACCTCAAACCCCCATCAGAACTAACAGAATAAGACTCAGCACCCTCGGCTAAAAGTCGTGCAATCTTCTCCTGGCAAAACGGGTCTGTGGTTTGTGCCTGTATCACCCTTGTAACAATCTCGGGTGTGACTGACATCACGGATATGAAAGAACGTCCTACTGCGTCCCGGTGACCCAACTCCTTCCACTTTGCTTTCCAGACATCCGCTACCTCGTCTACCGGTCTACGACTCAACGCATCAGCAACTACGTTGGCCTTTCCCGGATGATACTGTATATCGAACTGATAGTCCTTCACAAACTCTAGCCATCTGCGCTGACGCATATTCAGCTCTCGCTGAGTGAACAGGTACTGCAATGACTTGTGGTCTGTGAACAAACGGAATTTCTCACCCAATAAATAGTGCCTCCATATCCTCAATGCAAAGACAGCCGCTGCTAACTCCAGGTCGTGGGTGGGGTAATTCTTCTCGTGCGGCTTAAGCTTGCGGGAGGCAAAAGCTATAGCCTTCTCTTCCTGCTGAAGTACTCCCCCAAGTCCCCGTAAGGACGCATCGGTGTAAACCAGGTACTCCATACCCGGCTTCGGTAACGCAAGGACTGGCGCTGAAGTAAGCTTGTCTTTCAGCTCGTCGAAAGCCAACTGACAAGCGTCATCCCAAACATATGGTACCCCCTTGCGAGTCAGATTGGTCAATGGACCCGCTATTTTGGAGAATCCCCGAATGAATCTCCTGTAGTAACCAGCTAACCCCAAGAAACTACGCACTTCCGTAGGTGTCGTGGGCTGTCCCCACTCCCTCACCGCTGACACTTTGCTCGGGTCAACTGCTATCCCCTGCTCAGAAACAACATGGCCCAAGAACTGTACTTCTCGCAACCAGAATCCACACTTCTCGTACTTAGCATACAACTGATGCTCGCGTAGAGTCTGAAGAACCTGCCTCAAGTGCTCGGCATGCTCCTCCTCGGAGTGTGATTATATCAAGATGTCATCTATGAAGACGATGACAAACTGATCCAATAACTCTCTGAATACTCGGTTCATCAAGTCCATGAAAACGGCTGGAGCATTTGTGAGTCCGAACGGCATCACCCGGAACTCATAAGACCCATATCTCGTCAAGAAAGCAGTCTTCGAAACATCCTGCTCCCTAATACGTAACTGATGGTATCCCGACCTTAGATCTATCTTCGAAAAGAAAGTTGCTCCTCTCAACTGGTCGAACAGATCGTCGATTCGAGGCAACGGATACTTATTCCGTATCGTGACCTTGTTCAGTTCCCTGTAGTCCACACACAATCTTAGTGAACCATCTCTCTTCTTCACAAACAAAACTGGAACGCCCCAAGCTGAGGTACTCCTGCAAATGAAGCCCTGACCTAACAGCTGCTCTATCTGATCTCGTAGCTCTCGCATCTCTGCCGGAGCCATACGGTACGGTGCGCGTGCTACAGGTCTCTTATCTGGCAATAAATCTATAACGAAGTCTATCTCTCGTCTGGGGGGTAGGCCTGGTATCTCCTGAAACACATCGGAATACTCCCTGGCAACTGGGATCGAATCTAAGGGAATCACAACCTCCTTAGAGGTATCCTCCTCTATGTAATACAAATGAGCGGTCGAACCTCCCTCTGGGCGAGGCATTACCACTACAAACATCTCTTGCCCCGGAATGGCAAAAATAATGCTCCCACCGAAGCAATCAATCATGGCTCTGTAAGCTGCGAGCCAATCCATACCAATAATCACATCATGCTCGTGCATATCTAAGACTAACATGTCTGCAGGTAATACCAAGCTACCAATCTCTACCCCCACTCCCCGGCATATAAAGAAAATAAGTGACCCACTCCCCAGTGGTGAGTCCACACACGTCACTGTACTCTCTGCTGTGGCTAACAACCCTAAGGCCTTCGCAAAATGCGTAGCTATAAAACAATGTGTTTCCCCCGTATCAAACAAAACTCGACCCATAGTACCATGGATAGGAAACATACCCTCAATCGCGGGTGGTGCCTGTGGAGCTGCTGCCTGGTGGACGTTATAGACACGTCCATACTGTAATTGCCCCTGCTGCACTGGAGCTAGTAGGGTTGGCACCTGGGCTGGAGCTGGGAGGTCAGGTGGAAAAAGTGGTCTCTGTGGCTCATTACGGGCTCCCTGCTGCTATGGGGCGCTATCACCCTCTAGGCAATCCTGATGCCTATGGCCATGTTTACCGCACCCAAAGCATCGGCCTTTGAAGTTACCTCCCCTCTGACCCTACTGTCCACGGCCCTGTTGGCCATTACCTCCACGCCACTGGCCCTATTGGCCCTGATGTGCACGCTGTTGGCCCTGCTGGCCCTGCTGCTGTCCTTGCGGTCGGTGTTGGTCCTGCTGGCCCTGCTGATTAGGCTGGCCCTGATGGCCCTGCCTGAAACCCCTGAATCCCTGCCTAGAATCACCTGAACGGAATCTCTTAGCAGGGTCCCCCTGATGGGAACTTTGCTCGTGCTGACGAGTCTGTCCTTGAGATGGTGCCCCACCGGCACTATTACCCCCGGCCCTGCCCTGCTGGCTGGACTCTCCTGCTCTCTTGCTTCCCTGAAGATGGAAGCGGTGATCCTGGCAATGTAGCAATGCGGCATTGAGTACATCAGTGAACGTACTCAGGGATAGGTTCCCAATAAGGTGTTGACGGATCCTCCAAGCTAACCCGTCGACAAACAGCATAATCTTCGTGCTCTCAGTAGGTGCCTCATCTGGCACAATGGTGAGAAGTCTCGTGAATTCCTCCTCATACTCAGCTACAGTAAGGTTCTCCTGCTTCAGATTTAGTAATTTCCGCCTCATCTCAGTCTGCACTGCGGGTGGAAAATATTTGCGGTCAAACCGCTCCCAGAACAACTGAATAGGGATCGTGTCCCTCTCCTCCAAAGTAGTAGTGGACTCCCACCACTGTAAGGCGGCTCCCACCAGCTTAAAGGAAGCCAATAGCTGCTTTTGCACATCAGTGCACTCATACATACGGAGATGCCGCTGGATGTCCTTCTTCCATTGGCTAACTGTAACAATATCGGAGCTACCAGAAAACTCAGGGGGATGCGCTTTCTGAAAAGCATCCTGAACCCTCTCCCATGCAGATGGAAGCTGTGCTGGTACTGGCGCTACTGCCTGAACCTGGGGTGGAGCCTGCTGAATCACCGCTATCGCGGCATTCACCGCCTGAGCAACAATGGCGGCTACTTCGTTTGCATTCATTGTGCCTGGTGCCGGAGCTGCTGGCTGCTCGGCTTGGGCACGCCTATCTTTCGGAGCACGTCTCGGAGGCATCTGAAACGTGAACAAGTTTATTAGTCTACAGTTATTATCAAATCTCAATAGCTGAAGACTTAAACGTAAAAGCAAGAATACAACAATCCTAAAAATAGGGCTCCATAGCAATAACGTTAAGCTGAAAGCGAAATAAGCCGTACAGATCCTATGGACACTAGAACCTGATGCTCTGATACCACCTGTGACACCCCGCCTAATTAAATACCGGGCGATCACTCCTTTATTAAATTAAATCAAGGTATACAGTTGGTTCATTCTCAGCATCACTGTCGATAAAAATAATTCTTTTCAATTTAACACCCTAAATAATTAAGCTAAGTGTCAAAACCATTTTCATACATAACTTTCCAAATTTTATTTTAAGAAAAAGATTTATTTAATTATTAACAACATAACTAAGTAAGAATCACACCACATTAAATTTTGCAACATAAACCAATTAATAGAATACATTCGTCAATCGAATGTCAACATGCGAAATATAAAGTAACACAATTCAAACTGAATAAATCCCATAACGACAATACGAGAAATAACTCGAAATACAAATGTCCCAATAACAATGAAATAATGGAAAGGGCGACACATGCCCAATAAATGAGAATGCTAGAAGTGGAGTCAATAAAGGAAGCCGTCTACGCAACTAACTTGCAACTCCCACCTAAGCTGCAGCTCGTTCCTTTCAAGGGATCCTAAGCAAGACGCCCCTGTGGCTGGGCACTTGAAATATATACATATATATACAAGAGAGAGAGAGAGAAAAAAAGAAACGGGTCAGAGCCCGAAAGTGTGTTTGATTTTAAAATACGTTTGGCAAGTATTTAAATTGATACAGGCCAATGCAACAACATATTAGAGCGTCACTCTCTTGAGAAATACTCACCTTTCTTCTAATGTGCACACGTATCGCACTAATCTTCCCAAGGGTTTATCTTATCATTTTATCATATTAACCTTCCCAATAATTTAGCGTATCTTAACTTACTCATAAGATTTCAAAACCGAACAATATTATTGTTTAGAAAGAATACTTCCAATTAGCAGCACAACTCTCGTTTTAACTTTTATTAATTTATAAAGTTTTCCGGTGACGTTTTATACTTTCACATAACAAGTATTTACTATATGAGTCATCAACCATGTCCTACTTATCAAATCACAGTAGGCAGTTCCAAATTTCCAAATCTTATATATATATTAACTACTCGCATAATATATATAAAATAACAGCACCCCACATAAAACTATGGTGCGTGCATACTTCTACTATCCAAACCCCATACCACTCATATCAAGAGGAATACAAGTTCGGAATCACTCTCGAACTGTATTAACACATACACAACAATATCGAGGCGAAGCATAGATTCCAAGTCTCTAAGAGGATGGCACATACTCGCGTCTCTTAGGACCGTCTGAACTATCAATTCGATAGACTGTACCAAGGATATCTATCTTCTAGGGTACAAGTCAATATCCCCCATAAAGGTCCCATCGAGATAAGACTGTCCCAGGGCGGTAACCTCAAGGATAGCAAGTAGCGCGGTATGTTTTTCACATGTATATAATAT
Source organism: Sambucus nigra (assembly GCA_949130495.1). Classification (NCBI taxonomy): domain Eukaryota; kingdom Viridiplantae; phylum Streptophyta; class Magnoliopsida; order Dipsacales; family Adoxaceae; genus Sambucus; species Sambucus nigra. Next base: position 481,938,470 of record OX422221.1, on the reverse strand, counting down.
ATGTACACACAACATATAAAAGTACCACTTTTATCATATTAATATGGGTTCCTCTCGTCACCCAAAATTACAACATTTATCCTAAATTTCACATTTTTAGTATTACGTATAAGGTTTCATCTCTAACCTTAACTCGAAGGGTTTTCTCACTTATTACGTGACATTCGTGGACTCTATCCTTCCAAGTAGAAAATTCAGTAAGTATACCTCTATTTACTATCGTAGCTATTCGCCGTAATCTCTCACTTGAAATACGTAGCTTCATCGTTCATTATACAATTACCCCAAAAGTAAACTTCTCGTCTTATAATAAAGTTCCCAACACTTATTGATAGGTCCTACTGGTCTTTCCTATCTCCCAAAACATTTTATTAAGAATACCCAAGAATTATTTCACGATAAATATAATTTAACTAATTAAACAAGGGAAATACGAGTCTGCCAGGAGGGGTCGATCGATCGAGGTCTGGGGCTCGATCGATCGATCAAGCAGGTCTGCGAAAATTCTGCAGAAATGCAGTTACGGGTTCTACCAAATTTCTTCATCCAAAACCATGTTTTTCCATTCTAAACGTCCCAAAAATCCTACTACTATCATTATAACAATATACTAGATGTTTTCAACGTAAAGCATGTGTATATCTAACATTCAACATGGATAATTAACCCAAAATCCCATCTAATCATCAAGAACCCTAGAGTTTTTCTTAATCAAGGTTCTAATTTGTTTTTACCAGAAATTCCTTCTAATATATCATCAAAATTTCGTGGGCTATATTCCTCTACATGGCAAGGATTCCAGAATTTTCTTATAATCAATACTACATGCATTTTCCTAACACAACTTGGGTTTTCTTCCATAGTTTTCATCTCTAATCAACCCTAAACTAATATGAGATTTCACTAACGAAAATACGCAAGTTAAATACTTGCCTGGGATTTTCAGAAGTCTGGTTTGCAAGTGAATCCGGTGTGGTTGCGTTCCCCTTCTCGCGATCTACGCGTTGGTGGTGGCGGCGGTGCAAACTGGTGACTTTTTGGCCTTGAATTGCCTTGGAGCTCTCTCCTCTCTTCTCCAATGGCCGTCACTTGTGTTCTGAATATTCTAACCCTAAAAGACTAACCTAAATGGCTGATATAGGTTGCTGAATTTCGTGGATTTAATTACCCAAAAAGGTGAAATGACTAAATTGCCCTCCCGGGGTACCAATTAGGCCTAAAACCGCCCCGAGACCCAAACTAAACCCCCGAAATTGTCATTTAATTCACTCGTGACATTCAATATAATCAATATCATATATTACTTTGCTCATTAGTAATATTCAACAAATTTCCCATAATTACCAACTCTCGTCATGTTAATAATTATAACATAATTAATTTCCGGATTTTTTTATTAACTAAATCATTCACGTTAAATTTTATAAATCCCCAAATTAATATAGCATAAAAATACGGGGTATTACACCCCCCAATATAAAATTCCTGGATCAATATAGCTACGTGCAAATTCCACGTGGGGGGTTAAGTTTAATTTGTTGACAAGCAGGGTGTTATGTCTATTTACGACATTGTCTCAAGGGGAAAAAGAACAAAAAGATGCATGTCATTCATCCAAACAAGTCATCTAGCAATCAATTACCTGGTAGAAGTAAAATTAAATTACATTCAGTTATCTATTATTTAATTATTTTGCTGAAATTTAATCAGATGACTCCTTAAATGCAATACTAATAATTTAACTGAAATTCATAAAACAGAATTTTGAATATATAAAAGCAGAACCATAAAAAAAAATGCTAGCATATTTGAGAACTGGTGTAATAAGTTCAAGTGGAAGATAAATCATGATGAAGAACAATGGGGTAGGTAGAATAAATGGAAGGGGCAAGTTCCCCACCCAGGATTTCACTTAAATTATTTTGTTGTATAGTCTTGTTTTAAACCAATTTTATCTCGATTTGTATTTTACACAAAACTCCTTTCTTGTTATTCAATTGCGACTTTGCACACGCACATGAATGTGAATAGTGGAAGTATAATGACGTGCTCATTAGCTCATATTTAATTAAATGTTTGTGAAAATCTAAATATAATCAGTAAAAATTCGCCTTGCGGGCTCACACCACCGAAACCCCACACCTGCAAGTTCGAAGTCCTTCGAGTGTCCCACTCGGGGACAAAAAAAATAAAGAAAAATTACAGATTTTGCTTCGTCAGATGGCAAACCTTGAACCAATTTCAGCCACGAATTAACCCCGCATAAAGAAAACTCTTATAGATTTTATAATATGGTTTAGACTTAATTCTAACAGATATGTTCAGCAGAAGAAACAAATAAAACTGATCATAGCTTTTTAAGGAATGTAAAATTGAGATGACTTTTCAACACCCAAAATCTTTTTACATAAATTGTTTAACATTTTTCTCACTGATTCCAAATAACATTTCTTCAAAACGAGATCATATGATCATATATATATATATATAACACATATATGGTGATACTCGTCAAGATTGAGCACTACAAGAAAACAAGAACGAAGGCCAACTTTCCTCGACCATGGCACCTCTATGAGACATGGCCATATGGGTACACTGAGACAGGCTGGCAGTGAACAAGGTAAGTGCCAAAACCATAAGAAGTGGGCTCATTACACCCACGCACACCAATATATATATATATATATATATATATATATATATATATATATATATATATATATATATGCGCGTGCGTGTGTGAGCGCGACTGCACGGGCGAGTTTGCCAAATCTCTCATCCCTTTTTTCTCGGGAGGGAAGGGGGATAAGGATTGAGAAAATATATATTCACAGATCAAATTCGAATGAATCCCTAATAACATGCAATGTGAACATTAACAAAAAAAACATGTAAAACAAATTTTAAGGGTGCGTATGATTGTAAAGTTGGAAAAAGATGAAAAAATTGGGTGGAAAAATATATGAGCGGCAAAGTACGAGAACATCTCCTCTAGTTTCTTATCTCATTTTCCACTATATATCTGACTTCTCATAGATATTGAATTGTTTCCCAATATTTTCCTACCTTTACAACCAATCGAACCCCGAAATGATCCAGATAAAAACACAAAACCTGAATATAGGAAGCCAGTTTCGACAAATGCTGTTGAAAAAAAATGGGTTTCAGTTGAGCTCCCAGTTGCAATGAGCATGATATATGTATTATATGTCAATATTTTCAAGTTCCCTGTTCATTGTATTCCAACAGCCTCAAGAACTTCATCCTCTGAACCAGGATCCTCACCAGTAACATATCCAGCTTCTTTCATCTGCTTAGTCAATGCCCCCAACAAAGGGTAAATCTCATGCGCTTGTGTGTTCGACGTGTCCCCCACCAAAAAGGAAGAAAATCCGTCACCCGCATCGACCCAAGCACAACCCGGATCCTTTTTCACACCCAAGTCCCTCATGAAAGTCCTAACACGAGCTAGTTTGTTCCAACAACCCGCTGCGGCATACATGTTAGCAATCAACACGTAATATCCCGAATTTCGAGGTCTCATTTCCAATAGTTTCTCAGCTGCCCATTCGCCTATCTCTGTATTCCCATGAATCCGACACGCTCCTATGAGTGTGGCCCACATTGCCGGGGTTGGTTTGTAAGGCATCGTTTTGAAAACCCCTTCTGCTTTTTTTAGTAACCCCGCTCTCCCATAGAGATCAACCATGCATGCAAAGTGCTCCAAACGAGGCGTAACACCATAAACCCTCGACATATTTTCAAATATCCTTTGGCCTTGGGCTATAAGACCCGAATGACTACAAGCAGACAAAATCGCCACCATGGTTATATGATCCGGTTTTATTTGGAACCTATTCATCTCTTCAAATAAATCAATAGCAGCTTGTCCCTCTCCTTGTATCCCAAAACCGGCTATTAACGAAGTGTATGTCACTTCGTCTTTTTCATTTAACAAATCAAACAGTCTTTTGGCTACCGAAATTTTTCCAGATCTTGCGTACATGTCCACTAGAGCATTCCATAACAATAAATAATCCTTGAATCCGTCACGTCTCATAATGTAGCAGTGGAACTCTTTACCGTGTTGCAAGTTCGCCACTCGAGCACAAAGGGGGAGAATGCTAGCGATCGTCACGTAAGTCGGCTCAACCCCAGAAAGCAACATCTCTCTAAATAAAAACGAGGCTTCCTCGGATTTGTCCCAAAGTGTATAGCCAGAAATAATGGAGTTCCAAGTAATCACACCTTTAGCTTCCACCGAACAAAACAAAACATACGCATGCCTAAGGTTGTTACACCTTGAATACGTCGTGATTAATGTATTTTTCACGTTATCAAACCCGTCATAACAATTACGAATTGCCAAACCATGAATCTCTTTCCCTAACTTTAACGCACCAATATGGGAACACGCACCCAACCCAATAATCACTGCCACAGAATCCAACCGAACACCGGATGTTCCCATATGAGAAAGTAAGTCAAGCGCCCCCTTATATTTACCGGTTTTTAAGCAGCCTCCGGCTATCGTATTCCACGTTATGATATTCAATTCTACACAATCTCCTCTCATGCTTTCAAAAAGCTCAAAGGCTTCACCCCACATACCCTTCGACGCATACCCGGATATCATTGAGTTCCAAGAAACCGCATCTCTTTCAGGCATTTCGTCGAACAACTTGCGCGCAATTTCCACTTCCCCAAACTTCCCATACATAGAAACCAAAGAATTTTGCACAAACAAATTCCACCCATAACAGCTAACATAAATTGCCTTATGCACCCCTCTCCCAAAACCCACATTTAATTCTTCACCACATGCCTTAAGAACAGATGGGTAAGTAAAATGATCAGGTCTAATCCCCTTGCTCACCATTTGCCTATAAGCAAATAAAGCCTCACGATAAAGCTCGTTTTTAACATAAGACGAGATGAGAATATTCCAAGGTAACGGGTCCAAAAGATTTGAAGTTTCGGTTATAAAATGGGCATCAATGAGATAATCAAAGGCTGAATAGAAGGTAACCAGTTTGGGAACCAATACAGGGTTTTGTTCATACCCCAAAGAGATAATTTGGGCATGAAGCTGTTTACCCTGTGGAAGTGACTTGAGGTTTGTGCAAGATAGCAAAAGGGAAGATAAAGAATGTAGGATAAATTCATGAGAAGATGAAGGGGTGTCATTGTGTTGGATGAGAGAAAAAGCTCTAAAGGCTTTGAATAGATGGCCTTGGGTTGCGAAATCCTTGAGGGATGTGAGAAGGGAATCTATCATATATTCATTCTTGGGTTGAGGGGTTGAGGGTTCTGGTTTCGGAATGCTTTGATTCCACTTTTTAGGGATGAATTTTTGGATTTGTGATAGAGAAAGGCCTTCTGGTAACAAATGAGATGGAGAAGGCATGCAATGGAAGACAAATTATCGGGTTTGTCATTATTTTCCTCCGTTTTCTCAGCAACCGAACGGGAAGCTAGTGTAAAAATTAAAGTGGAGGGGGCAACGGTGACAAAGAATGTATACCACAATGTTGAGGACCGAATGTAAAGAATCTGCAAAAAAAAAATAAGAGAAAAAGGTTAATCATTAGAGAATCATGACAAAATTATTGCTGTAAAGCTGAGATATAACAGATAATAATTCGAGCGACGCATATATCTTTAAAATGTACAAGTCAGTGCATGGTTCCATATCAGCTAGAATCTTTGTTACATTTTTACTATACCAAGTACTCACATGTGTAAATGAAGAGAAAAAGGTGAATCATTAGACAATCATGATAAAATTATTGTTGTAAAGCTGAGATATAACAGATAATAATTCAAGCGACACGCGTATCTTTAAAATGTACAAGTCAGTGCATGGTTTCCATATCAGCTAGAGTTTTTGTTACGTTTTTACTATACCCAGTATTCACATGCGTAAATTTGGTTGCTTGGCTAAACTAAATTCGGCAAAATTACAGCAGTCTGCACCCAAACTTGGTTGATATCAATGTCTTGTCTTGTCTCCTAAACATACTTCTATCATTATGCTTTGACAAGTTCTCAGTCAAACCCGTATGCAATGCAATCAACTCTTACAATGAAAAACCCGGTATATATATATATACATAAAACACACACAAGAGAGAGAGAGAGTTTAGAACATGAACCAAAGGAAAAGCATCATCAAGTAGGATCTAACTAAATTTTGTGTATAATATTATTTATAGGGAAGTAATTATCAGAAGATCAATCCGCTACTCAAATCACTTGCACAACACAAACATATGCTCATATGCAGTCCACACAAAAACAGGTGCAGAAATTTCATTTTGATTTTCGAAATTCTGGAGGCAAAATCATCTCAATATAATCAATTGATACTAGTTTCAGTTTTTTATATCCCACCTTGTTCACATATTTAATGAATTACTCCTAGAAAGCTATACACTTTGCTTATTGCATGGATTTTAAATTTACGAAGCGTGATGCCAATATCAGAATACTATTGTAACTAATAAAAAAAATCCCCAAAAGATCAACTTGCCATTCAAATCATGCGCTCCAATAGTACTTGTCCAAACATTGATGATTGTTTCTACTTTCTGGGAAATGTCTAAGTTCACTCCAAATACGCATATAAAGATAAATGGAACTGCACTGAATTTACTTTAATCCAGCACAACCTATATGCTTGTAAGTGATTTCGGGGTAAAAGTTCAGGGCAACAAATCTTAAAATCAAATAACAGGAATATTTGAGCAACCAACCTAAATTTCAGTACATAAAAGAGATGGTTAATCTCCACAGTTTCAAACATATGTAGAGTTTTGATGATAAAATCCCAAACCACCTAACAGAAAATAGTAAACAAAACAATACAAATAGCAAAAACTAAAAACTGAAGCACAGATTGATTTCAATGACAGCAGTCATGAATGTCACTGACCCCCTTAATAAAATCACAAATTTGTTTTCCCATGAAAATGTGCAGGAAAAAAATAAGTAGCAATTTGGAAGACACGTGACTATTTTATCCATAATTGTAAATCTCTTTATATCATATTCCCCAAAAGATTTAGATTGATAATTCAAATGGTAACGTACAAAAAAATTAAAATAAAAATGGAACACATATACCTGAACAACTATACAAAAAAAAATGTCTAGTCTTAACACAACCAATTACTCAACATCAAATGGTGCTTTTTCACTAATTTTAGTCATTAGCCTTATATTACTCGGTTGATTGATGGAGTGAAAAGGTTGTGATAACAAACTTAAAGGTTTCACAAAGAAGTTTAGGACTGCTATTGTTCTAATTGCCATATGTCAACTCTAAAGTATACATAAGGTACATAACTATATATAACTCGTTTACTTTTCCTTGCCGTTGATTTTTAGGCCCCGTGAAAGTTAAATTTATACAGACAAAAACTATGTAACATTGATTGCTAAGATAATGTTATAAGAATCAAACATAGCTTACAATCTAGTATCTGCACATCAATGTTTTGAATACAATCAGCTCGCAATGACACCACCTTCAGTTTCTCATAAATTGACAGTTTTTATAAGTTGATAAATGACTAATAGTACATACGTTTTGCAAATTGGTAATGGTAATTTTACTCCAATGAACCATTTGGAATTTCTTGAACAAGTATAATGTCAAATTTTTATAGGCTTGTGCCAGAAAGTTGCAACATATAAAAGCTAGAGAGGCCAACTATCATCTGTCGTGCCAGAAATTCATATTATATAAAGCAGCAGTACGGTCTCTTAGTACTAAATGCATCGAAGACATACATTATGACCTATAAGTGAGTAAAATATATAGAACCAACACCCAAATTTTTTTAAGTAACGGATAAAGGCCTGCTTATCAATTATCAAACCTGTTCTTAATTAGTTTATTTCAACAACTCAAAGACCACTTGAGATAAGCCGAAAGCGAAAACCAAAATGAGCCCAAAAAGATATTAGCCATTGAACCAGATATGACCTTTAAGCTTCTTTGAAACATTTACTCAATCAGTCAGTGGGTACACTAAAATTCACACAGTTATCAAATAATTTACCCATCTGGTCAGCAAATCATTTCTCAAACATCAACTAATAAATTTATGCTTTTGTACAATGTATGAGAAAATCATAAAGAATTTATGCCTTCAATACAAATGCTTGTGATAGTGTGTTTCTTTTGAAAGCTCAACCATATAAAGCAACCAATAGATTATGCATATAGGTTTCCCTAAGGTGCAGACTTTTTTATTATTACAAGCAGAAAACAAAGATAAAGAAATAAAGTGACGCTTTTTCACTAAATGTAGTCATTAGTATTATATTACCTAGTTAAATGATAAGTGAAAATGTTGTGATAAAAAATTTAAAGATTATCCAAAGAAGATTAATTTTAGTCAACGTGAACTTTGTGGGTTTTGAGGCAATTACTCAAACAGCCACTGGCGAAGCAATAATACACCCAACTATGACATATTTTACCAATCTCGGCCGAAAATCATTCTTAAAACATCAATGGAGACAATTCACTTTGAAACATAATAGCTCTTTAACAGATCAACCACAAACCACTACCATTTAGTACGCATGAAGAATTCTTTAAATGAAGATTCTTTAGAATTACAAGCCGAAACCCACATGATCCCAAAAAAGATATTAGCCATTGTCCAAAAGAACCAGGCAGGAGGTTTAAGCGCCTTTGAGGCATTTACTCGAACAGTAAGGGGGCAAAGTAATTAATTCACCCAACTATCAAATATTTTATCCATCTCGCTAGAAAATCATTCCTGAAACATCAATTAATCTATTTTTTTACCTTATCCCTTGCGATAATAGCATATTTAGAAATACCCCATACAAGTTCAAAATAACCGTACCCCCCCTGCAAACAGAAATGTATGATTGTTTAAAGTGAATTTCATTTGTTCGTAGGGGGTAGGTCTAATTTTTGAACTTCCAAAGGGGGGTATGTCTAAATGTGATAATATCACAAGGTGTAAGTCAAAAAAACTTAATCTAATTCATTCATTTGTATGATTTTATTGAGAAAATCATACAAAATTACTTCTAAAGACTTGAAACATGCCCTTAAAACAAAGGGGAATTTAACAAAAAAACATAATATACATTTATTATTTAACTTTTAGTCCTCAACGTATATTAGAAAATAATATTTAGTCCCTCATAGTTGCATTAGTATTCAAATAGTGACATTTAACTATGTCTCCATAGGGACTAAATTTATTTTCTCAAATATTTTGGATTAAATGATAAATTAAACATTTTAGTCTTTTAGAAACTAAACATAAATTAAAGGATTAATTACTAAAAAATCCCTCAAATATTTTTTAATACACATTTAGTCCAAAACTTTTTGTTTTGTTCAAAAAAAAAGTCCATCATTCACCCATTTAACCAATATTCTCTTATTTTTAAAGGTTCCCACTAGCGGCCCCACCGCCCCACCCCCACCCCACGCTGCCGGAGCTATGGCGACCCACACCGGAGCTCTTTTTTGAGTATTTTTATGTGGTAAGTGACTTTTTGGAACAAAATAAAAAGACTTAGACTAAACGTGTATTAAAAAATGTTTGAGGGACTATTTGGTATATGCGCCAATATTAAACTCAAAAGAAATGCCTCTAATATCGTGTTCCCATTAAAATCTAATCCACAATTAACAGCCAATAGAATACGCATATGGCCCATATGGGTTTCTGCAAGATTCAATTTTTAACAGACCCTAAACTAATTTAACCAACCCAATGATATTTCACCAAGATTAAACATACTATCCCCTAAACTAAACACCCTTTAAAATTTGTAGTGAAGAAATGAATAAGGGTTTGATAGAAGAATAAGAAGAGATCTATGGTTACCTGGTAAAAGGAAGGCGCAGTGAAAATGTATTGATTAGAAAAAAGATTTATGATTTGGGTTGGTATTTGAAATTACAGAGGATATGAAACAATGGGTTTTGTTAAGAGGGTTTGCCAAGTTGTGGGTTTAGAGAATAAGCGAATTTTGATAGTTTGAGCTTCATTCAAGCCTTAAACCCCATAAAATGAGGTTTTTAGTGATAACGAAAAAGATGGGATCCTCCGTTCGATCCTCGCACTTTTAAAATAATGTTCGGTCAGCGAACGTCACGAAATGCGAATGAAAATTAATTGAAATGCGTGTAAAATGGCTCAAACATCACATGGTACGCTACAAAAGAAAACGGATACCACCCACTAAAAAAAAATGTTTTTACTTAAAGGATTATTTTGAGTTTTTTTTCTCACTTTTATGATCAATTTTGTAATATACTTTATTTTTAAAAAAAATTTATGTTGCATCCCCATTTTATTAACTATTCATTCTAACCATTAGTTTTGTTTACTTTTTGTGTTACCCCCTAATTTTATAATCAGTTTTGCATTAAACTCCCTTTTTTTTTTAAATAATATAGCCCCAACTTATTAACTCTCCAAGTTTCTATTTTAATATAACGAAACTTCATCAGCATATATTTAAACAAAAATAAAAAGGTTAAAAAAATCCAAAAAATTAGAAATTTTGGAATAAAATTAAAAAACGAAAAAAGTCCTAATCGACATTTATTAAAAAGTCGGAATAGTATAATTTCAAATAAGTAAAATATGTTAGAATACAATCATAACATTTTAAGAAAAATCATAATTGGTCATATTTTAAAAAGATTAAAATAGTATAATTTTGAAAACTATTCCCATTTTTATTTTATTTTATTCTATCAAATATTTTTCTTATTTGAAATTATACTATTCCTGAAAACGCTTTATAGAGAGGTCCATTTATGTGGTCAAATATAGAATCGTACATTAGGTCACACACAAGCCAAATTTAATTTAATTCATATTTTATCTTGATTAATTAGGTGAATCTAAGCATCCATGATATTGAATCAAATTAAACAAATAAACCACAAGAGAGGATATGAGAGAAAAAAAACTTTCGGGTAAAACCGTTTTTCAGCACTGTTACAACTAGGTATTACAGAACTGTGACACCCCGCCTATTATAATCATGGGTGATCAGTCCATTATTAAATTAAACAAGATTCATTAATGGTGTCATTCTTAACATCACCGTCGAGTTTCAAATTAATTACTTATACCCTAATAGCCCTGTGTCAAAATTTTAATCTTAATTATTAGCATGTAATGAGTAAATCGAAATAAATATATCATTCACCATTTCCATGCACATAACAATGAATAATAAGATAATGACATAAGTAAAAAACTGACTCTCGAAGTAACACTCCAGAGATAATCTAAATACAGTCATCCATAAATACAAAGTCTTTGAAAATAGTGCCCAACTAAGAATGGGCGACATGCCCGACTGAGATAAATAAGGATGCATCATAACGGAAATAACTATGGACGCGTCTAATAGCAATGTCTTGTAACCTCCACAACAGCTGCAACACGTAAAATGTGGGAACTCTTAGGCCTAGCGTAGGGTCGTCAATGGACCGGGGCTGGACCCGGACCCGACCCGGATCTGACCCGAATTAACGGATCTGAGCAAATTTTATAGACTCGATTATCCGATTACCCAATTAGTTAATGGACCGGATCTGGATATACATGACTCTGATCCGATAAGGACCCGACCCGAATGTGTATATATATAATATAATAAATATATATTTATATATAATATTATATATATATATAGTTAGTTAGTTAGTTTATATATATATAGTATATATAATTTCAGTTATATATATATATATATATATATATATTACTATAACTGTTATATAATTACATTTATATATATATATTATAACTGTTATATATATATAATTACAGTTGTATATATATATTACTATATAATATAACAATTGTATATATATTATATATATAGTAATATATATAGTAACAATATTAGTATATATACATATATATATATATAGTCCTGCTCTTGTGCGGACTAGTCCGCATTTTAAGAATGCGGATCGGACATGTGTCACCTGGCGGTGAGCCCAGAAAAGAGAGAGAATGTGCCTATAATTTAGGCGATAATTTATAAGCGCACCGTTAGGTGACAAATGTCCGGTCCGCATTCTTAAAATGCGGACTAGTCCGCACAGGAGCATTATTATATATATATTTAATTACAGTTATATATATATATTACTATATATTACTATATATATAACTGTTATATAATTACAGTTATATATATTTATATATATAGTAACAGTTATAATATATATATAACTGTAATTATATTACTATATATATTACTATATATATAACTGTTACTATATATATAACTGTAATTATATAACAGTTATATATATATAGTAATATATATATATATAACTGTAATTATATATATATATATATAGTAAGTTTAGTTACAGCTATTCGGGCGGGTCTTCGGGTCCTTAACGGATCCGGGTCTGGATTCATTTTCTGAGATCCGACGGGTAATCGGGTAAGACCCAATCCGCTAAAAATATACCCGGATCGGATCTGGATATACCCTTACCCGGTCCAGACCTGACCCGTTTACAACCCTAGCCTAGCGTCCCTGTGGTTGGACACCTAAAATTGTCTTTACAAAAAGGATTTGAAACGGGTCAGAGCCCAAGTAAAACAATTGAAAATTTTTAGCAAGTATTTAAAATGCGAGAAGATAAGATATTAAATACATGTTGGTATCGCGTGCCCTCACTCGAGATCCTTGGCCCTCAACTATTGTGCATGCCTAACGTTTTACTCCAACTCGCCTAGTTATGCTACCCGCCTAACTAATCTGACTTTCATATCTTCGCATCTAATCCATTTATAGTGCCCCCTGTATTTCCCATACAATACATGACTACATTTTCCCAATTCTTTATACTCATTACACTACAAGAAAACTTATTTTTTTCCTGGCACTTTTTTCTCGGTATTTTTTTAAAATGCTGAGAATTTTCTTTTTCCCAAATATAAGAGGATAGTTTAGATTAGATGGAGGCGTAACCCCTTTTGAGTACAGTAATGATAAGTTAACCAACAACACTATTGATTAATTACAAGACACGCAACCACGACTTAGTGAAGATAAACTCAGTTTAAACTCACAAATCTTTCGTGTATAACTCAAAACGATAATAACGAACTCAGAAATAACTCATTTAGAGGGAGAGAGAAATAATCACCCTAGATACACCTTGGCATGCAACCAAACACCCAAGCCACCCTCAAGGACCTCTGTCAAGTATTAAAGCTTCGTAATAAATGATAATGGTGGGTAAGTAAACTCTCTCGTTTGTAATAAATTGCTCTTTGGTGTATATTGTCTCTAGTAATAACTCCTGAAATCTCAAAAAGATCATCCTTTCCTTCGAGGTGGTTAGGGCCCTTAAATAGCCCCCACGCCACTCGTAAGGTAACTTAGTCATAATAACTATGAAAGACATCCCTCACACTTTATGTCATAAATATTAAATTCATGATACACTAGTTAGCTCTACGTCATAAACATTAAATGCCAAGACATGCCTTTTACCTAACCACTGTGTGTCAGGGGACTGTCGTCACAGAGGTGACTCACCGACTGCCTGACAGTCGCAAATACCATGGTGGTTTACTCAAGTATAGATTTGACATTGCCTTGTTGGATAGTGACATCACATATGGTAGATGTGACATTAAGTAGAGGGTTGTTTGGTTCACAACTCAACGCTCGATGAAACACAAAGTTGTTCCCCCCGAGGTTCCACGATCAGGGTCCTTTAGTGTTTTACCAGGTGTATCTGAGATGGTCAGGCCAACCCCCAATGGTGCCTCACTTCTCAATCCTCCAAAACAAGTCCCTCTAAAGTTTTCGCGACGAGGCCATTCGATAGAGCATGAAAGTTCTCCCAGGCCCTACCAAGCCTGGTCTCTCGCGAGTACCGTTCGACCTCACACTAAAAACATTATACTCGTTACATCATTACAATCGTTATAGCTCATATTCAATATAAACAAAGATATAATATGACTAAGTGACACAACAAGCTAAAGTGTGAGCTGCCTCGCTTGAGTTGTCACGCTGAGCTGCCTCGTTGTCTTGATCCAAAATACTGTTGTTAATGGAGGGATTATCTCTAATCTCAAGATTACTTTCAAGCCCCCTCTACATCAGCATTTATTTATAAGCATTGAAAATTCACAGTATTTATCTTGACATGCCGCATAAATAAAGCGTTTTTTAATTAATGCCGAAATAAATGTTGTATTTTTAAGGCATTTCATAACTAATGCCATTAAATTAAGGGGGAAAATGGCGTAACCTCTTCATTTTAAGCGAAAGTTATATTTTTTTTAAATGGTGGGTCTTCATTTTGCCAACACGTTTCCTTATCTTAAGCTATCTCTACCCTATCATCTCAATCCCCTCTTTCCCAATAATGTTATACACGTTTATTTTTATCTCCCTAAATTTTAGAATGTACCCCCTTCCTCACTCCCTTCTCTCTCCCTAAATTTACACGTTTTTTACCTAACCCCATCATCCCCAGTTGGCATACTCGAACTGTGTTGATACCAGGTAATTTATTGTTAGCTAATATTTCTTTTGTTATAATGTGTGTTTGTGTGAGATAATGATTGGTTTTCCATTCTTTAATTGATATGTACCATTCTTCTTCTTCTTCTTCTTCTTCTTCTTCTTCTTCTTCTTGCTATTGTTAAATAAGAATTTCTAAGAAGGTAGTTTTAGATATTTTACATATATCATGTTTATCAGTGTGTTTTGGTGTCACCTGTTCATTGTTGATTTAAATTTGAAAAAAACATATGTACCACTGTTTAATTGATATGTGTGAGCGAGAGATTTTTTTGTGAGGTTTTTTTTTGGAGTTTTCTGCTGATTTTTTTTATTTAGTTTATAAAGAATTGTAATTAGGTAGTTTCAAATCCATCTATGTATATCATATGCTTGGATATAATCTCCTAATAAATAATTGTTATTGTTTGAGTGTCTATTTATGTTTTAACCTTTATCCCTAGCCTCGTCGCTCTAGCCCTAGCCTCGTCGCCCTAATCACCAGTCGTCGCCATCGCCCTAGATAAGTTGTATATTGATTTATATATTTTTTTTATTACTCAAGTTACATATAGATATGTGTTGGGTGCAAATTCTGATTATTTTTGTTGATTTGTAGTGGTGATAGGAGGTTGAGGGTGAGCCAATTGAAACCCCGAATTGTCAATTGGCTGTTGTAGTATAGTTTTAAGATTAATTTATGAAAATAGTTGCATACTTGTTGATGTGAATTTTAATTAGAATTATTGATTTGTTTGTTTGTGTTAATTAATTCATGTACTTTGCAAGTATTTCATGCCATTAATTTGATATACTATTCGATTATAATTTGATTTTGCAGTATATGTGACGGACCCAAATTAATTCAAATATGCATCACCGTTGAAAAATTCAACGGTTTATGATAACATTTCATCTCATATATCTCATCGCTCTTTCTTATTTTGAAGTTTTGGTCCAGCATATTGTCGAAAAACAAAAGTGTATGTTTAGCGTTGCACCCATTCACAAAATATGAAGATTATCAGTGTCATCCTTTGCTGACATTTTTAAGAATTTCGGACTCACGGTAGCGAGGAAGAAATGTAACTCTTTTAAAAATGTTATCAAGTTTTTTATTATTCTTTTATCCCCATTTAGAAAGATTATAACATCATCTACAAAACTAAGGTGTGAAATAAGCACACTACCAATAAGAGTTGAATATGGTTTCACATTGTTCTGCATAATAAGGAAATATTAAAGTAATCAAACAGTGAAGGAATCATTAGGGTGGCAATTCGGGTCAATGGGTCGTGTTTCGGCCCGACACAACACGACACGACAAGGTTTTTTCGGACACGAACACGACACAACACGAATTCGTATTTTTTTTAGCTGACACGAACACGATCCGAATAAAAAATAACACGGCACGACACGACACGACAACCATAATTTCTTAAATTTCAGACCTAAAAAACACGATAACACGACACGACACGACTCATAATTAAGACACGAACACGACACGACTTCGTGTCAAAAAAATACGACACGAACACGAAACATCGTGTCAATTTTGGGTCAATTTCTTGTCGTTTCGTGTCGTTTCTAAAATTGCCACCCCTAGGAATCATTAAATTTTATGGTCATTTTTCTAGGTTTTGATTGATTTGGAGATCACACACAACATGACAACTCAAGTCTTAGTGAAACATAAAGGCACGAGTTTTAGCCGCAACCCATAATAGGCACTACACCAAAATGGGAGATTTGTGAGTGCTGTTAGCACTCACAAATGACCTTTATAACTGCTATTTACCGTCATAATTTAGGGGGTGACAAAAGAAAATTTATAACTCCTAACAGCAGTCACAATTTTTTATAATCCCTATGACTGGTGACCCCAATTTGTAACTGCTATTCGTAACTGCTGTCAGCAGTCACAAATATAACATTCGTAACTGCTGTGAGCAGTTACGAATGTTATATTTGTGACTGCTGACAGCAGTTACGAATCATATATTTGTGACTGCTGTTAGTAGTTACAAAATTAATAGTAGTGACAAATTTGTGACTCCTATTAGGAGTTACAAAAT
Organism: Sambucus nigra; assembly: GCA_949130495.1. Taxonomy (NCBI): domain Eukaryota; kingdom Viridiplantae; phylum Streptophyta; class Magnoliopsida; order Dipsacales; family Adoxaceae; genus Sambucus; species Sambucus nigra. The sequence goes on along the minus strand of OX422221.1, from coordinate 481,921,815 downwards.
TAAATTTGTTAAATGTTGTAAAAGCTATTACAAATATCTTTATATTTTCACAAAATGATGAAATAATGAAAGTAAAATAAATATCATGATAACAAGTCTAAAAATTTTGACAACATTTCATTTATATTTCTCATATTCCAAATATCCAGTACACATAAAACTTGTTAAACTTAATTTAACATCAAACAACCCCTAAGTGGGCGCCAAGTACAAAATGAACATAGAATAAAAAATAAAATAAAAAAAGTAACGACACAACACTTCGATGACATGGAATGCCATGAACATATAACAAATCATTCTAAATCTAGACCAGGAGTCACCACGCAGTGGATACGATTCGTGAAGTCTAGGTATATCAGCCGTGGGGGGTATTGATGCCGTGACGTCCTCCCTCGTGTACTCGGAGTATGCCTGTTGAGCAAGTTCAATGGACTCAAATTTTTTGAATACGGCGCCTCGGTATCCATTAACTTGTGCTTGTGTTGCTTGCCACGAAGTGTAAACACCTGGATTTAGGCCTTTGAATACTACGTATGCCGGATATGCCATGTGTATGCCTGCAAATAATAAAATGTGATTAATATATATATATATATATACATACATACTAGTGTATGCCCGTACCTGAAGGCACGACGAAAATTGCAAAAAAAATCGTTACCCAACAACAAAGTGAAATAAATGTACAATATTTATGTTCTAATTTTAAAAAATTTGGGCAGAGTTTCCTTTATTTATAGGACTATCCACCCTGTTTAAAAAAATAAAAATACTCAACAACAGCAATACTACAATACTCGAGGTCCATATTGAACCTCATTTCAACCACTTCATCAATTTAACAATAATATTGACAACTATTGAATAGGATGTTGAGTCAAGAACCGCACGCATCATAGTTCAACTACATAGTAATCCCAAAACTTTGAATCTACAAATAACTACAAAGTAATCTATATAAGGGGTGGTGGTGGATATGATAGGAATGATACAAACAAACAACTTCCCCAAAGTTGGGTAAACATATATGAATTTCATTACCATCATCTTACCTTTTCTCGTCGTTAAATGATAGCTTCACTTATATCTTACCTACTCCTTCACCTGAAATAAGGCATGTGAATTGATAATTAAAAATGATAGCACAACTTGAACCAAAAACCATCCATTTTACTTGAATACAAAAATCATTGTAAAACAGAAGCATTCTATACATATGTGACAATTTATAGGTACATAAAAACCATTCTTGAATATTTTCAATCAAGTCCCCCAGACTATTAATACAACAATCAAATAAACCTTATGAAATAGTAATTCACATTGGTGCACTCTAAATAAAGCTTGTGATTCAAGTGCAAATCAATCGCAACGTATTATAAACCAAACCCTAAATATGAAGTTCAAGCATCCAAGGTGGGATTATGATCCCCAATCATAAGTCTAGCTACTCATAATTGAAACTACACTACACATGATAGTTAACAACATAATTAAGTTAGTTATCTAGTTTAAACACAAACCAATACAAGAGATGGAATTAAATGCAAATTAAAGCTAGTAGAACAAGTAGGGAAGAAGTAAATGAGTAATTTCATTAATAATCACAAGTTGTGTACATGGGGCACAAAAACCAAAATTAGAAAATAGACTAAATGTACTCTCTCTTCCCCACACCACTACACAACTACAAAGTTACAAACCCAAAAATCAAAATAAAGAACCACAAAAGTTAGCAGCAGAGAAAGCGGGATGACAACGCCCTACATATGGTTCGGATGGCGGCTCGAGGACTCGGGCGCGGTGGGGTCACGAGGGGCATAGGGATCATAAAGGTAAGGAGGCACAACAGCCTCGCCCCCACGAATATGAGCAAACAAATCCATGTGCCCGGGCAATCATGGAAGTATCTCGCTGATAGTCAGCCCGTAAGGATGCGAAGTTCGTCATATAAGTGTCCCGAAACTCGGTAAAATCACCCTGCAACGATGCGAAGTTTGCCATATAGGTGCCCCGAAACTCAGTAAAATTAGCCTGTAACTCATCCATCCGCACCCCGAGATATGTAATGGGGTCAACAGTAGGAGGCACGGGAGGTGGGACTAGATGAGGCACTTCCGAAATATCCGGTATAGGAGCATCAGGGGCATCAGGAGCATCCAACATACGCTTTTTCCTCCTCTCCCAATAATGTTTCCCCAAGCTTTTAGCAATGGTCTTATCATTAAACACCTTGGGCAGCCTAGGTATCTTGTCGCTGCCCAAGACCTCACATCCGGCATCCCTGCAAATCCGGGAAATCAGTCGCGCAAAAGGAAGAGTTGTGGTTCCCTTCTCGCTATAGGCAGCGTTCACTATTTGATGCAACATGAGGGCGGGAAGACTGATGACCGTGTCATCCCCTAAAAGACTGTATAAGAAGAGGGCCTGCTTGTAACGGAGGACAGCCTTGGTCTGAGTTGGAATGATGGAATTAACGGCGATGAGATGGAGGATACGATGTACATTGGGCATGCCCGAAGTGGGGAAAGTCTCCCCCGCCCAAATCTTGCCGGGTGCAAGACGTGCAATAAGTACCTCATGTGGAAGCTGAGGCGCATCTCCGAGGACCGGGTAATGATAGAGCTCGGGGTTAGAAGCCCCACTTAGGTGCACAGCCAAGATGGGCTTAGAAATAGTAATCCGCCTCCCTCTCACATACGCTTCATACGTGCCGCTGCGCGTAGATACTAGAGAAGCATAAAAACGGCGCACGTGGTCCTCGTTGACCTCCCCTCTCATGGAAAGATGTGCCTCCCAATTGAATTTGGATAAATATCGTCTTACAGAAGCCGGCATCTCATCTAAAATCACCTCCTTCTCAATAGCAATCGGGAGACTAGTTTTGAACATGGCCCGATACCACTCCATCTCATCATTGGAACGAAAAGATTCAAAACCAGCGCCTCCCCGTCCAGTAACTGCATTGGATGATGGCTTGGTGATCGAAGGAACCTACAAAATATTAATTCAATACACACACCATAAGTGCGATGCATAAAATCAAAGTAATCGTGAAATTTGGGGAAACTAGGTTCGGAGGGTGCGCGTTGGGAAAAATTGGTCGAGTAGACGTAACCGACGCACACCACACTCAAACAAGGATAATTCAACAAGAATGTGCGATAAAAGGTGCGAAGATGGAGCTTTAGCGCACAAAACCTTCACAGAGGCATTTTATCGAACATATAGCGTGCAATGTATAGAAAGTAGGGTGAAAATGGCATTTTCAAAGTGAAACAACCCCAACAAATACAACTTAATCATCAAAGCAACATAAACAAGTTGTATTTGTTGGATTCACATCACAAACAATGAGAAAATATGAAGTTTCCTGCAGAAAATGTGGATTTTACAAGAATGCATTTAACCCTACTTTTATACAAAAAACACTAAATAAGATTTGAAAACAATTTAAGAGGGTTGAATTAGTAACCTTAGATAAGGATGCCCTAGATGAGGAAGCCATGAGGGTGAAAATGAATAAAATAAAGGAAATGATATGGGAGAGGAGGAGGTCTTCAGCTAAGGGAGAAGAGAGAATGAGAAGCTGATTTGCTGATTTTGAGGGTATTTTAAGTGACCAGGTGAACTGAATCGATTCGGTAGTTAAACCGAATCGATTCGAAACTCTCGAATTCAATGATGTCTAAGGGCGAATCGATTCGGTGATAAACCGAATCGATTCGGATGTAGAGACCTGACACTTTTGGTTTTTCGAATCGATTCGGAAGTAACCCGAATCGATTCGCAAACCCTTAATTGGCTACTGGAAGGGGTCGAATCGATTCGGTGATAAACCGAATCGATTCGGATGCTGGGATCAAACTTTTTGCTTTGCTGATTTCCTAAATCTCATGAAATTTGATCATTGGGCCACCTTCAACTAGATTTCTTGGACCCATATGGTATATCTAATGTATGTAACAGGTCCGGAACCAAAAAATGCAACCCCACACGTGCCGGGGGATGCTCGGCACCAAAATTGAGAATTTATCGAACCCAATCACCCCTGCTAACGGGGCTGCTGCGTACGATGTCCGTTTGTAAATCCGCAGATATAATTAGGACGTAATTCACAATGTGAACACCTATTCTTCCCATTCTTCCGACTTCGTTCCAACTAAAGTTCACACACTTAACAATTATGTCGGGTTCTAGATCGGAAGACATTCAAAACAGATTACTAATTGATTCAAAACAGATTACTAATATTTAAAATAGAGTTCAAACACTACTAATTGTTCACTTTGACAATTTGTTCAAATTTCTCAAGACAAATTACTCTGGATCACTTAAGGATAAGACAAAGCTACGACCAAACCACCCAAGATTTCTCGACATCCTTAATAGTGTCCGCCCCATGACTTCGACGATACAACGGATGATTCTCTTCTCTTGGCTCAACACTACTAACGTAAACCTTACGTTCAAATATCAGCAATTGATGGCCATGCACCACCGTTCCAGTAGCAGCTGAAGCAACGACTTGTCCACTTGCAATCTTTCTCTGATTTGAAAAATCTAATAAATCGACATATGGATCATGTGGAGGATCAGTTAAATCTCAAAAGTTTAGCTCAGTTGAATCTCCAAAGTTTATCTCAGTTGACGGGGGGGGGGGGGGGGGGGGGGGTAGGAATGTAATCATGGGGATTTGAATGCAAAACTGGAGTGTAATCATGGGGACTTGAATGCGAAACAAAAGTGTAATCATGGGGACTTGAATGCGGGACTGGAGTGTAATTACGAGGACTTGGATGTGGGACAGGAGTATAATTGCGAGGACTTGGATTTGGTATTTTCAATCCATTCGATTCAAAAGCACTTAAAATCATGGTAACGGATGATTTGAGAAATGCCATATCCTCATCATGTTTTTCTTCTCGTGTCTTTTCTCTAATCAACTGTGATACTATAGGAGCAATTGCCTTAAGTTTACTTTTGGACACGGGTCCAACACCACGAGTCGCCCCCTAGAATCTTTTCCTCTAAAGGCAGTCAATGCATCTGTATCAATACTATTTTGGCTTGAAGAACCTTGACTACTTCTCAGCTCACTCAATTTTTGCTGCAAAATTATTTATGAATCGATTAAAACCATTGAACGACGAAACTTGAAGGAATTTAATTATTACAACTGAGATTACAAAACTCACCATATCATCAACTACCTTTAGGTGAAACTCCCCAGTTTTCCGCCTGCGACTTTCGAGATACACTTCCGAACGATCAACAGGTCGTTTATTGTTAAGCACCTATAAATTAATTTTCCATTAACTATTTGAGCAAGACATATAATATATATACACATTAAAATAAGAAAGGGTTTATACCATCTCCTCGGTTTTCTCAGCATACGACATCCGACCAAGACAATCGACGTCAGTCTTTTTAGCCTTGTTCACCCGGCCTTGGCGTCGTTATTTTAATTTTGCCTCAGATGCTTCGCGCGAGATGAATTCATTCCACTCACGAACAAGGATATGCTCTTTCTCCGATATTTGATCCTTCAAGGCCTTTATCCCATCACTGTCCAATCCCTTAAAATAAGTCGAGCGGAGGTTACTTCTAAAAGTCTTCAATTGAATACCAATGGCTTTCATGGACCCCTCCTTCTGGTCGGTCGAAAGATTGAACTCTTTCATGAGCGTATCCCACAAGTCGTCCTTTTTTACTTGCTCAACCGTATCCCGACTCTCATATTTTAAGCCAATACAAGATTTTAACAAAGACAAGGCTCGAGCTTTAAAAGGATTCTTGCCAACTATTGGCAAACCAAATAGGTTAAGGGAAACGTTAGCACGAGAATCAATGGCAAAATGTTCATCATGACTTGAACTTTTTGGCCTGGATGATGGAATTGTATTCTCGGACGGCATTTTCTGCATTTTTATATTTATGCATTAGTTGATATGTTAATACAAGAGTAAGGAAATAATATAAAAAATATAATATAAGTTATACCTTTTCAACATATTCTAAAAGTTTTGATAACTGAAACCAACATAACATGCCACAATTAAACATCTACTCCTCTAATGCGTTTAATAATTTCTTTAATTCTGGGTTGTCATCCAGAACAAACTGAATCTCGATAGGTGCCTCTATATCGTCTACCGATGTAGTCAAGCGCTGAGGAGAATGTAAAACAACAAACCATGGATCATTGTCGGGGCTCTTTGCATAAAACACTTGCTTTAAGTTTTGAAATGCACAAACGAATGGCTCATCATTAACATTGTCTTTACTCTTCAACTTGGCCAAATCAACCTTCACCATGTGGGTGTCAGGGTCGACCATACATGCATTCTTGTCCTCCACTCTCACCCAATCACAGTAAAATACAGGTATGCTGAAAGATATATAACCTAATAGAATAATTTGTTTTATAATCCCATAATACGTCATCTCAGCTTCTATCAAGTTTTTATCTTTCGCGCTTGCCCTGAAATGAGTTAATGCTTTATATGAAATGCCGTTGTTTTGTTTTCCAATGAGTTTTAACTCGTGTGTGCTTGAAGAGAACACAAAACCATTGATACGATATTGTCCAAACTCCTTGGCTACAAAACTAGGCCCATTTGCTAGACGTGCAAGCCTCGTCGATACTTCACCAGCTTTCAATAACTGAAACCAAGAAAGTATTTGCATTGTGAATATGTTGCAAAGATAGTAATAAAAGTGAGGTATTAATGTAGTCACCTCGGAAGCTACCCAATGCCAAAAGTCATTGTCTGCGCTCGCGCCTCCCTTCCTCCGCTTGGCATGCCCGCACTCATTATATTGCCTAGGTTAAAACACTAAAAATATTAATTTCTAATGAATATAACATCGAACATATTACATTATTTTACAAAGCACTTTAAATAAACTCACATTTTCCATTTATCTATGTCTTCATGCGTCTCGAATACATATCGAGCCACCTGGCTATATTGTGTACTTGTTAGCTTCACTACCTTACCTTTCCCCAGGGCCTCCTCATCAGCAAAGTCTTCTAATTCATCAATAAAGCGTTCATGACCTCTAACGTTTGGGTTAGGCATATATTCCTTTGCATACAAGGAAGCCTCTTCCATAATGTACTCCTCAGCAATGGAACCCTCAACGTACCGTGTATTCTTAACGTAACCTTTAAAAGTTTTCATTAATCGTTCGAACGGATACATCCATCGGTACCTTACTGGTCCACATAAAAGTGCTTCGTCGCACAAATGCACTAAAAGGTGGATGCTTATGTCAAATAATGAGGGAGTAAAGTGCTTCTCAAAAACACATATAGCCTCGACCAAAGTTTCTTTCGCTGCCATTATGTGCGTCCTGTTGACAACTTTCTCACACAATAAGGAGAAACATAAGCTAATTTGTAGAATGGCCCTTCGAAGATCCTTGTGTTCCGAAAAACAGTGTCCGAACAACAGAGGGATAAGTTGCATTATCACATGCCAATCGTGGGACTTGCACTTTTTCAAATCTTTTGTTGCGTCGCAGACAATCCTGTGTAAGTTGGATGAGAAATTAGAAGGGACCTTCAAGCCCTTTAATGTTTCTAAGAACATATCCTTCAATGCTCAAAGTATAAGATGCAACTGGCATGTGCTTTTTTCCAGTGTTTGTATCTTCTTTCAACCATAACGATCTTTTAATCTTCAAATCACGAAGATCTTCACGGGACTTTTCTCCATCCTTGGAATGAGAACCACCAATGCATGTGCTTACGAGATGCTCAATGATATTTTTCTCAGCGAGCATTATGTCTATCACATGTCGGACATGATGTTCCTTCCAGTATGGCAAATCAAACATTATTGATCTCCTGGACCACGCCGTTTTCACATCAACATCCTTTCTTTTACGCTTTTGGGCCAAAATTATGGGGTGTTTCCCCCTCAACTTTTGATCAGCCTTTAATGACCTTTCTTCAATTTCCAAACCAGAAAGTCTTGGTGGAGGTGGTCGCGTCTCGGTGCCTTCTGGGAGAAAATTGCTTCGTATTGACCTGAATTTGTGACTTTGGGGCAGAAATCTTCGATGACTATGAAAAAAAAGTTTACCACTTTTCTTAAGCCAGTTGGCTTCAGTCTCCTCTCCACATATAGGAAAACCTAGGTAACCATGTACATTGCACCCACATAAGGTCCCATAAGCAGGAAAATCATGAATTGCCCATATCAACATAGCTCTCAAAATGAATTCCTCATTTTTGTATGAGTCGAATGCTCTCACACCTTCAACCCATAACTCATTCAATTCATCTATTAATGGCGCTAAGAAAACATCAATGTCACTACCCGGTGCTTTTGGACCTGGTATCAACAACGACAAAATTGAAAACTCCTTTCTCATGCACAACGACGGGGGCAAATTTAAAGGCGCCGTAAACACAGGCCATATACTCTTATCTGTGCTCAATATGCCAAACGGGTTAAACCCATCGGTTGATATTCCGAGGCGAACGTTGCGTATTTCTGTAACAAAGTCCGGGTATCGCTGATTTGCAGATTTCCACACAGTTGAATCAATCGGATGTAGGATGAGATTCTCACCCACCTCCGCTCGACCATGACAAGTCATTGCCTCTGCTATCCAAGGTATAGTGTAAAGTCTCTTCAATCGAGGACCTAAAGGGAAATACTTTAACACCTTCTTAGGTATTTGCGTATCTACTTTCAACAAACGTTTATTATGTACTATCATCTTTTGTTCATATCTAGGCTCCTTACATACAGGGCAAGCTCGTTTGTCCTTCTGCTCCTTATAGTATAAAATGCAGTCATACTTGCAGCAATGAATTGATTTGTATTTCATACCCAAACCTTTCAAATTATCCTTCATGATCGGATAATTGACTGGCAGTGTATTTTCTTTGGGGAGCAAATCTTTCGCCCAGCGGAGTATTGCCGTCACACTTTTTCCCGACAAGCCAAATTTGCTCTTTTTGTTGTGCAACCCAACCATGGCATATAACTTTGTGTGGTCGGAGTTGGAGTTATGGTATAATGGTGTTGCGGCTACTGCTTTTAACCGTATATAATCCTTAACTTGGTCCGTATCATTGCCAACATGATCCTCACATCCTAAAGCATTCCCTTTACTATCTTGCTTTTCTTGTGCTGCGTGCACTTCATACGTATCATTTATGAGATCGTTTAACCTAGCATGTAATAACGGGTCACCATTTGTGTGAACGGTTTCATTGACAAGTATTTCTTCTGGAATATACTTAAATTCCCTCTCCCCATGGAAATGCCAAAACGTGTAGTCAGCTTGCATACCCCAATGAAACAAATGTACTTTTACATCTACCCCTTTCAAGTGTTTCCCATTTTTACAACGATTGCACGGGCATGGGATAATATTAGTTTCAAGATTCTTCGTTGCATAATTCACAAAGTCTTTAACCCTATTAACGTATACTTGCCCCACTCTACAACTTTCACCCATCCACTCTTTATATTGTGGAAACCCCATTAATTCTACAGTACAAACAAATAGAATCTCAGTAAATTATAAAACTAAATGAAGTTTGGGCTAATATTTAGAACATAATCTCTGACTTATCATTACATTAATACTATCATTGCATTAAAACTCACAGGAAAACCCAACCAAACACAAAACGTCAAAACTTCAACGAGCACAAAATAATGGTTATTTAATTAATTTTTAGATAAAATAAATATGAATAGTATAAAATGATTATTGAAAAAAATCTAACATATTCCCAAACAAGATAATATTCAAAAAACGAAAGAGGTTAAACGATGTGTAGATATACTCACAACAAAACAATCAGATTTGATTATATTTTGTCTAGAGAACGTTGACCACAAAGCTCGGGCAAAACTCGTAATATTAAAAATCCATTCGATTATATTTTGTCAAAAAAATATAATGTCTAGAGTTTTTGAATAATATTTTGTCAAAAAAATAACCTCAATACAATTTCTAGGGCTTATTAACATAAAATACAATTTGTATATAGATACACTCATAAACACACATATAAACAGAAATATATACATACACATACATACACACACATGTAAACATAAATTTATACATACACACACATATAAACAGAAATCTCTACATACACACAAATATACACACATACCCACACATAATAAGAATCGAAATTAGGCTTTAGACAGAAATTATACAACAAAAATACCCAAAAATATACCTGTTTGATTCACAGAAATTAGGGTTTTAGATTCTCAAATGATTCTTCACATCAACGTCTTCCTCACAGCTAAGACAAAATTTTATTTTTGGCAAATGAAATAACAAACGAAATTTATGTTATTTGTGTGTGTGTATGTATAAACGAAATTTTCGTTTTTGCCAAAATTTCGTTTTTGGCAAATGAAAGAGAGAGGGAAATTAAAGCAGGAGCTCTTCACGTAAGATAGAGGGAAATTAAAGTAGGTGAAAAAATTTATGACTGCTAATAGCAGTCACAAATTTGTGACCGCTAATAGCAGTCACAAATTGAGTCTAAGATCAAAATTTGTGATTGCTGGGAGCAGTTACATATTTATGACTGCCAATAGCAGTTACAAATTAAGTCTTAGGCCAAAATTTGTGATCGCTAATAGCAGTTACAAATTTGTGACCGCTAATAGCGGTCATAAATTAAATCTAAGACTAAAATTTGTGACTCCTCATAGCAGTTATAATTTCGTGACTGCTCATAAGAGTCATAACTTATGTCTACTAATAAGCTTGTGACAGTTATAAATTTGTGACTGCTTATAGGAGTCACAAATTAATTATATGGTAACATCTGTGACTCCCATTAGCAGTAACAAACTAATGTACTCAAACAAATTTTAACCAATTAATTTTATCACCCCTAATGGCAGTCACAAATAATTTTGTGACTGCTCCCGGGAGTGACTAGTTTGTCACCCCTATTGGCAGTCACAAAAAGGCAGTCACAAAATTAACATTTTGGTGTAGTGAGGGTCTTAAGAAATCATCTTTAGTTTGTTGGATTTCAATATGTACCCAAAATTTAGTTCTAGGGATAGTAATCTATTTGACACTGCTTACTTTATTTCTTTCTCCTCGTATGTTTGATTTGTATATATGTATATAATATTTGTATGTATAATATTTGTTCAAATAAAAGTTTAAAATTTTATATACGTATGCATATATACTTATTGCCAAATTATTTTCTCAAATTCATGTAACAATATAATAGTTAGGGTTGTAATCAAATTTGTTCAACCTGATTCTTATGGTCGTAATGTATTCTTGAAATCTATTATAGTTAATCTCATTCATTCAAAGTCATGTGCTCATGAGATTTTGTGAGTCTATTGAGTATCGAGTCATTTTGTGCTATATATAAAATCTCAACTTGTTGTGTGTAAACCCCTCGATTGTTTATTTGTTATAATGGAATTTGTTCCTATTTTGTTGTGCTAAATATTAATTAACTAATATTGTGCTATGTTATATGTGTTTTAATATTGGTTCTTATGAAATATATAACAAAAAATATAGATTACGAACTAAAAAATGAGGAGAACATCTAAAACTTTTGTCCAGTGACAGTCATAGATAAACGACACATACTAATATTTTCGGGAATGAACAAAACCATGAAGTTAAAGTAACAATATGTATGGAAATACATTACAGAGTATCCAATTGTGTGTGCAAACACGCATGTATTGTTGCACACACACACACACATACACACACACACATATATATATATCCTCCCCTTCCTCGTTTGAGCTATTGCATTTGTTTTAGTAATTTGATTCAGGTGTGAACCAAAATATGTATCTTCCTCCCCTTCCTCGTAGGAGATGTGGTAGTTTACTAATGGTTAAAATTGTTGAAAAAATCTATTGACTAACACCTCACATTGGTCAGCCGACATCTGATAAATAACTTGTGTCGTTCATCCGACATTTGATCCTAAACGTCGGTCAGCCGACCTTTGATAAAGAATCTCACATCGGTCAATTGACATTTGATCCAAAACATCTATTGATCCTAAATGCCGATCAGCCGACATCTAATAAAGAATCATGCATCGGTCAGCCGATATTTGATCATAAACGTTAGTTAGTCCTAAACATCGGTTAGTCCTAAACGTCGTTCAATCGACATTTTATCCAAAACGTTGGCTGACCCACACCTTTGTCGGTTAGCTGACATCTGATAAAGCATCTCGTGTTGTTCAAACAACATTTGATCCTAAACGTCGGTCAGTGTGTATCTGTGTAATGATTGGTTATATATATTATATATTATTAGATACACAATGTACTTAGATTCAATGGTTTCTATAGTGTGTGTGTCTGTGTAATGATTTGGATATCGAAATTATTGTATAAGTAATTGAACACAATTAGTACATTCCCTGAACGGACTATGTAACTGTGTTCATCCTAGCTCATAAATTAGAATAAATTATGCCAATTATATCTAAGAACAAATAAAAGGGATGCTCATAGTAGGTTCTCCATTTCTCAACGGCATAGACTATAGCCCATAATTCCTTATCCTAAGTGGAATGCCCTTTTTTTTCTAGCAGGAATTGTTGGTTCAAAAAATAATAGGCCTCCATTCCTACATAAAAACAACTCACTTTCCCTCATTACCAGCATCTATCTCTAGTGCAATTGTGCAAACGTCTTTTTAAAGTTGGGTAGAGCTAATACATGTGTTGGTAAGGGTTGCCTTGAGTAAATCAAAAGCCTCCCAAGATAAAGGAGTCCAAGTGAACTGATTTTTCTTCAACATGTTGGTTAAAGGTCGGCTAATTACCTCACAACCTCTTAGAAATCATTTATAGTAACCAGTGAGTCCTAGGAAAACTTTCAAAGCTCTGATAGTCATGGGGAATGGCTGTGACATCCCGCTTATTAAAATAAGAGGTGGCCAGCCAACTACTCTAATAAAAATAAGAGTCTCAAACGGTTCATTCTTAGCATCACTTTCGCATAAATAATAATACAAGACAACCACCAAAAATTTTAAAAACGGATGTCATATATAATTTTACAAATTGGATAAAAGGAATTTCCATATATATATATATATATATATATATATATATATATATATATATATATATATATATATATATATATATATATATATATATATATATATAACAGTTATAATAATTCTACAAAACATAACCGAATAAGCTGTCGGTTAATAGACTAAATACAAAAGATTACACCAAGTATAACAATATAAATGAATACTAAACTTGGGCAACACGCCCGAATATACAGACGAATCATAGCTAGAGTATCAAAAGAGAATGATGCGTCTAATACAAAAATCCTACGACATCCTCAAAATGCCGTAGCTCCTTAACACTGGGAAGGAAAGTCAAAGCAGGCGCCCATGCGGCAGCGCACCTGAAGATATATATGGACCACACAAGAAGGAGAAATATAAACGGGTCAGGGCCCTGTTTGATATGATATACATGTGAATAAAATGCATGACAATTATGAATGCTACTTTCACAAATAATTAAAATTATCTTTTCATTCAAGGAATCATCCTCACCTCTCTTCTAAGTGCACATCCTAACGCGTACAATTCATATTAAGTTAAACTACCCATCTACTTAATAGGAGTAACCTAACTATATTCCACATGCCAAGTTTACCAATTGAAGATATATTTACAAGTCAATAATCATCTGGGACCATGGGCAAATAAAGTTGATTCACAGTTGTCTTAAATCAATTAATCATTCGGATGAAATACCATTTCAGTGAGAACAACTACAATCATGATAATAACGGTTCTAAGATCATCCTTCCGGGACTCACCCCACTGGATGCACCCATAAATACTATCATCTTCCAGGGCCTATAACTAAGACCACCTGGGCATCCCAAATCGCAACGCGTGGGAAGCGGCCATATACCTTCGATAGTGGGTCATAACCATACACGAAATTACCTCACTTCAAACCATACAATCATATAACGTAACTACCGGTATCATGGCCTGAGAACTATACTCTCCCTGCATCATTAGCCAAGGGATTCACCTCTAACGCGTACTTCCCCTATGATAGCATTTAGAGAGGTATGTGTAAATGTGCCATAGTTACAATCTATATTAAGTTAAACATACGATCCTTAAATTCCGTAACCATATGTACATCTAGGGCTGTAAATCGGGCTGGGTGATCCGGGCTTGGGGTTGCTCAGACTCGGCCTGAACTCACTTACCCATGCTCAAGTCCGAGCTCGACCCGAATTATTTTTTTCCACCTAGGCCCAAACTCAGCTCATATATATTATGGGCTTCGGGCCTGATTTCAATTTTTTTTGTTAAAAAAGTTTTAATTAATTTTTTTTTCTTGTATTTCCATCATGGACAAAATTACACATTAAAATCTAATTGATATTTCATGAAATAAAATATATAATTATGAAATGTATTAAATAAAAACAAGGTAAATAAGAGTGAAAACCTACAAATGCCTATTAAATTTCACACATTTAGCAAAATTGGATCATTAACAAAGGCCTATTGTGACTTGAGCAATTATTAAATCAAATACCCATAATGAGATTAATAATAAAATCAAAAAATTGAAAATCACATGTAATCTAATGTATTATGACAAATGATTTTTTTTAAAGTAGTAAATGAAATAAAAGAACGAAACCTAATTAAACAATGTTAACATAAATATGTTATATTATATAAATTATTTATTTATTTATTTATTTATAAATATGAAGTTCGGGCTTCGGGCTTGGCAAAGTTTGGCTCAAACTCGATTCGAAATTAATTCGAGCTTGAAATTTTGGCTCAGGCTCGGCTTGGCTCAAACTCAAATAAAGCTCGACCCAAAAATAGCGAGCTGAATGGGCAGGTTTTGGGCCTCGCCCGCTCAATTTATAGGCCTATGTACATACCAAATTGGCTACAAGAGATATTTTTTATCATACTATCCCCCGAAGGTCCAACACATGCTACCCAACTCTATACTAGTCCTACTCTCGTTTGCTAGACAAAATGAGACATCATACCCTTATAAATAGTCCTCGAAATAAGCCTGGACACTCCCTTACTATCCTATAGTACCACTCCCTTTATATGAGGTCATATTACTTCTTAATACATCCTGAAAGAAGATTCATAAGCCTTAATCCCAAAATAAAAAGTAAAAAGAATTTCCCATTTTTGGGATGAAAATAGAGTACCAGTCGACCGGTCCCTGACCCCCGATCAACTACGTATTTGGATATTGCCTTGCGAGACAACCAGTGGGCTTTTTGACTTTGGCCCGGTCGACCGGCTTCCTGGACGCGGTCGACCGATCGTACCAGATATTTCGTCCGTCACCCATTTTTCTACAAAACCTAACCTCCAACTCCCCTCCTTTCCTTTTCTCTTCAACCAACAACATTCATAAATTATCTATGCATGATAATTAACTAGTATTAATCCCAAGAATCATATTTCTATCATCGACCTATGAACCTATACCATAAATCATCAAAATTCCTAAATGGGTTAAACTTAAGAACACTAACCCTAAATACAAATTATTCAACACAATCATACATATATGCAAGTTTAGAAACTTGCCTTGTTATTAAAGTCTTGGATTATTCTTCGTAGCAACGATTCTAAGGTCAAATGAACAATCTCTTCTCTTTCTCTTCTTTCTCTCAAGCTCTCACTTGTCTCTAACTCTCTAGGTTTGGAAATACACAAATGAGGTATAAATGCGCTTGCAAGACTTATATACCTAAATATAACTCAAATACATTAAGTCCAACATTAAATGCTAATACACACTTAAAATAACTCGTAACATTATATTTAAGTCATAACTAGATAAAAGTACCCCCCGAAACCCAAAACAACCTTGACACTTATTTTGACTATCTCGACCCTTCTCGGACTAACGTGCCTTCTAAACTGGCATCCGGGATATCGTTCATTATATTCTATTCCAACGTCATATTAATATTCTAATAATAACCCAACCGGAATATAACTTATAACCATCGCTTTAAAGCACAGCGACTCAACATTAACGGAATATTACACTATTTACATTCGCGTAAAGCTACATATGCAATACTCATAAATATTAACTCTTTAATTACTTAAATGAACATTTACTTTAATTTCCTTTATTTTATATAACTAACCCACATGGAAATTTAATATAAAAATAATTACTCAAAAGTAAAGGGTATTACATACTCCCCCCATTACAAGGGAGTTTTGCCCTCAAAATTTAGGTGTACCTGGTAAAAAGAGGTGTGGGTACTTTTCTCAGATATCCTCCTCTCGTTCCCAAGTTGATTCCTCGGCATTGTTGTGTCCCCACTGGACTCGAATCAAGGGCATCACTTTCGATTTTAGTCTACGCTCACCGTGGTCTAAAATTGCAACCGTTTGTTCTTCATATGAAATATTGGGCTGCAGCTCGATATCGTCCAACAGAACATGCCAATGAGCTCCCTCGCATCTTTTATACTTTTTTAAAGATGAAACATGAAATACATCGTGAATTTGTCATAGATGTTCCGACAAAGCCAATTGATAAGCTACGAGGCCTACCTTTGCAATAATGGGAAAAGGACCTACATAACGTGGCGCAAGTTTTCCCTTCTTCCCGAATTACATCACACCCTTCATTGGGGACATCCTCACTAAAACTTGATATCCCACTTCCAATTCCATGTGCCTTCGATTTGCGTTGGCATAGCTCTTTTGCCGATCTTGCGCAATTTGTATGCAATTTCGAATGAGCTCAATCTTCAAAGAGGTATCTTGGATCATTTCAGGTCCAAGGAGCTTATTGTATCCTAATTCTAACCAACAAGTAGGTGATTGATATGTCCAGCCATACAATGCCTCATACGGCGTTATACCTATCATGAATTTGTACGAATTATTATATGCAAATTCGACCAACGGAAGGTATTGCTCCTATCTTCCTTTGAAATCAAATATGCACACGTGAAGCATATCTTCCAACATTTGGTTGACCCTCTCCATTTTCCCGTCAATTCGCGGATGGTATGACGTACTCAACCACAATTCGGTCCCAATTGCCTCCTGAAAACTTCGCCAAAAATTGGATACAAAAATTTTGTCTCTATCCGACACTATATTAATAGGCACCCCCTGAAGTTTTACAATTTCTACAATAAAGAGTTGGGAATAACGGGTCATATTATAATCCGTCCATATCGGTAGAAAGTGTGTCGATTTAGTTAAACGATCGATAATTACCCAAATAGAATCATGGCCTCTTTACGACGTCAGAAATCCCATGATAAAATCCTTCGAGATACTTTCCCATTTCCACACCGGTATTTCCAACGGTTGCAACAATCCAGTCGGCCGCTGGTGGTCCTCCTTCACTAATTGACAAGTGGAGCATTGAGAGACACATTCAGAAATGTCCTTTTTAATTCCCGCCCACCAATACTAAAGGCGCATGTCTTGGTACATTTTATCCCCATCTGGATGCACTACAAATCTTGAACCATGGTATTCCTTCATAACAACACGTCTCAAGTCTTCTTCGTCCGGGACTATAAGTCTTCCGTAGAAACGTAACCCACCCTCAGAACTAACAAAGTAGGATTCCGCTCCCTCGGTCAGCAATTGACGTACCCGGTCTTGACAGTCTTTGTAACACCCCATATTTTTTACAATTTAAATAATTATGTGATTAATTATAATTATGGGAATAAGTATGTAATTAATTATTGTTGTTGGATTAATTAAATTAAAATGCAAGAAATTAATTTGTTATTGATCCGGATTAAAATAATTATTAACTAGCGTGTCAAGGGTTAATACTTATTATTGATAATTATTGAATATTACTTTGTGATATGTAATATGAAATTATAACATTTGATCAATTGTCGAAAGTGAGAAATACGGCAGTTTGGTAATTTAAGTCTGACATGCGTGTGAATCGTATCGGGACTAATTAAATAGAATAAAAAGAGAATTTATTTTTATTAACTCATATGGTCATCTAGAGTGCTTCGTTGAGTCCGTAAGGGCTGAGATAGTCAAAATAGTATACCCGGGTATTTATTTTGGATCCCGGGACAATTTTAAGCCAAACCGGCACCCCGAGAGGGAATTATAGTAAATTATATTTTTGGGCTAAATTAATGGACGAAAATTAAGAGTAATTATATCAGCCAAGGAAAGTACATTAGGGTTAAAAAGTTACAGGAAGTTAAGAACGGCTATAGGAGGTGTGAGGGAGAACCAAACTCTAAGAGGGAAGGCCAAATTATCCTCACCTTGAACAACCGTGACCACCAACGCGTAGATCGAGAAGAGAGGAACGCGTATATACCAACATCACCAACGAATCAGATCGTCATATTCGAGTCAAGTGTTTATTACTTGCTTTCTTTTAGTAATAATCATGCTCACGTTAGAATAGGTGAAATTAATCATGATTTACATGTTAATTGGGTGAAAATTGGAGATTTAAATTATGATTAAGGACTAGGTTAATTAGTGGTTGAAATTCCTTCATGTATGTAGAGGATTAATCACTGAATTGGATTATATATTGATGAACGAATCTGGGTTGATTAGGTTCTTTAAATAAAAATTTGGAAACTAGGGTTCATATGAATTAATTTGGGGATTTTAAATAATTGTGATGTTTAATGACGAATTAATGATCCTAGAATGTTGGGAATGATTTATAATCTGTTAGGTGTTGATGGGTATTGATGATGAGGCGTTGGGCGTTGAATATTAGAGGTTTTTAGGTCCAAAAATGGTAGATTACGCTAAAATTTGGTGAAAAAAACGAAACAGTGGGTCTCGCGCGAAGTCGCGCGAAGTGGTTCAAACGAGATGGAGATCTCTCATGAAGTGGTTCGAATGACATTGAAAGTGGTTCGAACGACATGTCATTCTGGTTCAAACGACATGTCATCTGGTTCGAGCGATAGAAGGAATTTTTGGGAATTTTCTTAGAGTCCAGTTTTGAGTTTACCGGCTTATTAGAGTGAGAGAAACTGCCAAATGGTAAATTTAAGTAAGACGAAATTTCGGAAAAGTATGTGAGAATAAATACTTTAATTATTTCGATATAGAGAGAATGTACCTTGGAGATTACGAGAGAGATAGTAATCTAAATATTTATACTATACATAGTGATGAGATTAAAATACGTATGAGGAGTATATATGTAGGTTGGGGGAAATACCTATAAATTTAATAGGATGTGTGTATGCCTATTATGCGATATTATTTCTAAGAGCACTAATGGGTGATAACCCGACGTGCAAGAATCTTATAGTTAAGCGCACTAATGAGTGATAACTCGGGGGTGCAGAAACTCTATTGTTAAGTGTACTAATGGGTGATAACCCGGGGGTACAAGGATGATTACTGTTAGGCGCACTAATGGGTGATAACCCGGGAGTGCTGGATTATTATTGATAGGTGCATTAATGGGTGTTAACCCGGGGATGCAGGATTCTCTTTATAGGCACACTAATCGGTGATAATCCAGGGGTGCTGGATTATTATTGGTAGGTGCATTAATGGGTGCCAACCCAGGGATCCAGGATCTTCTTGATAGGTGCACTAATGGGTCTTAGCCCGGGGGTGCAGGATTAGTGTATATATGTATAGGGATGATGTGACTACATATATATATATATATGTGAACTTGTGAATATTTCTACTGTGTCAAATTTGTAGACTTGGTAATAATAATAATCATTACTTTGCACCGAGTGGTCTTAACCTAAGGGTGTAGGATTAGTGTATATATATAGGGATGATGAGAGTATATATATGTATAAGTGTACTTGGGTAACTTTCTACTTTGTGAAACTAGTAGATAAAATGAAAATGAGAATTGAAATAATCTTAGTGGATAAAAGATTAACCATTCAAACGGTGAATAATGAAACTTAGTATGTGAGATAAACTATCTGAATAGCGTATTGTATGTGCTATACGGGAATACCACTTGTGAGCATAGTTAGTATTAGTATGGTTTCTGACTAGTTAGACTGTGAGGTATAACTAGGGGGAGATTAGATGTACGTTAGGCGTGCACAATAGACGAGAGGTGAGAAACTCATGTGAGAGTTCGATAACTAACATGCATATAAGACTTATTTTAAGAACCAGTTTTAAATACTTGCTAAATAATTTTTACACCTCGGGCTCTGACCGTTTCTTGTATTTCTCCCCTCTTTTGCTATATATATATATATATATATATATATATATATATATATATATATATATATATATATATATATATATATATATATATATATATTAGTACATGTGCTTAACCACAGGGACACCGGCTCTAGATACTTGGATGGTTTGCCGAGCTGCAACTGTTGTGGAAGTTGCGGGTCATTGATATTTGACGCTTCTCACATTTTATTCAGTTCCTAGTTCAGATAGTTCAATTCGGGCATGTGTCGCCCATCCTCATTAGCGGGATTGTACTCAGTTTCTTTATAGTTCTTTTCTGTTGGATTGAGTATTTATTTTGGCTTTGTTTGTGACTTAAACTGGAAGGTTTTATCCAGTCTTAATTATTCAGTATTTAATTCAATCACCATTCATTTATTGTGTGTGGTTTATAATTCAATGTTCATAAATTAATTGAATTAATTAGTTTCGAATTAAATTGGGAAATATTTTGACACTAGCTTAATTAAATGTTATGTAATTAATTGGATTTAAATTTTGGACAGTGATGCTAAGAATGAACCAACCGAACATTCTGTTATAAATTTTATAAAGGACTGATCACCCGATATTTAATTGGGCGGGGTGTCACAGGTGGTATCAGAGCATCAGGTTCTAGTGTCCTTAGGATCTGTGCGGCTTATTACGTTTCATCGTGTCGTTCTTTGATGTAGAGCCTTATGATAGATTTTTATGTTCCCTTACGTATGCGACTTACATTCTCCTGCTACAAATTATAATGGATGTGACTCATTATACGAAATTTCGTGTGATTCGACCACCGAACATTTTAAGACGACCAGCGAGGGCCGTAAAAAGAACTGCGAAAGAAGAAGCTCAACAGAAGACAGAGAGTAATCGGGACAAAAATCACCATGAGGATTACTTAAGCAAGAGATAGTAAAATCATCACTCGAGAACTATGGGTTCCCAGGACACAGTCATAGATAATGGTGGAGTGATTTTAGGACCGCCTAGCATAGTCGATAAAGGGGAAAATTAGAGGGACTCTTTTGAAAACCCATCGATGAAGAGGCAGAGAAGAAAACGAGAAAATGTAACAGACCAATGGAGGTTGAAAATCTGAAGGCAATGGTGTAGAGTGGGGTATGACGACATTCAAAATTAAATTTGGAGTTAAAACCTATAGCTCTTAGGAGCATCATGTAGTGATTAGAGACAATCACCATATATGAAGAAGTGTGTTTGAAATTTAGAGAGAAATTTGGGTACGATTTGATTGTGAGGCCTTGATTTCGATGTGGTAACAAAATGCGAGTGAATTTTTTATGTTTAGCACAATGGGTAAGATAGAAACCGATCATGAGAAAAAGGTTAAATTGATAATGAACTTCGTACCTAGAAGAGGGGCATAAATTATCCAAAGGGTTTATAGTTAATAAAGAACCCTCGAGTAGAACACAATCATAGATGAGAAATCCAGCTAGGATGATTAATGTTGATGTCATCAAGGTTATACGGTGACTAGTTCTTGCGTTCTTTCCAGAAGAAGCAATCCAGGAAGGTTAGAGAATCTGGCCGAAAAGCAAAAAACTGAACTTAACGGTGTTAGTGAAACCCCACATGAGAGTATACCCAATAGGGAAAATGGTTAGATGATTTTAAGTTGATTAACTTCGTACAAAGTGACGATGAAGTCAATCAGGGCCGTAGAAGCCAACCATAGTTCCGAAAGGCAAGTGTAGCCAGCAAGTTAAGACCACTCGATCCAAGAGAAGGACATTCCCAAAATGGTCAGTGAGACCAGTGACAGGGAAATGGTTCGTGAAGTTTTCCTTTTGTGAAGGAAGTATAACTACAAGTATTGAAGGGTCCACAATTAAGAAATGAGACCGAAGAGATTAGAAATGGTAAACCATGCCAGTTAGGCATAACAACTAGAGGAGCGAGACTTCCAAAGAAAGAATTTGGGGTCAAGGGAATTAGGCCCAGAAAATTTATAACCCGAGAGTGATGGGTTCAGGCTGGACCAGTAGAGTCCTCATTAATAGTAGCATACAGTATGTCAGGGTCTACGGGGCCCGGGATGTAAACGGGAATTCAATAAAGCTATAATTGAGGCCTGGAGAGTTTGGGCCAACGTTTCAATAATGGGCGCGAAATCCACATGACGGAATAAATTGTCCATAATGAAAGAGGACAACTATAGGATATATGGCGATTGCAGATGTTCATGGGTCGTGATGGCAGCCACGTGCTGAGACCCTGTGATTTGGCGAGACTGGTGAGGTTTTGCTTCTTCCTTGTGAGTAAGGGATAGATTCTAGTGACATGGGTATGCCACAACTTGTATGTAAATTGGAAACCCTAAACTTCGCATGCGGGTCGAGTTTAGTGGGAACGTTGGTTTTAACAGTCTCGTTAAAAAACGTATTTCTCGTTGTTAGCATGGCATTTTGATGATTGCCCGTGAGTGAACCGGGTGGACCCTAAGAATATGTTTTGTTGTTATAATTTACTACTGCATTGAGTCAACTTTAGTAGAGTTTATTATGGTAATGTGTAGTGATTAATTATCGTATGGTTAAATGATAGTAAAATGTAGTGATATGGCTGTCGTGCCGGATACTCCGGGAGGAGAAATCTTTATTTTGTGCGCCGCCACCTGAAATAGGGTTGGTCCCAGATATATGAATATATGAAAAATTTCATGGTATTATAGACGTCATCGAGTATGTTGTCTAGTTATATGTGATTCCGGTGCATAGGAACTTATTTTACAGAGGACACTCAGGTTTCATTGTGTTCTTCTTCGAGCAGAGAGATAGAACCCGTTATATTTATTGCACTGAGTACTTGGGTTAGTAAGAGTGTCATGCTTCATGTTACATTTCTAGGGACATGAGAGTGGACGAGTAGACTTTTATGTCACAATACATAGATTGTGGGAAAGTACATATTATGTATTGAAGGCCTTACGGACCTCGATAATCGACTAGGTTAGATAGTAGTGTATCGGGGGGCTCCTTGTTTGGATTTCGCTTTGCGAGACAACCCACGCATGAAACTAGCGAACGTCGGGAGTTGGAGAGAAGTTTGGTCAATAGTACATAAGTTTTGTATGTTGGTTATTGTACCTATAGGACAATATAATTGAGCGTTGATAATTATATTATGACTTAAGCCCAATAGAGTCGCTTAGTCTTAGTATCATTCTGAATAGAGCAATGATACCATTGAAGGATTGATTAAGTTTTGACTAGTGGGGTAGTTGAGTGCACCCCTACCACATCAGCATACCGAGTGTGTAAGAATTGAAGTACGCAAATTTTATGTTTTTTTTTGTATAATGGTGCGCGAGGCATAGGGTGTATGGGAGCCCTAGGGGATTGAAGTAAACGGTGGATTATGATTATCTTATGAATTCGATAACATGTAGTCGGGTAAGCCGAAGATTACTCCGTAAGATTTGTTAGAGACTTACGTTTCAAAATAAGCTAAGATCCTTGAGCGGGAAAAGAGACTTGTGTCACACGATATGACAAAGTCACACGTATCACGATTAGAAGTACATTCAAGAGAGTATAAAATGTATCAGGATACAAACAACAGTGGTAATGGGTTTAATGTAGAGTAATTTTCAAAGTTAGTCTTGCAGTGGGTCAGCTGACTGTTAGAAAAAGGGCGGACAATTCGAAACCAGTAGGGACTCCTTCCACTAGAGAATGGAAGAGTATCCCCAAGGATCTTCTTATGTAGCAGAGATGGTAAGATTATAGGTACTAAAATGCAATTGAGTACGGAATAATACCCACAAAGGGATGGGCAAGACAAACGATCTAATCGGATGCGGGAGAGAAAATTTTATGTGGAGCCTGAAATCTTAGGGGAGGACGAGAGTAGTATCTTCCACTAGTGGAGTTTGTGTCTAAATAACTCCTATAAGTTCACGTTCGGGCAGAGTGCCAGCAGAAGTATGGCACGGTAAACTTTATTGTTGTCCTACTTGATAGTTAAAGGTAGGGGGAACAATTATGATTAAAAATGTCGGAGAAGAATCGATATTATCGTATATATTGTGTGTAAAATATATATTGCACAGTCAATTTACTTGTATGAATGACATGAGACGAAGTCGATTGTATCTGAAAAGAGGATAAATCTACTAAGGTGCAAATAGTAAAAGGATAGATAGTGAATATCTAAAATATAGTAAGTAGTGAAACTTAAACGGTAAGGTTAAGGGAGGAGCCTACATGACAGGGTAACCTGGAGCTTAAAACAAGCATATGTGAAGTGTTTATTATTAAGGGTATTCAATAGCGTACTATATGAGTGGTGCGGAGTAGCTTACTTGGGAGTGCAAGGATGCGATGCGCAATATTTTTACAGCGTTGTCTGTGCCTGGTATACTTTTTTCGAATTTCGGGACGAAATTCCGTTGTAAGGGGGAAGTATGTAACGCCCCGTATTTTTGACAATTTAAATAATTATGTGATTAATTATTATTACGGGAATAAGTATGTAATTAATTATTGTTGTTGGATTAATTAAATTAAAATGCAAGAAATTAATTTGTTATTGATCCGGATTAAAATAATTATTAACTAGCGTGCCAAGGGTTAATACTTATTGTTGATAATTATTAAATATTACTGTGTGATACGTAATATGAAATTATAACATTTGATAAATTGTCGAAAGTGAGAAATACGACAGTTTGGTAATTTAAGTCTGACACGCGTGTGAGTCGTATCGGGACTAATTGAATAGAATAAAAAGAGAATTTATTTTTATTAACTCGTATGGTCATTTCGAGTGCGTCGTTGAGTCTGGAAGGGTCGAGATAGTCAAAATAGTATGCCCGGGTGTTTAGTTTGGGTCCCGGGGTAATTTTAAGCATAATCGGCACCCCGAGAGGGCATTATGGTAAATTGTATTTTTGGGCTAAATTAATGGACGAAAATTAAGAGTAATAATATCAGCCAAGGAAAGTCCATTAGGGTTAAAAATTTATAGGAAGTTAAGAACAGCTATAGGAGGTGTGAGGGAGAGCCGAACTCCAAGAGGAAATGCCAAATTATCCTCACCTTGCACAACCGTGACCACTAACGAGTAGATCGAGAAGAGAGGAACGAATATATACCAACATCACCAAAGGATCAAACCGTCATATTCAAGGCAAGTGTTTATTACTTGCTTTCTTTTAGCAAAAATCATGCTCGTGTTATAATAGGTGAAATTAATATTGATTTACATGTTAATTGGGTAAAAATTGGAGATTTAAATTGTGATTAAGGACTAGGTTAATTAGTGGTTGAAATTCCTTCATGTATGTAGAGGATTAATCACTGAATTGGATTATATATTGATGAACGAATCTAGGTTGATTAGGTTCTTTAAATGAAAATTTGGAAACTAGGGTTCATATGAATTAATTTGGGAATTTTAAATAATTATGATGTTTAATGGGGAATTAATGATCCTAGGATGTTGGGAATGATTTATAATCTGTTAGGTGTTGATGGGTATTGATGATGAGGCGTTGGGTGTTGAATCTTAGAGGTTTTTAGGTCCAAAAATGGTAGAAAAATGCCAAAATTTGGTGAAGAAGACGAAACAGTAGGTCTCGCGCGAAGTCGAGCGAAGTGGTTCAAACGAGATGGGGATCTCGCGCAAAGTGGTTCGAACGACATTAGAAGTGGTTCGAACGACATATCATTCTGGTTCGAACGACATGTCATCTAGTTCGAGCGACAGATGGAATTTTTGGGAATTTTCTTAGAGTCCAATTTTGAGTTTACCGGTTTATGGAGTGAGAGAAACTGCCAAATAGTAAATTTAAATAAGACGGAATTTCGGGAAAGTATGTGAGAATAAATACTTTAATTATTTCGGTATAGAGAGAATGTACCTTGGAGATTACGAGAGAGATAGTAATCTAAATATTTATACTCTACGTAGTGATGAGATTAAAATACGTATGAGGAGTATATACGTAGGTTAGGGGAAATACCTATAAATTTTAATAAGGCGTGTGTATGCCTATTATGCGATATTATTGCTAAGAGAACTAATGGGTGATAACTCGGGGGTGGGGGTGGTGCAAGAATCTTATAGTTAAGCGCACTAATGAGTGATAACTCGGGAGTGCAGAAACTCTATTATTAAGTGTACTGATGGGTGATAACCCGGGGGTACAAGGATGATTACTGTTAGGCGCACTAATGGGTGATAACCCGAGGGTGCTTGATTATTATTGATAGGTGCATTAATGGGTGTTAACCCGGGGATGCAGGATTCTCTTGATAGGCGCAGTAATGGGTGATAACCCGGGGGTGCTGGATTATTATTGATAGGTACATTAATGGGTGCTAACCCGGGGATGTAGGATCTTCTTGATAGGTGCACTAATGGGTCTTAGCCCGGGGGTGCAGGATTAGTATATATATGTATAGGGATGATGTGACTATATATATATATTAACTTGTGAGTATTTCTACTGTGTGAAATTTGTAGACTTGGTAATAATAATAATCATTACTTTGCACCGAGTGGTCTTAACCTAAGGGTGCAGGATTAGTGTATATATATAGGGATGATGAGACTATATATATGTATAAGTGTACTTGGGTAACTTTCTTTCTACTTTGTGAAACTAGTAGATAAAATGGAAATGAGAAATAAAATAATCTTAGTGGATAAAAGATTAACCATTCAAACAGTGAATAATGAAACTTAGTATGTGAGATAAACTATCTGAATAGCGTATTGTATGGGCGATACGGGAATACTACTAGTGAGCATAGTTAGTATTAGTATGGTTTCTGACTAGTTAGACTGGGAGGTATAACTGGGGGGATTAGATGTACGTTAGGCGTGCACAATAAACGCATATAAGACTTATTTTAAGAACCAGTTTTAAATACTTGCTAAATCATTTTTATACCTCGGTCTCTAACCCGTTTGTTGTATTTCTCCTCTCTTTTGCTATATATATATATATATATATATATATATATATATATATATATATATATATATATATATATATATATATATATATATATATTAGTACAGGTGCCTAGCCACAGGGACACCGGTTCTAGATACTTGGATGGTTTGTCGAGCTGTAGCTGTTGTGGAAGTTACGGTCATTGATATTAGACGCTTCTCTCAGTTTATTCAGTTCCTAGTTCAGATACTTCAGTTTGGGCATGTGTCGCCCATCCTCATTAGCGGGATTGTACTCAGTTCGTTTGTAGTTCTTTTTTGTTGGATTGAGTATTTATTTTGGTTTTGTTTGTGACTTGAACTGGAAGGTTTTATCCAATATTAATTATTCAGTATTTAATTCAATCAACATTCATTTCTTGTGTCTGGTTTATAATTCAATGTTCATAAATTAATTGAATTAATTGGTTTCGAATTAAATTGGGAAATGTTTTGACACTAGCTTAATTAAATGTTATGTAATTAATTGGATTTAAGTTTTGGACAGTGATGCTAAGAATGAACCAACCGAACATTCTGTTATAAATTTTATAAAGGACTGATCAGCCGATATTTAATTGGGCGGGGTGTCACAGTCTTTATCCCCTTCTTGCACTTTTACGAGTCGCATCATGATAGTAGGCATAACGGTCAACATCGACATGCATGCTTTCGCCACAGTATCATACTGGCCAAGTTCTTTCCACTTGGCTTTCCATACCTCTGCTAGTTTCCCCACGGGCCTTCGACTCAACACGTCAGCTACCATATTTTCCTTACCTGGGTAATAGTGAATATCGAATTGATATTCCTTTACGAACTCCAACCACCGTCGTTGTCACATATTTATATCTTTTTACGAGAACAAATATTGTAACGAGTCGTGGTCTGTGAAAAGGCTAAATCTCTCACCCAGGAGGTAGTGCCTCCATATCTTCAAGGCAAACACCACTGCGTCAAGCTCTAAATCATATATGGGATAATTCTTTTCATGGGGATTAAGCTTGCGAGATGCGTATGCAATGGACTTATGATCCTGTTATAACACAACCCCTAATCCATTTAGATAAGCATCTGTGAAGACCAAATAGTCTACTCTCAATTTTGGCAATGAGAGTACAGGAGCATAAGTTAATTTATCCATCAGCTCGTCAAAATCTAGCTGACAGGAGTCATCCCAAACAAATCGTACTCCCTTCCAGGTTAAGTTTTTTAAAGGGCCAGCAATTGTGGAAAATACCTTAATGAAACAACGACAATATCCTACCTAACCCAGAAAGCTACGAATCTCCATTGGCGTCGTGGGATGATCATATTCCCTCACCGCTGCAGCCTTGCTCGGTCCACGAAAACACCAACAACTGTCACGATATGCCCTAAAAATTACACTTCCTGCAACCAAAAGCCACATTTCTCGAACTTGGCATAAAGTTGATGATCCCGTAGTGTCTGAAGGACCAATCGTAAGTGTTCGACATGATCAGCTTATGTCCGAGAATAGACTAAAATGTCGTCAATAAAGATTATCACAAACTGGTCTAGAAAATCCCAAAATACTCGATTCATAAGGTCCATAAATACCGCGGGAGCATTAGTTAGCGCAAAGGTCATAACCAAGAACTCATAAGACCCATAACTTGTCAAGAATGCAATTTTCGACATGTCTTTCTCTCGGATCCGCAACTGGTAGTAACTTGTCCTCAAATCAATTTTAGGGAAGTACGATGCTCCTCTTAATTCATCAAATAAATCTTCGATTCGAGGCAATGTGTATTTATTTCTGATGGTTACCTTATTCAACTCACGGTAGTCGATACATAACCGAAGGGAACCATCTCATTTTCTCACGAAAAATACAGGGGCACCCCATGACGACGTGCTACGCCGAATGAACCCCTTCCCCAACAGTTGCTAAATTTGATCCTTTAACTCCCTTATTTCTAAAGGATCCATACGGTATGGTGCTAGTTCAATCGGCCTGGTTTCCAGTGCTAGGTCAATTACGAACTCAATTTCACGACATGGAGGTAAGCCAGGGATCTCCTGAAAGACATCTTCAAATTCCTTGACAACAGGAATCGAGTTTAAGGAGATTACGATTTCTTGTAAAGTCTCCTCCTTCAAGTGGGTGCTTGAACCTCCCTCCAGAAGAGGCATAGCCACTAAGAACATATTTTGCCCTGGAATGGCAAAAACTATACTCCTCCCATAACAATTCACCATGGCTCGATACTTCACTAACCAATCCATTTCCAAAATAAAATCGTACCCAACCATGTCGAGGACGAGTAAGTCGGCCTTAAAATGCAACCAATCAAGGTCTATTCCCACTCCTTTACAAATAAAAAGTATAAGTGAACCATCACCCATAGAAGACTCAACGCAAGTGAAAGTAATTTCGGGAGACTTAAATAATCCCATCGAAAGAGCAAAATGCCTAGCAATAGATGAGTGTGTAGCGCCAGTATAAAATAATACTCGACTCACAAACCCTGGATGGGAAATTTATTCTCAATCGCTGGCGGTGCTAATAGTGTTAGAGGAAATAAAGCATCTTGGATATTGTACATGTTTCCAAACTGCAATGGGATGGCTGGAATAGGTACTGGAGGTTGTTGCTATGCCTGCGGATTCTGAGGGCCTCCTGGCAGTGGCCCCCAGTTCAGCTATGGACAAGCTCTCTTTATGTGACTTGTCTTACTGCACTGAAAACAATGTCCTGTAAAACCCTCTAGACGTCGGCCTCAGTTGTTATTTTAAAACTTTCCCGCACCTTGGCCCTGCTGGCCTCGACCTTCATTATTCCCTCTGCCAGCTTGGCCCGGTTGGACCAACTGCTATTGTTGCTGAGCACCCTAATCGTGCCTAAGACCACCTCCTCTAAAGTTAAAACCCCCAAAGCGTTGCTTTTTAGTCTAGTCCGCCTGCTGGAGGTCCAGTTCCTTCTGTTTATTCCCAGACTATTGTGGTGGTGGTAGTGCTCCACTGACACCATTCCCTCCTAGTTTCCTAGATTGACGAGAATATCCTATCTTCTTACTCACCTTCAGATGAAGGCGGTGATCCTTGCAATGGAGTAAAACCTCATTCATCACATTGCCAAAAGTTTGCAAAGTCGGGTTCCCCAACAGATGTTGCCTTATCCTCCAACTAAAACCCCCAATAAATTTTGAAATCCTACTTTCTTCTGGATTTAACTCGTTCGGCATAAAATTTGCCAAGCGAGTAAATTCTTCTTCATATTCCGCCATTGTTAGCTCTCCTTGAATCACATCCCGTATCTTCATCCTCATCTCTTTTTGGAATGCTGGAGGAAAGTACTTTCAATCAAACAAAGTCCAGAATGCTGAGATAGTCTTGATATCCCGTTATTTCGGAGTGGTCACCGACTTCCACCATTGGAGAGCTGCTCCAACGAGTTTAAAAGTGGCGAGAATCTATTTTCGCTCTTCGCTACATTCCACCATGCGAAGATGGTGTTGAATATCCTTCTTTCATTGATTAGCAACAATCACATCAGTGCCACCCTGAAATTCTGGAGTGTGACCTTTCAGGAAGGATTCTCTAACTCTTTCCCATGCGAAAGATCCCGTATGGGCTTTAGCCATCGCTGCTATCGGTTATCGAGCTTTGGGAAATTATTGTGCCATAGCGATCATTGCAGCGTTTACCACCTGGGCCATAATATTAGCCACCTCCGTCGCATCTATAGTGTCGTGCAGTGGTGGGGGATCTACATCATCTTCTACTCGATTTACTCTTGTCGGGCGACCTCATTTAGGCGGCATCTAAGATAAAAGTAACTCAATCAGCATACAGTTAAAACAATTTATCCTTACGGGAAAATCGTAAACGCAGATAAGTAAAATAATCCTAATAAGAGGGCTCTATATAAAAGAATTATACGGTAGAACATGATAAGTCCGCATAGATCCTAAGGACACTAGAACCTGATGCTTTGTTACCATTTGTGACACCCCGCTTATTAAAATAAGAGGTGGCCAGCCAGCTACTCCACGGTCCATTCTTACCATCACTGTCGCATAAATAATAATACGAGACAACCACCAAATATTTTTAAAAATGAATGTCATATATAATTTTGCAAATTGGATAAAAGCAATTTTCGTCATTCAGGCTATAACAAAAGGTTGATATATATATATATATATATATATATATATATATATATATATATATAGAGAGAGAGAGAGAGAGAGAGAGACATGCTCCTGTGCACACTAAGTTTGCACAGTGCTGGCGCACACCAATTTTTTAAAGCATAAAAAAAATATTTTTGAGTTTATTTTTTTATATGATATTTAAACATTTCAATGGACCCATGTAAAAAAAATCAGTTCAAAAAAACATTTTTACTATTTTTAAAAAATTGGTCAAACTTTCGAATCTTTTAAAGTGCTTAAAAGTAGCAAAAGTTTGACCGATTTTTCAAATATAGTAAAAAAAGTTTTTTTGAGCTTATTTTTTTACATGGGTCCGTTTAAATGTTTAAAAATCACACAAAAAAATTCAACTCAAAATTTTCTTTTTTACTATTTAAAAAAAATGATGTGCAAACTTAGTGTGCACATGAGCCTCTCTCTCTCTCTCTCTCTCTCTCTCTCTCTCTCTATATATATATATATATATATATATATATATATATAGCAGTTATAACAATTCTGCAAAACATAACCGAATAAGCTGTCAGTTAATAGACTAAATATAAAAGATTACAAGAAGTATAACAGTATAAACGAATACTAAACTTGGGCAACACGCCCGAATATACAGAAGAATCATAGCTAGAGTATCAAAAGAGAATGATGCGTCTACTATAAAAATCCTACAATATTTGCAAAATGTCGTAGCTCCTTAACACTAGGAAGGAAAGTCAAAGCGAATGCTCATGCGGTGGAGCAGCTGAACATATATAAAAACCACACAAGAAGGAGAAATATAAACGGGTTAGGGCCCGTTTTGATATGATATACATGTGAATAAAATGCATGACAGTTATGAATGCTACTTTCACAAATAATTAAAATTCTCTTTTCATTCAAGGAATCATCCTCACCTATCTTCTAAGTGCACACCCTAACGCGTACAATTCATATTAAGTTAAACTACCCATCTACTTAGTAGGAGTAACCTAACTATATTCCACATGCTAAGTTTACCAATTGAATATATATTTACAAGTCAATAATCATCAGGAACCATGGGCAAATAAAGTTGATTCACAGTTGTCTTAAATCAATTAATCATTCGGATGAAATACCATTTCAGTGAGAACAACTACAATCATGATAATAACGGTTCTAAGATCATCCTTCCGGGAGTCACCCCACTGGATGTGCCCATAAATACTATCATCTTCCAGGGCCTATAACTAAGACCTCCTGGGCATCCTAAATCGCAACGCGTGGGAAGCGGCCATATACCTTCGATAGTGGGTCATAACCATACACGGAATTACCTCACTTCAAACCATACAATCATATAACGTAACAACCGGTATCATGGCCTGCGAACTATACTCTCCCTGCATCATTAGCCAAGGGATTCACCTCTAACGCGTACTTCCCCTATGATAGCATTTAGAGAACTATACTCTCCCAAGCCTTGAGCCTAGGCGGGTTTTTTTAGAACAGAGTTAATATATCATAATAAAATAAGGATATATCATAAGAAAAAATAAATTTTATTAGATGCTCCTTGAATAAAAAGATCATTAAGGCCTGAAATGAAGTTGGTGCATCAATCAAGCTAATTGCCATTACTAAAATTCTTAATATGAATTATTAGTTGTATATATATGAATCAGTTTAGCTCGATGTAAAATGTCGTGGTCATATTTATGAATATTTGGACATTTAATATGCATTCACAACTATAACTTGCCTTGTACAAGTAGTGTTTACAGTTTGTAGGAAGTAGAAAAAAATGATAATATGTGTGCTACATATTTTGAGCTTCAAAATGATAAAAAAATGGTCATGTGTCTCATTTGATCATATGTATAAACATAGTATAATAAAGGCTTATGTGCAAAGCTCTATGTGTGTGTATCTTTGTGTCCCCTTCGTTTCAATTGTTATGAAAGGAATGAAGTTATGCAAGTAAAAATAGTGTATATTGTCTAAAGCTAATATATGAGCCTTTGGATTAGCATGTCCATATGGACCATGTATCGTACATTGACTCATAGCTTCAAAGCCAATCGAATCGGTCGAACAATCTGATAAGTCGGTTGAAATGATATTATCAATGTCAATGGGCGTAGGGTGCTTATCAGTTGGTTGCCTGGAGGAACAATAATATATGTGAGTGTGGAAGTCGTCTCTTTTGAAATTCTATTGTCTAAGTAGTTATAATAGAAATATTATTAAAAGTTGAGGTAAATATCAAAATAGGCCAGCCATTGTATCTTGGAATCCATCTTCGCCATATGAAAATAATAGGTATTGCATAGCCATAAATGATGGATGTATTTCACGGATTTTTTGTAATCCTTCGGATCTA
Source organism: Sambucus nigra (assembly GCA_949130495.1). Classification (NCBI taxonomy): domain Eukaryota; kingdom Viridiplantae; phylum Streptophyta; class Magnoliopsida; order Dipsacales; family Adoxaceae; genus Sambucus; species Sambucus nigra. Next base: position 481,888,044 of record OX422221.1, on the reverse strand, counting down.
TGGTCTACAATCACGTCTCGTGTGGCTCCATCATCACTAAGAGCTCTAACAATCGATTCCGCCACTTAAGTTGTATACTATTGGATTCCTCGAGCTAGACCCAATCAGTGTTATGCGAAATGGATGGAAATCATCTTCTTAAAAATAATCACGGGCCATTTTGAATACGTTCACTAATTGATTATGTTAATCAAACATGTTGATTAGTCCCCCAACAATATCTGAGGACAAATTTCGATGATGAATTGTCTTCGCGAATGGCCCAATTCCATTTGAAATTTCATTGTATATAAATATAAAATAACACCTTAGCAGAGTATAAATAAAAAACAGCCTTAACAGAGTATAAGTAAATAGGAATAAACAGTGTTAACAGAGTATAAAAACAAACTATTAGTGTATAAAGATTTTGATATGTTGTATATGTGTTCATATTCTTTATCATCACCGGGACTAACCATATAAGTTAAGAACAACATTTGTTAGGGTTTGTAAATGATGTCATATTATTGCAAAAATCCATAGCTCCTTGGACTAACACTTATCTAGGTGTCGTACAGATGATTATTCTTGAATTTTGGTGGGAAAGAAAAGAACAAAGATAAAAGAGCTTCGAAAGAAACTAACCTTGAAAAGGGGGGACTGCGAACACGAATAATGTCAATGCTGCATGCGTTGTGGAGAACCTAGAGGCAATGGACCTGAACCCATACATAAATGACCTCAACTTGGTTAATAAACCATCCCAAATACAAACTATACTGCCAATAAACCAAAGTTGGGAAAATATGATCGAAGAGGTAGAAGAAGGGCAAATAACTGAGCAGAAAACTGATAAGTACATAAACAATCCTACTGAAAAAATTAAAAATAATCATGTAGTCAACTCCCCAAGCCCCTGTCGTGAGGCAGATCACCACATAATTGACTATAATAGTGAACCAAGCTCACAAAATCAAGAATTTACACCGTTACTTTCTAAAATCCAAGTGAAGAAACTCAAACTAAAAGAAAAGATATTAAAGAATCACCAGGAAGAGGTTGAAAAGATCAAGGCCCTAGCTGAATAGAAAGATATCAAGGAAATCGGGAACTATAATCTAAGGAGCCTACCCTCAAGTTCTAAATAAAAAATTTATACTGGAATATCAGGGAGACTGCCAAACCTCATGCCAAAAGAGCCTTAATGAAACTCCTCTCTCATAACAAATTGGACTATGTGTGAATTGTTGAGCCCATGGCAAATATTACTTCAATCCCCAATTTCTAGAGCAGTGTTAACCTCAATTTTATATGTGGAAATCATAGAGAACCAGAATCTCAAATATTTGGCTTTTCTATTCTAAGAATTCCCCCTACTGTCATCCTCAACACCAATCAACTCCTTACAATTGATAATCAACACAACCCTACCCCTATTAGAATTTCCTTGATCACTGATTTTTCCTTTGCTTTATCACAAAGTATCTATATATTTTGTTTCTGCAGTAAGTGGTAATTACTTACACTGAAGCATATAGTATTTTTGTTTATTTTATTCAGGTGTTGTAGCTTGAGCTAGACAAATCATGTTGGAAGCTAGAGTGTGACTTTAATACTGAATAACGATCTTAAAGTAACTGATCGATTACAAAAATTGAGTTGCGACTGTAAGTTACTCACTTTTTCTATTAATTATGTGTAATTTTCTTAATTTGTGATGGGATATTTATTTATTAATCAGTACATGTGTAGATTTTATAAGTGTTTACTCCCCAAAATTTATAATTGGTTTTTGCGGATATAAGTTAGTCACCAAAAATTCACAATTGGTGAAAGTCCTTAATATATAGAGAAAACTAGCCGGAGACCTAACTTAAATTAATAACTAAAAGACAAATAAGAATTTTAAATAAAGAAATTAACATAAATGTAATAGCCTAGGGATAATATAATGGATACTAACTGAAAATAATAGAATACAAGGAGGTAAATCAACTCTATATTTACATGTCGAGTCATGCATACAAATTAAGTAAAAACGTAAGTAATGATTATGTACAAGAAGTCAACTTGACCCAAACAAAATATACTTCATTTGAATGATTCATGAGAATCTGAATGAACTGTGGTTCTACATAAAAACGTAAAATCTTACAATATTAAGTGTGATGCATCAAACTAAGGAAAAAAAACAAACGAAAATAAATGTCTGAGCCTGCTGGAATGACTCGAGTTGTAGTGCCACGTATAACATTTGAGAGATGATGTGCAACCCTATTAGATATCTGAACAATATGCTTATTAGGGATGCGTAATCCACCCGAAGGCAGTGAGGATGTATCTCGAGATCTCTGTTGGGATGAAGAACATTGTTCACCTACGAGACCTTCTTCAACTTCGTCAAGTTCCTGCACATTGTCATTTTGTGCAGACTACCTCCTCTCTAAATAGAATGAAGTGCAGGTGAAAATTTTATCAGTTCTTTCCTTGTTCTCATTTGAAATGATGTGGACATTCTGATTCCTAAGTAGCCGGTGAATGAAAAGACCATACAAGATGGAGGGGCGCTTCCTCCCTTTCCTGGTGATCACATCGCACATCGCATCCTTTTATGTTTATATTCTTTTTCTTTAGGAATATAATCCCTTTTCTTTTTACGTTTATAGGTGGGTTTTTTAGAGACCTTTTTAGTCTTCTTAGAGACTTTACGAGTGGAAGTACCCTGAGTATCGAAAGCGAATTGCTCACAAAACTCACCCAGTTCTTTCTTTCCAGAAAGATTTTGTCTCTTAAGTTGCCTCTAAAAGTCAATACTTTACCAATAATATACAAGAATGTGTAACTGAAAGACAGGGCAGAGTAGTGGCGAGTGTTAGCGCTATCAGAAAACATCACATGGAGCATGTAGTAAATCTTCCTGAGATACTTTTACTTTAATTTCATTCTTCTCGTTTATGGTAACTCGACCAACGATAATCTCATGAAGCACAGTGTTCTAACTGTGAAATGTCTCTGTAGTGTAAGGGTACTCAATTTAATATATAATGTTCAGCCTAAATGTCTTGCTAATGAGAGAGGGAGTGATTGTACCTGATTTGACCCAATGAACCAAAAATATCTGAGTCGACCTCTAAGATCTGATTCCAAAGTCTATTGAACATGTTAACTACTAGAGTCTTAATTCTAATAAAAGACACAAGGATAAACCAAGAAACAAAAAAGATAATTACTTAACTATTTCCTAAAAGTCAAAAATAAAACTTATGGCTACAAAACTTATGTTACACAACATAAAACTTATAATATAAATACATATTAGATAAATCAGTCAATCATCATCGTCATCATCTTCATGATATTAAACAGTAAGTAAAATAAGATGTCAATCAAAGTGATTTCATAACGCATACTTACTGACAAAGCTCTGATCCAATTTTTCTTTGACTTACCAATATTTCTCCTACACTCAATATAAAAGAATAATGGCTCTCCAAGATATTATCATTCATTATATATAGGACAAAAAACAAAAAGAAAAGTCATTCCAAGATATTATTATTCATTACATCTTCAATAAACCAAATAAAAAACTAGAAGCATCAACTTGGGACATATTTGAATGTGAAACCTTCTAGCTTCACAAATATGCAAATCAAATAAAATAAATATGACATTCTTTATATTGATTATTTCCATCATATTCTATTTGGGCAAAGAAATGTCGTCATAAAGAACAAAGTAATGAACAAAACAATCATATTCTAAATGCTTTTAATGACGGTCTCCGTTTTATTATTACTTCACAGATAAAAATAATGAATGTGTAATAAAAGCCATATGCACAAGAGACTTTAAAATAATAGGTACTTGTGTGTATATATGCTAAAAAATAAGGACTTTTACAACAAACCCAAACCAAAAGTCATTAAGATAATGAAAATATTTCTTGGGCATTTTGTCAACCAAGTAGAATACAAACCTAAACACTGAGTAGATGCCCATAAAAAATTAAACTATACATTCGCAACTTGTTAAGTATTGAGGAACTCGTGAGGCAAGGGTAGGAATGTATTACTAGAAGTAAAGTTTTATAAATTTAAGTTAAACATATATTTTAAATATATTTTTGTAACAGAAAACGAGCCGAAGAAATCATCGAATTCGTAAGAAGCAAAGAACACCACATACTTTCGGAAGAAAGAGTCATGCGAATGTTGCTCATAAGTTGTTTTATAAAAGATTTTGATTGTGATAATTATTTTATGTTATCAAACTTATATATGTAATAACTTACAAGTCATTGCGTTTATGTATATAGAGGTTGATAAAGGAAAAAAGGTTTTGTTGGTTGATGTTTACATCAAAACACACGAGAAGAGTGATGGCTCAGCCATCGTTAAGGATTCCGTTGAAGCAATGGTACAAAAATATCATCCATGTTCCCCCTTATTTCTTAGAAAAGCTCAACGACGTCATTTTACCCATTAATCGAAATTCTTATTCTGTTTACAGGTCTATTTTGTGACCCGAGCAACAATTAGAAGAAACAACCCAATTTTAACATGTAATGGTACCACAATCAAATCACCGTTTAGCTCCATCTCAACAAGTTAGTAGATAACTACTTTTTAAAATCATAATTTAAGACTCTAATACCCCGTATTTTTATGGCTTTTAATTATGAGGTTAATTAAATGAAATTGCTTTTAATTATGGGATTAATTAAATTAATTTAGGACAATTGATTGAAAATTAATTCGGATTTAAATAACTAGCGAGGCGAGAGTTTGTATTTAAATACGATGATAATGTTGAATATTGCTGAGTGATTATGGTAATATTTGATTATTGAATTTATTAAAATTGTCGTGAGTTGAAAGTACGACAATTGCGAAAATTAAGTTGGAACGCGCGTGTCAGTCGTGTCAGACCCGATTTACTGGATTTAAAAGTAAATTATTTTTATGTCATCCGTATGATCATTTTGAGTATGGTAACGTGTCTTCAAGGATCGAGATAGTCAGAAAATACTAGTCGGGGGTTTAGTTTGGGTCCCGGGGCATTTTAGGCCTAACCGGCAGCCCAAGAGGGTATTTTAGTCATTTTGACTTTTTGAGAAAATATGATCCACGAATTTTAGACTTAAATTATCATCCAGTATAAGAACTCTTAGGGTTATCACAACCAAAAACCACCAACGACAGTTAGAGAGGAAGAGAGGAAAGTTTTCATAGGAGAAACCACCCTTAGAGGCTTTTGCACCACCGTCACCCCCTCCGGATAGATCGAAAAGAGAGGATCATTCTCGTACCATCTACTTCAAAGGATAAGAATATTCATTACAAGGCAAGTGATTTAATTTGAAATAATTTAGTGCATATATCATCCATGTTAGGTTAGAATTGGAGAATAACCTTGAATAATGATAATTGAATGGATTTGAAGAATTAAAATCGTAATCTGGGTAGGATTGCATGTAGTTAAAACTTCTTTCCATATATTAGATACGAAATCATGCTTCATGTGTAAGGAATTAAGAAATTTAATCAGAATTTATAATGTTCTTGAAGAAATTCGGAAGAATTATGTTTAGAGGAATAATTATGACTTTTGTTCCAAGAAACTGTTGATTGTGGATGATTTAATGACTCTAATAATGTTAGAAATTATGTAAACATGTTGGTATGATGATTAGTATACTTGGTTGAGAGTTTTGGACGTTGATATGAAGAATTAGAGGTGTAAAAAGAGGAAACCCATAACTGTTCAAGAGAATCTAGGCAAATACCTGTTTGATCGATCGATCGACCCAAGAATGTCGATCGATTGATCCTTTTCATTGATCGATCGACCCCTCCTGATTTTTGGTAATTATTTTCCCTTAAAGTTAAAGAAAATTCCAAGGTCTATGATGATTCTTAGGGTGATTAATTTGATATTGTGGGACTTAGTTAAGGTCAGTAGAGTCTTAGTTATTGCCCGAAAAATATTATAACTTATGGGATCGAGCGTTATAATTACGAACGGTTACCGAGTGAGGACGGTTTGAAATCTTTCGATTTGGGACTAAAAGTGGAATAAAAGATAATGTAAGGGTATGAACAGTAGCAGAGGGATTTTATATTTGCTGAGATAACATTTGAAACTAATAGGAGACCTAGTAACCTTTTGGGATAGGTTTAGGTACTCAAATTGATACGACGAGAGAGTTATCATGTTACATGTATATTTCGTATGATGTTCGGGATAAACTTACTAAGTACGAGACTTACTAGATGGAATGTGCGAATACTTAAATTATAATATGATTACTTAGGTTATGTGAATGCCTAGTGTATGGATTTCTTATGTGTATGACATACCTACCATACTTTCTATCATGGGAGGTTAGTTTTTCGAAACAGGACCCTCTTATCCTTGTGTGCCTTCGGGGGGATTTAGACTGTTACCTTAAGGACATAGGACTGTGAATGACTTATTGGTGAGTTAATAAGTCAGCTGACCATATGAGCGTAGGTATGTGCGTGACCCATGGGTATGTGAACTGTGTTCACCTCCAATATGTGTGATTTATATTGAGACGATTCCTGAGTGATTCGGAACACGTGATCCTTACGTACGTGATGTACATGGATTTGATAGCAGAGTATACGTGCACCGCAACTTAACGTAGGGGTGACTTATATGTATATATATACTGAGAGTGATTTATATATATACTAGTGACTGGTTCACTGTTGCTAAGTAGATGTGAATAACTAAGATATTTGAAGGGGCTAAGAATGTGAGAACTTAATTAACACTTGAGATAAGTAATTTAATGAATGTGAATATGGGTTATGAATAACTTGTTTGGGTGTTACGAGAATATACTCTATGTTAGAATGCGAAAGCAGGAGTGGTACAGACTAGTTGGTTAGCGACATAACCTAGGATGGGTTAAGGGAATACGTTAGGCGTGCACATTATTTAAGAGGTGAGAAACTCATGTGAGAGTAAGCAACTAACATGTTTATAATATGGGCTGTTTAATTGTAATTTAAACACTTTATAAAGTTTTAAACTGTTTTCACCTCGGTCTCTGACCCGTTTTCCTCCAAATCTATTTTGTTTTGTAAAAACTAGGGGTGGGCGCGGTCCGGTCCGGTCCGGGTTTTGATCATTTTTAGTGTCGGACCGCATTATTCGATCCTTTAATTAGGAAGACCAAATTCAGACCGTTTTAATCGGTTTAGCCGATATATTCGGTCTAGGTTATTTTCGATACGATTCGGGTAGTAATCGGTCCAAAATTACATTTCTTAAGTGATTTTTTCCCAGAAAAATTCGTAATTTGTTTTTTAAAAAACAGGGGCTGTTTTGAACCTTTTAAGTTTACTGAATAGAGATCGAGCAAAAAAAAAAAAATGGATCGAGAAAAATAACAGGTTCTGCAGGTTATAGTTATACCCCCAAAGTAGATTTTTTTGTTTACCCTCTGTGATGATTTTACCCTATGTGATAGAGCAAAAAATAGATCGACCTTTTAAGTTTACCCTTTGTGATTATTTTTTTTGTCAAAGTAGAGATCGAGCAATGTTAAAGAAAAAATATGCATTGCTAAAAAAAATGCCAAAACAGTAATGGAATATATCTTACCGGCGTATAGTTGAAGGAGGAGGGAGGTGGAGGTACCGGTGTATCATCAGCGCCGACGACGGAATTGGGTTGAAGGGCTAACATACGATTGAAGCAGGGAGATCGACGGTGGAGGGAGGGACGAGAAGCGAGGGAGGAGGAAGGAGATCGGTGTGGGGGGGTGTATTATCAGTGCCGGTGTATTATTCGTGAGGTGAGAGAGAGTTTGAGTTTGAGAGATTTTGAGTTTGTGTTGTTGTATAATATGTGCCCAGTGCACTTGTGTCGTGTGTGTGTTTTTTAAACTTTAGTTAGACTTAGTACTTAGTTACTAATAATAATAATAATAATAATAATAATAATAATAATAATAATAATAATAATAATAATAATAATAATAATAATAATAATAATAATAATAATAATAATAATAATACGGTCCGGTCCGGTCTAGGGACCGAATTAAAAGGGTTGCCCGAGGACCGACCCGAATAATTCGGGTCTTTTGAAACAAAGACCGAATTTGGACCAAATTAAAAATTAGCCCGTATAAGTGGGTTCGGTCCTGTTCGGTCTAACCGGTCCAATCGGTTCGGGTTATTTTTTGTCCACCCCTAGTAAAAACATTTTAGGTGCCCAGCCACAGGGACGCCAACCATAGGAGTTTCATTACATTAACGTACTGTAGCTGCTGTGGAAGTTACAGTATCTTGGTATTAAACGCCTCCACATTCTGCTTTTTATTCTACTCAGGATTACTCATCTAATAGGGCATGCCGCCCATTTCCATTTAGAGATAGCATTCTCAGACTTTCAGTTTTATTTCAGATGTTGGTTTAATTATTCAGACTCTTGCATCGGGACTTTATTTACTTTAGCATTATTATTATTGGAGTGTTTACTCTAGACTCAGTTGATTTCATTTCGTTGGTTATTCATATGAGATTGTTTATACGATTGATGGGTAATGATTTAATTTTTGATTATTTATTAACTTAATTAATAAAATTTGGCATCTCTCTTTTTAAATATTAGGTGGCTAGTAATAAATTAAATGTTTTTTACAGTGATAATACAACTGAACTAACTTGATATTCTGTGTTAATTTCATAAAGGAGTAGCTACCGGGTATTTCATTAGTCGGGATGTCACAAAGACTTTACGTTTTCATGACTGAAATAATACATTTTTTGTATATTGTAAATTCTCAACACTTGGCTGCCCCCGAGACTGCTGCTCATGTTAGTGAACAAACGAATGCTACTTCAATTTAGGTATGTTATTAATTTAAAGGATTTTAAAGGGCACAATATATATGCGCTTTATTAGAAGTTTATGTATACTTGACATTGGGTTGTTGGTATATTTGGTTATATATGGTCTTTAAATTTTTGGGATGTCTTATAAATAAATAAAACTCTGTAGATTTTTTTCCAGAAATATATGGTTGATGACATATTCATCTTGTTTATAGAAAGAACCATCAAAGAAGAAAAAGAAGCACCATCAACCACAACAAATGGTCTCAAATAATGCATTTCCTAAAATTGTAGACCTTACTACTTCCGGACTTCCAAAAGTGGTTGAGGCACGTGGATTCATTATGAGCAAGGACCCTTCAACAAAAGTAGGGGGTATGCCATTGGGTGAAGACTTTAGGGAAGTATATATTGAGAAAATATTTATAACAAATGAACCATTGACTAGACCATATGGAAAAAAGTCCATAATTGGAGATACATATCATTCAACTGTAGTGTGGTATATTGCTAATGTACTAATTTTTAATTTTAATTTTTTAATTAAAATACTAGAGAATAAGTATCAATGACTAACGATCGACTTTTTTATTTGTAGGTCAAAGAGGATGTTTGAATTTGATGAATAAGGATCGTACATTATATCAAATTTCGTTTCGCTTCATGTTTTCCCGCTTTTTCTTATTGGACATGTGATACATTTTATTTTGTGGATGAGTAATTGTTCCAAGCACAATTATATTTATTTAAGATGAATGCTATAAGTTTTAATTTAATGATGTTTTAATTTGATTATTGCCCTCTTAATTTAATGTTATGGTAATGTATTTATACATAAATACAATACTTATTATAAACAATTTTTTAACACTTGTTCCCAGCCATATATTGCAAAATAATATAAATATTTTGTTTAATGCCGCTATTATCATTCTCGTTATTTTTTAGGGCCGCCAAGTGGGTGTTGAACATTTAATAGGTGTTGCCAAAGGTTATTATTAACATTTTTTTTAATGCCTCTAAAAGGCTATTACCAGCATTAATATAAATGCTTATAAATGCTGTTAATTTTTTACAGCATTTTTTAAAAATGTCGTTGTTCTTTTATCACATTGGCTACTGCACTTGTGAAAATGCCACAAAAAGTGTCGCTAACTTTTCGCGGTATTTTTTAAAATGTCGTTGTTCTTTTACCACATTGGATATTACTGCACTTGTGAAAATGCCGCAAAAAGTGTTACCGGCATTTTTAGTGCTTTTCTCAGCATTTAATTTATACCGAAAGAAATCAATATCCATGTTTTGAAAAATAATACAGCGCCAAATTATGAACTCTCCAATTTTCTATTTTTATATAATGAAACTTCATCAACATATATTTAAAAAAAATAAAAAGTTTTTCAAAAATCCAAAAAAATTAGAAATTTTTGAATAAAATTAAAAAACGAAAAAGTCCTAATCGACATGCATTAAAAAGTCAGAATAGTATAAATTCAAATAAGTAAAATATGTCAGAATACAATCATAACATTTTAAGAAAAATCATAATTGTTCGTATTTTAAAAAGATTAGACTAGTATAATTTTGAAAACTATTCCCATTTTTATTTTATTTTATTCTAATAAATATTTTTCTTATTTGAAATTTTACTACTCCTGAAAACGCTTTATAAAGTGGTCCGTTTATGTGGTTAAATATAAAAATCGTACATTAGGTCACACACAAGCCAAATTCAATTTAATTCATATGTTATCTTAATTAATTAGGTGAATCTAAGCATACATGATATTGAATCGAATTAAACAAATAAACCACAAGAGACGATATGAGGAATTTTTTTTTGGGTAAAACTATTTTTCAACACTGTTACAACTAGGTATTACAGAGTTGTGACACCCCGCCTATTCTAAACCTGGGTGATCAGTCCATTATTAAATTAAACAAGATTCATAAAATGGTGTCATTCTTAGTATCACTGTCGAGTTTCAAACTAATTACTAATACTCTAATAGCTCGATGTCAAAATTTTAATCCTAATTATTAGCATGCAATGAATAAATCGAAATAAACATATCATTCACCATTTCCATGCACATAACAATGAATAATAAGATAATGACATAAGTAAATGACTAACTCTGGCAGAAACACTCTAGAGAGAATCTAAATACAGTCATCCATAAGAAATGTCTAAGTAAATGCTGGAAATGAACTGGAATACAAAGTCTTTGAAAATAGTGTCCAACTGAGAATGGACGACATGCCCGACTGAGATAAATAAGGATGCATCATAACTGAAATAACTATGGAAGCGTCTAATAGCAAGGTCCTGCGATCTCCACGTGGTTGGGCACCTAAAATTATCTTTACTAAAAGGATTTGAAACGGGTCAGAGCCCAAGTAAAACAGTTGAAAAAGTTTAGCAAGTGTTTAAAATGCGACATGATAAGATATTAAATACGTGATAGTACCGCGTGCCCTCACTTGAAATCCTCACCCCTCATCTATTGTGCATGCCTAACATACTACTCTAACCCGCCTAGTTATGCTACCCGCCTAACTAGTTTGACTTACATCTCTTCGCATCTAATACATTGTAGTACCCCATGTATTGCCCATACAATACATGACTAAATTTTCCCAATTCTTTATATTCATTAGTAATCTCTACTACATGGTTTAGTTCTCGTATACTTTAGTTAGTTTATGTATCACTATCTATCAGTTACGGATTTAGTTCTCATACACTTAAATAATTTAGATGTCACAATCTATCCAATAACATACTCGTAGAAGAATTAATCACACGTACATGTATACATCACTCTTATCATATATACATAAACAATACCCCTAGGTGGAGACCTGCGGTGTGGGCATACTCTGTTATCAAGTCCCGGTACATCACGTAATATATAAGAACACTGGCTCAAATAGTCTCCCTCAAACCATAAATTCAAATCGCACAATATTGGAGCCGAACATAGCTCTAAGCCTTTGGTATACACTCATACCTAAAGCAACCAAATGGCCGGTCACATCCTCATCCACGTAAGTGGTGCTCAATACCTAATTTCTATCTCATGAGGTATAAGAAAATATCCCCCCAAATGGGCTCATCAAAATAAGACCATCCACGACGTGAAACCTTCCGTGATAGCAAGTAGCGTAGGTATGATTACACAATCAAATCAAATAATAGTTACACATACCACCCACATATATATATATATATATATATATATATATATATATATATATATATATATATATAATATCATCATAGGTATACACGTAACCTATATTATATGCCCCGTACGTAGTACAAAATCTCTCGAATGTTCTACGTAACATAATACTTCTCATAACAAATTCTCGAGTGTTACTCAATACCCAAATGGTTGCCAACTCTCCCTTAAGTAAATTCAGTAGGCAATCCCACTCAAGGCCTACTAGTCTTGGTCCTACATTCCCTTAATTTTTCCATAATAAGCAATCAATATCCACATAAGCTTTTATTACCCTTTACACGAAACCAATTTTAGTCTTAGACTCTCCTCGTGAGACTAACCTCAAACCCAACTTTAGCCTACTGATAATGAGAATATCCATTGATAGGTTCTTACAATTAATTCAAGGTCAGCCCAAACATTTCCCATGATTTCTAAGTGAAAAGGAAGAAAACTATGCAATTCTTGGAAATCGAATTGATTTGGCCTTGGTCCGAATCGATTCGGCTTAGGAGCCAAATCAATTCGCCTGCTACATGTCTCGTCTTATCCATTTATAGCAGTTACGAGATTCATCATTTATAACCTTAAAACCTTCATAATTCATTCCCAATCTCCAAACCAAGCATACTAAATATTATACCATCACATATACATAATTTCTGACGTATTAGAATCATTAATTCATCAAAGAACTCCCCTAAATTCAATTAATTCAAGATTAAACATTTAAAACCCTAATTTATCATTCATGTTCAAGAACTCAATATTTTTCCAGATTTTCTCCAAAATTTCGTGATGTTTCTCACCAATTTCAGTCTACATGCGTAAGGGATCAAATATAACACCAATCTTACCCAAGAACATGATTTATATCTCAAATTATAAAGCCAAATTTCATGAATTTCACAAGATTATCACCCTATTCTAACATGGATGATATATCAAATCATAGTTTAGATAGATAAAACACTTGTCTCTATTTGAAGGTTTGATTCCTTTTAGGAGAATGGTATGGTTTTAATCCTCTCCTCCCGATCTACGCGATGGTGGTATTTGTGGCGCAAGAATGGTGCAATTTGGCCTTGGGACCTCCTCTCTTCTTCCTCCTACGACCTCTCTGTGTTTTTGCAGATACTATCCCTTACTCGATCATCATAAATGATGCTATAAGCCTATAAAATTCGTAGATCTCCTTTCTCCAAAAATGAAAATTACAAAAAATACCTTCTTGGGGTGCAGATTTGGCCTAAAAGTGCCCAGGGCCCAAACTAAATTCTCGGGTAGACTTTTCTGACTACCTCGACCCTTCCGAACACACTGACGCACACAAAATGATCATATGTAATATCAAGAGTAAAGTTATATTTTATTTCCAAAATTAAGTCCCGACACAACTCACACGTGTATCCCGACTAAATTTACAATAACTGCCGTACTTTTCACTCACGACAATTGTAATATTTCCTTATCATTATTATTACTCATTTATTAAGTAATATTTAATATAAATAAATATTAACCCTTATCTCGCTAATTAATATTTAATTTACCGGATTAATTTTCCAAATATAATATAATTAATCCCAATTAATTCCCAATATAAAAATTGATAAAATTACACAGTGTTACATGCTTTTCTCCTGATAACTTAATTTCGTCTTGATATTCGAAAAAAGGAAATACCTGGTATGAATAACTCTAGATAGTTTTCGCGCATCTCATCTTCGCACACCTAAATGGACTCGTCGACATTATGATGTCCCCACTGGACCCGTACAAGTGGAACTACCTTCGACCTCGGTCTCCTCTCACTATGGTCTAAGATAGCAATTGGACTTTCCTCATATGAAATATCGGGCTGCAAATTGATCTCCTCTAAAGCAATGTGAGTGTGATCCAACTCATCCTGGAGATACCACCTCAGTGAAGAAATATGAAATACATTGTGAATTCGATGCAAATGATATGGCAACCCAAGCTTGTATACAACTGGCCCAATCCGCTAAATGATAAGGAATGGCCCCACGTATCTCGACGTCAACTTCCCTTTCTTCCTGAACTCAATATCGATACATGTAACAACACCCGATCCCCCACATTAAACTCCAAGAAGTACCACTTAACATCCGCATAACTCTTCTGTCGGTCATGGGCTATCCGTATATGGATCCAAATCAACTCAATCTTGCCCGACGTATCCTGAATTAACTCCGACTCGAGAAGCATGTTGCCCCCCACCTCCAACCAACAAGTGAGCAAATGATAAGGCGTATCGTGCAATGCCTCAAATGGTGTCATGCCAATCGTGAACTGGTAGGAGTTATTATACGCAAACTCCACCAGTGGAAGATACTGCTCCCAACCTACCCTAAAATCAAGGATACACCTTCATAGCATATCTTTCTCCACATGCCTATTCATCTGCGGATGATAAGCCGTACTCAGCCCCAACTCGGTACTCATAGCCTCCTGAAAACTCTTCCAAAATCGAGACATGAAGATCTTGTCCCTATCGAAAACGATATCTAATGGCACCCTATGCAATCTTACTATCTCAACAATGAACATCTAGGCATATTGTCCCGTAGTATAATCAGTCCAAATTGGCAGGATTTGAGCTACCTTAGTAAACCAATCCACTATCACCTATATGGGATCGCGACCTCGTTGTGAAGTAGGTAACCCAGTAATAAAATCCATGCAAATTCTCTCCCATTTCCATATCGGGATTTGTAACAGCTGTAAAACCCCTGTCGATTTCTGATGGTCCACTTTCACTAACTGACAAGTGGTACACCTCGAAACAAACTTGGCAATGTATCTCTTCATCCCACTCCACCAGTACTGTCGTCTCATATCTTGGTACATCTTATCCCCTCCAAGATGTACCGCAAATCGGGACCCGTGTGACTCCTCCTTCACTGTGTACCGTAAGTCCTCCCCCTCTAGGATAACTAATATCCCGTTGAATCGTAAACCTCCCTCTGAAATCACAAAATACGACTCTACTCCTACGACGAAGAGTTGTCTCATCCGCTCCTGATAAAAAGAATCCGCTGCCTATGCCTGTGGTCACGACTGACATAAATGATCGGGCAACTGAATCCCGACGTCCCATTTTCGTCCATTTTACCTTCCAAACTTCACCTACATCCATTGCTGGCCTGCGACTCAACGTGTCTGCCACCACGTTAGCCTTTACCGAGTGATACTGGATGTCAAACTGATAATATTTCACAAATTTAAGCCACATGCGCTAACGCATATTCAACTCTCTCTAAGTTTATAAGTATTGCAGTGACTTATGACCTGTGAACAAGCAAAATTTCTCTCTCGATAAATGGTGTCTCCAAATTCGCAATGCAAACACGACAGCCACTAACTCCAAGTCGTGGGTGGGGTAATTCCTCTCATGAGGCTTAAGCTTATGGGAAGCATGCACTATAGCCTGATCCTCATAGTGTAACACACACCCAAGTCCCTGTAGGGAAACATAAGTGAAAATAAGTACTCTACTCCTACCCTAGGAAGTGCAAGTACAGGGGCTGAAGTCAACTTGTCCTTCAGCTTATTAAAAGCCAACTGACGAGCATCATACCAAACAAATGATACACCTTTGCGAATCAAATTAGTCAATGGACTTGCAATATTCGAGAATCCCATAATAAATTGTTTGTAGTACTCGACTAATCCTAAGAAACTGAGCACCTCTTTCGGTGTCGTGGGTTGTCCTCACTCCATCACCACTGACACCTTACTCGGGTCCACCGAAATCCCTAACTGTAAAATGATATTCCCTAAAAACTATACCTCACGTAGCCAGAACCCGCATTTCTCAAACTTTGCATACAACTGATGCTCACGCAGTGTCTGTCAGTCCCGACACAAATGCTCGGCATGCTACTCATCAGTCCGAGAATAAATCAAAATGTCATCAATGAATATGATAAAAAACTGGTCCAAGAACTCTCTAAACACCCTATTCATCAGGTCCATAAACACGGCAGCCACAATGGTTAGCCCAAATGGCATAACCTGAAACTCGTAGGACCCATATCTCGTCAAGAATTCAGTCTTAGACACATCCTGCTCCTGGATGCGCAACTAGTGATACTCAAATCTCAAATCTATCTTAGAGAAGTAGGCGACTCCTCTTAACTAATCGAATAAGTCATCAATGGGAGGAAACAAATACTTATTATGTATATTCAGCTCCCGGTAATCCACATACGAGTGTAAAGACCCATATCTCTTCTTCACAAACAATACTGGGGCACCCCAAGGCGACGTACTACGACGTATAAAACCCTACCCCAACTGCTACTCGATTTAATCGCGTAGCTCCCTCATCTCCATAGGAGCCATATGATACAGTGCACAAGCTATTGGTCGAGTGCCCGATGCCAAGTCAATTTCGAACTCAATCTCTTTACTAGGGGGTAGTCCTCGTATCTCCTGAAACACATCGGTAAACTCATATACGACTGGGATCAAATCGAGGGAAATCACCACCACTAAGTGGTCTCCTCCTTAATATAGTACAAATGAGTGGACGATCCTCCCTCAGGACGAGGCATTGCTGAAAGAACCAACAATGCATAAAAATACTATGTGCGAAAGTAAACAATTATCGAGTAAACGCAATTTACCTACGAGTTTTACCGATTATTCTAGGAGGGACCAATTCAAAATTTTCTTGAATTGTTAACTTTACGAAAACAGATTTAAGTTTGCAAAGTCAATTAAATGTCCAAATTATTATCATTGTTAAATCTAGGTGATTTACAAAATAATAAACAATTCAGTTTTTAGGCGAGTTTTTAATTATTTAAACCTACATTTTCGTGTGAGGTGATATGCGAAAAATATAAAGCACACGGTATTTATATAACGTCACAAAAACCCTTCCCCTGGAAAAATGACGGACTTTCCTAAGAGTCAACTTAGTCTACTTCCACTAAAACCAAACGAAATAGGAATGATTATACAAACATGCAACAAGGACCAAGGCAAGATAAATCAGAACAAGCTATTACTTATCTCGACCAAGCTTATCTCTGCTCTGGTTGCTCTTCCGTAATTATCCTTATTATGCATCTCTTGTTCACTTTACTTTCTTCACCTCTCGACCTCCCCTCTAGCTTCCTTAGCACATGTTGGCTCAGTGCCTATTGTGTCCTAGTTCTTAGTGAAGTATTTGTGTGTTACGTGCTATCCTAGATAAAACACCCACACTTAATGGTACAAGGGAATGCAATGCAATAATTTTCAGATCTCCTAAATATCTTAACAAATCTTATGTTCAAGATCTTCTAAGTCAACCGATCTTGACTTAGGTTTTTCAAAATTCTTTTTCTCAAATAATTTGAACAATCAAATTTGTCAAAATATTTACACAATATCAGTGTCTAATTGAGAAGTGTTCTATTGAGTGATTTATACATGATATGCAAGTATATGTTTCGAAAATCACTTCAAAGATCAAGCACTCATAAACAGTGTAACAATACGCACATAATACATTACTTCAAATATATTCAATAAAATCACAAAGGCAAATATACAACTTATTTTTCAGAAAACTTATATTAGATTAATTCAGATTTTAATCTAATATTCTATCAAGACTATTTTTACAAATATTTCAGATTAGTCCAACATAATCTTAAATAGTCAACAAAATAATATCCAGTCCAAGTTCAAATATTGTCAAGTTCAAGTATGAGGTATATAAATTATTCTCAAATTAGTCCTCAAAAATTTTTTGGTTTAACTCTCTAAACCTCAAACTAGATATATCTGAATATTAACAAATTTTTTGAAAAATATATTTTAAAACAAAATGTTTAAAAACAAACTAGATATTACAATCAAGATTCAAACAGATTATTCACAAAAAAAATTAATTTCATGTATCAAGTGTGTATTGCGTACAAATACCAAGAATGTTATATCTAAAGTCTGATCTAAATAAAACACACAAAGATGAGAGAAATCACTTACAAATAATATTTACCCTTGAAAAATCGTAAGTGCAGATTTAAAATGAGAGTTGTCCAATCTTCATTTGATTTTTGAAAAGAAATCAATGCTTGAAGATGACTAGAATATTCTGGTTTATACTCTCTTTCTCTCATTAAAATTTTTAACAGAGTTTGGGCACAAAATTTATTTTCTCGGACTCTTTAAAGTGAAACCCAAATGGTTTTATTTATAGACTAGAGGTGTGTGATGATTGGTGAAAAGAAGACACACATGGATCATAAAAAGCACACTCACAACCATTGATAAAAATAGATCGGACGATCTATAAAGAAACACAAATGAATCCATTTAAAAAGTTGGCATGTCGCATCCAGCTGTAAATAACAGCCATTTGTTACCGTATGAACTAAAAGGGAATGACGACGTTTAGAGGTAAAACAAAAACCAAATTCGGTTTAAAAAGAAAAACCGTGGACGGTGTAAAAACAAGGACAAAAAGAATATATGCGACGTCATTTAAAGAAATATGAATAAAAAAGTAAGTTTTTAAAGAAACCAAAACTGTGGGCCAACATTATACATAACACGCTAAGGCTTATGGCTACAGTGTGAGCTTAAAACAACTATAACAAGTATAAGGGTCAAATCGTGTATAAGCCACCTACTAACATTAGGCCAAGAGCTAAGGGGCAATAGTATAAGACCTGATATGGTCAGATCTTGGACAACTAACAAAAAAAGGCCACGAATATATGCACACACACTAAGATACAAAAAAAATGTTTAAGTGTTAAAAATTAATTCTGAAATTTTATTTTCATAAAAATGTCTAATGACATAAATTCAAAATTAAATTTTTAAACAATTTTAATAAAATCTTTTTAAGTATAAAGAACCCATAATCATTAGAAATGATAAAATGCAAATGCAGTGTAGTGTTGTGCATCCTACGTGAATAAAAAATATATAATCTTATGAGCCATAGAGTGTATGAGAATTACCTTTTATGGATTACCGGACTGAGTCGAGAGACGATTTGATGTGGACGTCCATAGAGAGCTTGGCGTAGGTAGGCTAAACACAACCTAATTACAAAATATTTTATCAAAATTCAAGTCCAACTAGATGAAGGTCTATACTGCTAAAGCACGAAAAGTAAACCGTAGGTGTGCTTTATATAGGTACCTTCAATTGCCACTAAGAATATCTCCTGGCCAGGGATCTCAAACATTATACTCCGACTATAGTAGTCAATCATGGCCCTATACTCAGCTAGCCAATCCAGGCCTATGATGGTGTCGTATTATGATATATTTAATACAAACATATCAGCAGGCAAAACTAATCTCCCAATATCTGTACTCACTCCCCGATAGATAAAGAATAGCAACGTCCCATTATCCAACGTCCCATTAATATTATTTAGTAAAAAAATCCTCCTAAAACCATGATGGAACTAATGATTAAAGCTGGGAAAATTTTAAATGCTGAGGAAGCCATGGTAGCTAAGGAAACTCCTGAGACCAAGGGTGAAAGTCAGAAAAATAATTCCAATTCCTTCAAAAAGGATCAGAAAGATAAAAAGCTGGATCGAACCAGGAAGTATGATGAATATACCCCACTTAACAAAGGTATTAACCAAATCCTAGAAGAGATCAAGGGAAACATAGACTTAAATTTGCTTGGAAAGATAAAAACTCCCCCTAACAAAAGGGACACGTCCTAGTATTATGACTTCCATGGGGATCATGGGCACACCACCAACAGCTGTATCGCGTTAAAGAACGAGAATGAAAATTTTATTCGACGTGGAAGGTTGAGCAAGTTTATTGATTGTAATGGAAACATAATTAGAAGAGGTCAGAAACTCCAGGCTGAGCAAGGGATGATAAAAAGAGAGCACGAAATGCTGATTTTAAAGAAGATCGTGACCTATCGAAAAAGCCTGATGAACCAAAAGTTGAAGTCGGCATGATATCCTTTGGATGCCATTTTATTGCAGGTGGTGACGTTGGAGGAGGAGATGCTATAGCAGAAAGGAACGTTTGTCTGAATGAAGTCAAAGCCTGCCCAACTATCAGATAAATTAATATGGTTGAATCCAGCGATAATAGGCTGAGGAAAATTAACAAAGAGAGGCTATTAATTGCGTTTCTAAAAATAATCTGAATGGGGTTATCTATCCTCGTGACAATATATTGGTCATTACATGCAAAGTTCATTATGGCATAGTTGTAAGGATCTTGGTTGATAATGGGAGTTCAACCGATGTAATGTTTAATAACTGCTTTGATATCCTAGGGTTGGAGATCAACAAGCTAGAATTGTACCATAGACCTCTCATCGGATTTTCAGGATAAAAGGTACACCCACTAGGGACCATAAAGCTGGAAGTATTAGTCGGCACCTGTTTTACAAGCAGAAGATAAAGAACTAACTTCTTTGTGTTAGATAAAAATATCCCATCAACTTACAACATTATCCTGGGAATAGTGGGAATCAAACAGTTAGACGTTGTGACTTCTACAGTGCACCAGTGTATGAAGTTTCTAACGAATTGGGGTGTCGGCATAATAATTGGTAGTAAAAAAGATGCCAAGGAATGTTATTATACATCTGCTGACGACTAGCAAGAGATGCAATTAAAGAGCACAACCATTTTCCACATCGAGACTCTAGATCCACGGGTTGAAAAACAACTGGTAAAGGGACATGTTATGAAAGAAACATAAGTTGTGGTACTGGATGATGAGAAGCCAAAAAGAAACACTCAGATCGGTTCTAAATTATCTTCTTCTATCAAATAGGGGTTAATCACTTTCCTTAGAGAAATGACAAATGTATTCGCTTGGAGCCGTGAAGATATGCCGAGAATTGATATGAACATCATGTTTCATGAACTGGATATTTATCTAGGTTCAAAGACAATCAAGCAAGGACGGAGAGTTTTCAGTCCAGAAAGAATATATTAATCTAGGAGGACGTAGAAAAATTACAGCGAGCACAATTCATTGAGAATGTCATCTATCCTACTTGGCTAGCTAATGTATTGATAGTTAAGAAGAAAAATGATAAGTGGCGCATGTGTGTGGATTTTATAGATCTCAATAAGGCATTTCTAAAAAATAATTTTCCTTTGCCAATGATTTATCAATTGGTCAATGTTATAACTGGTCATGAGTTGCTCAGCTTTATGGATGCTTATTCTAGTTGCAATTAAATTAAGATGAAGCCCGGAGACAAGGAAAGTATTTACTTCAATACTAGCCGAGGAATGTATTACAATAATGTCATGCCTTTTGGGTCAAAAAATGCTGGAGCTACCTACCAGAGACTGGTAAATAAGGTTTTTTAAGAGAAGATTGATAAAAATATGGTGGTCTACGTAGATGATATGCTCACTAAGAGAAAATATATTGGCGACCATATAGCAGACTTGACTCAAACCTTTGATCAATTGGAGAAGAACCAGATGAAACCTAATTCAACCAAATGCATCTTCGGATTTCAGGATGGGGTTTTCCTAGGGTACATTGTTAACCAAAGGGGAATAGAATCAAATCCCAATAAGATCAAAGCTTTACTTGAAAAGTAGTCTCCGGCCAAAAATAAAGAAGTTTAAAAGCCAACAGGAAAAGTAGGCGCATTGAACCGTTTCGTTTCTCGAGCAACTAATAAGTGACTTTCATGATTCAAAGTTTTTAGAAAGACTTTTGAATGAAATGATGAATGTGAACAGGCTTGTTTAGAGCTGAAGAAGTATTTGGGTTCTCCCCCACTCCTTTCCCGATCAATTATGGGAGAAAAATTATATTTATATTTGGCTGTTTCGGAGTCAGCTATTAGCTTAGCCTTGATCCTACTTGATAATGGAATTCAAAGGCTAGTGTACTACAACATCAAGGCATTTCGAGGAGCTAAAATTAGATATCCACGTTTGGAGAAGTTAGCCTTGGCTCTTATTAAAGAATCTAGAATAATAAGGCCCTACTTCTAAGCCCATATTATTGTTGTCAATAGGAATGTGCCTCTTAAACAAGCATTGCATAAACTAGAGAAGTCGGGAAGATTAATGTCTTAGGAAGTGGAGTTAGGAGAATATGAAATTGTGTACGAGCCTTGAGTTGCAATAAAAGGCCAAGCAGTGGCAGATTTTATTGTTGAGTTCACATATGCGGAGGAACAACATAATCTGCGTTTGCCTGCCAAGCAGACTTCTACAGAAGAGAGCTTAGCTCAAAAGAAGACAAATATTGTGGCCGATCAATCGGAGTCGTCGACTGCTCAAGAAAAGTTACAACAGAGCTAGAATATATTCAGGAATGGAGTATTGGTGGGAGAGGAGTTCTGTGACGACATTCCAACTTGGTAAATATTTGTGAATGGGTCCTCATGTGCTACTAGAATTGGAGTGAGCCTCATCATTAACACTCCAGATAACTTGGATGTGGAATATGCTCTTAGATTCCAATTCAAAGCGTCCAACAATGAGGTTGAATACGAAGCACTGATCATAGGATTGGAATCATCTCCATCACTGGGAGTCGACCAGGGAGTGGTATACAGTGATTCCCAGTTGATTGTTAATCAGATGCAACAGGTTTATGGTGTCAAAGGAGAAATCATGACGAGATACCACCAAAAGGCAATGGAAGTTGTCTCTTCAACCACCTTAGTCAAAATAGTAAGGATTTTAAGACTTGAGAATGCTCGAGCAAATGCTCTTGCTAACCTTACATTAGCAACTCCAACACAAATCAAACGAACAATCCAATGTAACACCCTGTGTTTTAATAATTAATTATTTAATTAATCCAAAAATTTGAGAAAAATAATATTTTGGATTTAATTATTTTAAATGATAAAATATGTTGGTTTTCATATTTGAAAAGTAGGATTTCAAGCGGAATTAAAAATCAGAGATTAAATAAAGTTTTTACCATATATATTTCCTTAGTAAAATTTTCGGCGGCTACAGGGCCAAATCGATTCGGTCAAGGCGAGAGGCGACAGTTTGGTCAGATTATGTAGAGTTTTATTAGGATTGGGATTCCTAATCATTATATAACACTAATAATTCATGGGGGGACTTTTTATAATCACTTTTAACAATTTTTTCACCAGAGAACTCTCCCAAAATATTTTCCTCTCAACCACACACCTTAACCTCTAACTTAATCAAAGTTTTGTCATAAGATTTGTGGGCTTTATTGGGGTTTAATCAAGATTGTCCTAGAATGACTCTTTGTTAAAAAAAATTCAAGATGAATCCAAACGTCTAATCAAAATTTTTTCATCTAAATCACAGGCATGAATACTCTATTCTCTTCCTTTAGTATTATGCGTCTTAAGTGTCGCCTAAACCTTTAATGTCATGTTTTTGTTAAAATAAATTAGAAACATAATTAGAGAAAGTGGACTCTAATTTCGGAACGATTTTTATGAAATTTTTAAATATGAATTAATACTCATAACACTTGGGTGCGTAGGTTAGAGTATTGGGCTTTGATGATTTGGAATGTAGGTTTGCATGTAAATTTTTATAGAATTTATTTAAAATAATAAATGGGATGTGTACCCACTCATAAACTTATGTAACTAATAAAAGTGGATGATTATTGCGTGTTTCATAATTTTACTTGTTGAATAATCTAAAATAATTAAATAGAATTAATTGTGTTCAAAATTACAACGGTGTTATTAATTAAATTAAATTAAATTGGGGCCATTATGATTATAGTGCTATGTTGTTCATATGTATTTGTGATATTTTGTGATTTGTTGTTAGTCACTTTTTCCATCGAGGGGACGAGGGCTTTTGGGGTACTATATCGCTCACATTTATTATAGGATGCTTATTAGGTATGGGACTAGTGGTTATGCATTGGTTATAATTTATGCTTACTAGTTATGGTACTAGTTAGTGTCGATTCGTGCAGAATTAATATTTCGGGGTGGGGCTGATTTTTATGTTTTATCATCGTTACGCTAGCCTAGGGATGAGAATAGGACGAGATAAATGTCAGAAATCCATCATATTCATAGGGTATGACGTATGCGTACTTTGGGGACCCTTAGGTATGAGACTAAGCGGTATTTTGAGGATATCACATCAATAATAAGGGTGGGGTGATTATAATTACAAATTAGTTGAGAAAATTAAAATTATTGCGTGAGATAATAACGGGTATTAAAATATATTAGCGTCGCCAATATGTGCAGTGCTTACAGTAGGAACGGACGAACTGCCTATAGCGACGTGGGTGTGTGTTGGCGTCACCAATATGTGCAGGGCTAACAGTTTAAACGGGAAAACTGGATATAGTGGCGTGTCGTGCGTGGAACCTCACTAATATCTGCAATGCTGACAGTTTGAACGGGCGAACTGACTATAGTGAGGGGAATGTGTGTGGTGTAGAACAACGGGAGTACCGCAACCAAAAAAATAAAATTGAGATAAAGATTTATATTAAAAATGATGGAGATTAATATTAATCGGGCATATTAAGTTATGTAGTTGAACTATTACTTCGAGGTAGGTTAGTTCATGCGGTAGATTATGTTGTTTATTTATCAGTATCGTTAATTATTATCTCGTTTAATTTAAAATATTCAATTGTGAGATTTATCATGTATAATGCTATTGTCTAGATTCTTGGATCCTATTTGAGGGGAGTAGTGTTTATTCATGCTCGAGGTTTAGACTTTGTGCGTTGACTAACCTTTTCAGGAATAAGTATTGGAGTAGCTGCATAGGATTTATTAGAGAACATCTTTGAGTGCAGCTGGAGTTATTTACTTTACGCTTAGTATTTTAGTTTAGTTTTTTCCATTCCTTCGCATTTATATTGAGGCTCAATTTATGGATCCGGTGGGCCGTTCAGTTCCACAGTTGTACGGCTTTATTCAGTTATTCATTATGGATTTGGTTTATTTAGTTTTAGATTTATTGGAGATTGGATTATTTGGAGTTTAGCACGGGATGGATTTCATTTATCGCATAGTTGGTTGTTGTTATTAGGATTGATTTAAATATTATCTTGTGGATTGATTTTTATATGTCTCATATCTGTCACATGCTAAGAATGATATTTTATTTACTCACACCCGACTTAGTTTTGGTGGCAGCCGATGCTAGAATTAAGCGGAGTGTGATAGATGGTATCAGAGCATGGTCTTAGGTCCCGTAGATTGTGAGTCTGTTTTAGCTTCCGCGTTGCCTATCTTTAATTCCTTTTGATAACTTGCACTCTTAGTTATTCCGAGTCTGATGTTGTTTTGTTCCCATCTTTTCAGTTGGCGAACACTAGGAGAGCTAGAAATAGGTGAGACGATTCAGTTTCTGGTTTCACGGCTCAGGAGAGGCAGTATCAGTCTGTTTTGGATGTCGAGAAGTTGGAAGCTATCATAAATAAGGCCATGGCAGCCGGTATAGAGATGGGGAGGCAAAGATGGGTGACTTTAGAAGCACAACAACAGGTTACACTCGTGACAGCTTATGATAGGGTGAGAATCAGCTTCCATAAGGGCAATCCTCCTACCTTTGCAGGGGGATCTGACCCAATGGTTACTCACCAGGGGAGGAGGGATATGGAGAGACAGTTGAGGATGATGGACTGTACGGACGTGCAAAAGTAGATGTTATCTATGTTTAAGCTAACTCGAGATCATCACAGTGGTGGGAGAGTGTCACCACATCCGAGGATAGAGATCGATTGAACTATGGAGACTTTCTGATAAAGTTTAATAATAAGTACTTTTCGTATGCTATTAGGAGTGCAAATAAGAGGGAATTTCTAGACTTGGAACAAGGTTTGAAATCGATTGTCAAGTATGAACACGAGTTCACCAATTTATCTATGTTCGTGCTAGAGGAGGTTAACACTGAGTTGAAGAAGATGGAATGCTTCATCAAGGGATCGTCTTGGTCGATAAGGCATATGGTGTTGGGAAATCCTCCCTATACTACTTATGCTTAGGTGGTAGATGTCGCGATGTTGCTACGACAAGAGAAAGCCAATTATCAAAAGAAGTTTGGAAAGAGACAAGAGTTCAATGGATAAGTTGCAACGAATAAAGGTCGCAATGACCAAGCATGGAAGAAACAGAAAACCAACCAGGAACAATAAGGACAAGGGGGAGAGCGAGCGACATCTAGACCTTCTGAACTTTTAGAGGTGAATGCTTTAATTGTGGGGAGATAGGACATCAGGCCTTAAATTATTTGAAGAAATAAGGCCTGCAGGGTCCAGTAACTCAGGGCCAGAGGGCTCCATCACCGGCAGTGCCAGCTGTTCATGGAGCGCCAGTAGCAGCAACACTGGTTAGAGTGGGTAGGTGCTATTTACTTCAACCTCAGGCGGAGCAGGCACCGAAGCGTGGCTAGTGGAGTAATGCCGTACGTGTTATTTTCTTATACACACACACACACACACACACACACACACACACACACACACATATATATATATATATATATATTATTTTGTTGTTCGTGGGGTAGGTGCATGCAACGAGTAGGCATATGTAAGCCTTATTTTATATTGCGCGATTTATTTTGACGTTTATGCTTCATCTAATTTCAAGAATGAAATTCCTTACTAGTGGGAAAGTATGCAACACCCCGTGTTTTAATAATTAATTATTTAATTAATCTGAAAATTTGAGAAATATAAAATTTTGGATTTAATTATTCTAAATAATTAAATATGTTGGTTTTCATATTTGAAAAATATGATTTCAAGGGGAATTAAAAATTGGACTTAAAATAAAGATTTTATAAAGTTTTTACCATATATATATTTCCTCGACAAAATTTTCGGCGGCTACAGAGCCAAATCGATTCGGCCTTAGCCGAATCGATTCGGTCAAGGCGAGAGGCGGCGATTTGGTCAAATTATGTAGAATTTTATTAGGATTAGGATTCATAATCATTCTATAACACTAATAATTCGTGGGGAGGCTTTTTATAATCATTTTTTCACAAGTTTTTCACCAGAGAACTCTCCTAAAATATTTTCCTCTCAGCGACAAACCTTAACTTCCAACTTAATCAAAGTTTTGTCACAAGATTTGAGGGCTTAGTTGGGGGTTAATTAAGATTGTCCTAGAACGACCCTTTGTTAATTTTTTTCGAGAGGAATCCAACCGTCTAATCAGAATTTCTTCATATAAATCACAGGCATTGTTGATACCAAAATTAATATGCTGATATAGACGAATCATAAGAAGACACGTGTCGATTTACGTGGCACAATAACAACGAGGAGGTTTATTTCCCCGACCAAGTCTTACTCACTCCGAGGAACTCCAGCGCTCCGAGGAACTAAAACACTCCGAGGAACTCCTGAACGACGAGCAACTAAGGCGGTCCGAGCTGCATCTCGGCCACAGCATTAATTGCCAGATAATCAACAGTTCAACTATTCATTGAATGCTTATCATACAGACGTATACTCTTAAAAGGCATTAATTGTTTACCCTTTCACATGTACAGCCTAAGGGCTATAAATATATTGTATCACCCTCATTCTAAGGGATCGGATTTTCTTGATAGAATTACACATTGAGAACTCCAAAACACTTGGCAATAACAGAAACAGTGGACGTAGGCCATTC
Source organism: Sambucus nigra (assembly GCA_949130495.1). Taxonomy (NCBI): domain Eukaryota; kingdom Viridiplantae; phylum Streptophyta; class Magnoliopsida; order Dipsacales; family Adoxaceae; genus Sambucus; species Sambucus nigra. The sequence continues at coordinate 481,860,350 of OX422221.1, read as the reverse complement.
TTATAAGGCTGAACCACTTTAAAATTCTTTGTCTCATTTATATTTATCTGTGATTAAATAATTAGAAGCAATCTAATTTTTTACATCAACATATTAGCGCCGTCTGTGGGAAACGATTGTTGTTATCGTTTTTCACCAAAAATCATTCATCATTAATGGCAGATAATCCGGAATCCAGCAATCGAAACGCTGGAAATGCTGGAAATCTTCCAAATCCCTCTGCACCTCCAGATCTGGCAGGAATTATGATGAATCTGGCCCAAGGACAAACCTTCATGCAAGAAATAATGCGACAACTCATACAAACCCTTCATGGCGGTGCACCTGCACATTCGGGACATCGAAGTGGTCAGAGGCAAACTTATTTATTTTCTTCACGATCCAGGCGTACTGAGTCATATCGTAATGAGGAATCTGATGATTTCTCTTATCAACCTGGGCGAACTTCGTCAATACGGGCTACAGATACTGATCAACGTATCACTCTCTCTCCAGAGAGACCCAGTGCCTTGAAAAGACTGAGCAGGGTGTCTCCTTTCAGTCGATTAGGCCCTAGGAGGAATAGGAGTCCACCTAAGACCATGTCGAGGAGTTTCCGACAACCATCAGATCTAAGAGAAGGATCGGCACAATCACGACCAGTTGCTCGTCAAGATAGATCTCAGGAGGCCACTTCAGAACAATCAATTGCTCGAACTAATAAGCCCGAGGAAGGAAATGATGCGTGGAAAGGGTCCATTCAGCGATTGGAGGATAGATTGGGAGAAATGGCTAAGGCGAAGAATCCCCTACAACGAACTTTTGTCCAGGCCATTGTGGATTTTCCTACACCATAAAAGTTTAAAGCCCTTGTGGTGACCCCCAAATACGATGGAAAGACAGATCATGTTCTTCACATAGAGCAATATCAAGCTGTTGCCGACATCTATGCTGTCCCCGACGAGATGAGATGCAGAGCATTCTCAGGAACTCTTACTGGATCTGCCCAGATATGGTACAACAATCTTCCTTGGGGTAAGATTTCAACTTTCTTTCAACTGGCCGAGTTGTTCATCGGCAATTTCTATTTTGGAGCAAAGTCAGTAAAACGAGTAGCACACTTGTTAAGTGTTAGACAAAAATCTGGTGAGAGTACTAGAGATTACATAACTCCTTTCAATAAAGAGAAGCTGGAAGTCATAGATTATGAAGAAAAGATAGCAATCACTGCCTTGATGAGTGGTTTGTTGCCTAACAAGTTGTATTACACTTTGGCGAAAGATCCACCTACAACTATGTCAGAGTTGATGGCAAAATTGGCCAAAATCATGAATGCCGAGGAAGCTATGGCTGCGAAGAAGAATATGGATAAAGAAACCAAGGTGGAAGTCGACAAATCTAAGAAGAAAGAACATAAGGGTAATGGCAGTGATAAGCATTCCAAAAATAATAAGTCGTCATGGGAAGTCCTGAAGAAATTCGATAATTATACTCCTTTGAAAATGGGTATTAATCATGTCTTGGAAGAAATCAAGAATAACGAGGAAGTAAGGTGGCCAAAGAAAATGAGGTCAGACCCTGACAAAAGAAATAGAGATAAATATTGCGAGTTTCATAAGGATCATGGTCATATGACTAAAAATTGCATAGCCCTCCAGAACGAGATTGAAACACTCATTAGACGGGGAAAGTTGTCAAAGTATGTTGATCGTAGAAATGAAAAAGGAAATGAAGACCGAGCAAGAGAGAGATCTAGATCTCCTCATCGGGTAGAAGAAAATAGGAAAATAGATCATGAAGATGATACAGAGGATGACCCCGATCTTCCCAAAAGGCCAAGACAACCAGAACGCGAGGTATTTTCAATACGTTTTGGAACATTTGATTGTAATGTTATTACAGGCGGAGATGCAGGAGGAGGAGATCTTACTGCAGAAAGAAAAGCTTACCTCGGTGAGGCTCAGGCTTGCTCATACATTCAACGGATAAATTTGGCTGAGGAGGATCGCCCGAGGAAGATAAACAAAGAGAAGCTAGTCATTGGTTTTTCAAAAAACGACCTTGCAGGTGTTCTTTACCCTCACGACGACCCTTTGGTGATCAAAATGAGGATGAAAGAAGTAATGATTTCAAGGGTTCTGGTAGATAATGGTAGTTCAGCAGACATCATGTTCTACTCATGCTTTGACAGTTTAAATTTAAAGTTATCTCAATTGGAGCCTTATCACAGACCTCTCCTGGGTTTTGCTAGCGAGAAAGTTTTTCCACTTGGGACGATCAAGTTGGATATATTCATTGGAACTTGGCCTGCTTGTCGAACAGAAAGAATACACTTCTTTGTGATGGATAAGAATGTGCAATCAGCTTACAACATCATCATGGGAAGAGTTGGTTTGAAGAAGTTCGAAGCAGTTCCATCTACAGTACATCAGTGCTTAAAATTCCCAACAAATTTTGGAGTAGGAGTTGTGAAAGGAGATCAAAAAGTATCTCGGGAATGCTATTATTCATCTGCCAAGCAAGAGGAGCTTGAAGAGTCAAGGAAAAAGACTACTACCTACCAGGTGGATGAAGGTACAGAAATTGAAACACTGGATCCTAGAGATGAATCCCAACTTGTAAAAGGACAGGTGGTGGAATCTACAGAAAATGTTATTCTGGACGATGAACACCCTGAACGAACAACTCAGATAGGTTCGTCGTTGGATGCTTCAATAAAACAGGAGTTGATAACTTTCTTGAGAAACAGAAAAAAAACTTTTGCATGGAGTCATGAAGACATGCCAGGAATAGATTCAAACTTCTTATGTCATGAGCTCAATGTAAATAAGGAGATCAAGCCTGTAAAGCAGAGAAGAAGAGTATTTAGTCCCGAGAAGAATCAAGCTATACAAGAGGAGGTCGAGAAGCTCCAGAAAGCCCAATTCATTGAAGATGTGAAATATCTAGACTAGTTAGCAAATGTGGTGATGGTAAAGAAGAAAAACAATAAATGGAGAATGTGTGTTGATTTCACCGATCTCAACAAGGCATGCCCAAATGATCACTTTCCATTGCCCAGAATTGATCAACTAGTGGATGCTACCTCGGGACACGAGCTGCTCAGCTTCATGGATGCTTACTCTGGCTACAATCAGATCAAAATGAAACCTGAAGACAGGGAAAGTACTTCTTTTATTACCCCTAGGGGAACTTATTGTTATAATGTTATGCCTTTTGGTTTGAAAAATGCAGGAGCGACATACCAGCGGCTGATGAACAAGGTTTTTGCCGAACAAATCAGTTGCAATATGGAAGTCTATGTCGATGATATGCTGACAAAGAGCAAGAAAGCTGCTGATCATCTAGTTGACTTAGGTCAGACCTTTGATCAACTGGATAAATACCAAATGAAGCTCAACCCGACGAAGTGCACATTTGGAGTACGAGAAGGAATGTTCCTCGGATACATCGTCAATCAGCGAGGTATTGAGGCAAATCCAAAAAAGATCAAAGCTCTTTTAGGGTTGCGATCTCCAACGACGAAGAAAGAAGTGCAGAGTCTTACATGACGAGTTGTAGCGCTCAACAGATTTGTATCCCGAGCAACTGATAGATGCCTCCCATTCTTCAAAACACTTCGGAAAACTTTCGAGTGGAATGATGAATGTGAAAAAGCCTTTCAAGACTTGAAGAAATATTTGGGAGCACCTCCACTGTTGTCCAGGCCAGTAATGGGAGAAAAGTTGTACTTGTACCTGGCAGTATCAAAGAATGCAGTCAGCTCGGCATTGATCAGAGTGGAGAATGGAGTCCAGAAGCCAATTTATTACACAAGTAAGGCTTTCCGAGGTGCAGAGATCAGGTACCCAAAGCTGGAAAAATTGGCATTGGCATTAATTGAGGCAAGTAGAAGAATGAGGCCATATTTCCAGGCCCATACCGTCGTCGTGTATACCGACATGCCATTGAGACAAGCCCTTCATAAGCCAGAAAAATCAGGGAGACTGATGTACTGGGCAATAGAGCTCGGTGAATATGATATTGTGTATGAACCCAAATCATCACTGAAAGGGCAGGCTATAGCAAATTTTATAGCAGAATTTACTTATCCTGATACCCCCGAGGAGCAAAAGTTGCTCGCTGATCAACCTGTGGATGTTACAGGATCAAAAAACACAAGCTCAGACCAACTCCGGTTGGTAAAAGGGCGTGTGGATGTTAAAGAATCAACAGACATAAGCTCAGACCAACTTCCGTTTGGTAAAAGGGCTTATGGATGTAGAAGGATCATCAAATTCGAGCTCAGACCAACTCCGGTTGGTAAAAGGGCGAGAAGAGATGGTCGACGAAAAACGAGAAATACCAGGGAAGGATGAAAGGAAACAGTAAATATTTTATCGAGGAACTCTCTCAAATAAGAAATTCGAAGACGGGTTACCCATATGGAGATTATATGTAGATGGGTCATCTTGCACAACAGGTTATGGAGCAGGGATTGTTTTGAACACCCCAGACGAGATTGACATGGAATATGCCTTGCGATTCCAATTCAAAGCCTCCAATAATGAGGCTGAGTATGAGGCCATGATAGCAGGTCTTAATTTAGCAAAGATTATGGAAGCGCAACTAGTGATGGTATTCAGTGATTATCAATTAATTGTAAATCAGATGATGGGAACATATGCAGTTAAAGGAGAATTAATGGTCAAGTATCATGCAAAGGTGATGGAGTTGTTGGTAGAATTTGCGACCATTCAGTTGATCAGAATACCAAGAATGGAGAATGTACGAGCAGACGCACTGGCCCGACTAGCATCAGCTACTCGTACCGAGCTGCGAAGAACGATACCAATTGAAGTATTAGAAAGTCGGAGCATAGATGAAGAGCTGACGATGAATATTATTACCCTTGATTTAGGACCATCTTGGATGGATCCCATCAGGGCATATATTGAGGAGGGAGAATTACCGGAGGATAAGCTCGCTGCCAAGAAATTAAAGTTTAAAGTTGCTCGGTATGTACTAACTAATGGTGTTTTGTATAGACGAGGAATTATGGCAGGTTTGCAAAGATGTGTACATCCCTCCGAGGTGAAAGAATTGATTGAAGAGATCCATGAAGGGTCCTGTGGAGCCCATGTAGCAGGTCGAACACTTTTGCAAAGGGTGATGACGCAGGGATACTACTGGCCAACGATGAGGGCTGATTGTATAGCCTATGCTAAGAGATGTGATAAATGCCAACGTTTTTCCTCTATCCGACGAACTCCGCAAGCATTGTTGACACCCATAACTTCCCCTTGTCCATTTGCCATGTTGGGAATTGATTTGGTTGGGCCATTGCCAATGACCCGAGGAAGGTTCAAGTACCTCGTCGTCGCAGTGGATTATTTTACTAAGTGGGTAGAAGCTGAGCCCCTTATTGATATGACATACGAGAAGGTGTACCAGTTCATTTGGATGAACATCATCTGTCGATATGGTCTCCTTCATGCCTTCATCACAGACCATGGAACACAATTTGATAACGAGGAGTTTGCCGCCTATTGTCATCAGTCAAACATTTTGAAGGTTCATTCAGCACCAGGCCATCCTCAAAGCAATGGACAGACTGAAGTGACGAACAGAACATTACAAAATGGTTTGAAGAAGAGGCTAAGTGAGGCTAAAGATAATTGGATTAATGAGCTACAGTTAGTATTGTGGGCTTACCGAACAACTCCCCGAGCAGCAACTGGAGAATCACCATATATGCTGGCGTTTGGAAGTGAGGGGTAATACCTGCCGAATTGGGTCTTCCAACACACAGAGTGCTGAATTTCAATTCCCCAGTCAGCGACTTAATGAGGAGATTAGATTTGGACATGCTCGAGGAGGTTAGAGAAGAGGCAGCCATTAGGAATGCTGCTTACCAACAACGAACAACCTTGTTCTACAACAAAAGGGTGAAAAAATGCGACTTAAAAGAAGGAGATTACGTGCTAAAGAGGGTCATTCAGAAGCACAATAAGTTGGAAGCAAACTGGCATGGACCTTACCGAGTTACAGAAGTTGTTCGACTAGGCACTTACCGAATAGCAACTCTAGAAGGAGAGGAATTTAAGAATGCATGGAATGCTGAACACCGACGCAAGTATTATCAGTGATGTAAAATGTAAAGCAGTTCCATCAATATGAATAAAACGATGATATTTCGCCATCTTCTCTCCTTTTATTAAAAGTTTTTCGGGGAATACTAGTGTTACACACTACAAACTATGATAGTTCAAGCTCAGACCAACTCCGGTTGGTAAAAGGATGAGAAGAAACACACTCCTTTGGTTAGGAGGCGTACACTAGCTCAGACCAACTCCGGTTGGTAAAAGAGTGAGTGGACATGATAGTTCGAACTCAGACCAACTCCGGTTGGTAAAAGAGCGAGAACACGACATTCCTAAAAATACCAGCTCCGGTTGGTTAGGAAACCCTACTCTTTTGGTTAAGAGGCTGACACTGGCTCAGACCAATTTTGGTAAAAGGGCAAGTGGATATGATAGTTCGAACTCAGACCAACTCCGGTTGGTAAAAGGGCGAGAACAATACTCCTAAAAATGCCAATCTCGGTTGGTTAGGAAACAAGATATGCTCTCAAATGCCAACTTATGTTGGTAGGGAGGTAAGATTATTCCAGAAAATACAAAAGTTCCTCGTAGAACAAAATTTTCCAAACTGAACCAAGTATGGTTGGTCGGGGATAAAAACCCACTAACTGTAGTTGGTCGACGAGGAAAAAATATTCCAAACTGTATCAACGTAGTTGGTCGATGAGGAAAAAATATTCCAAACTGTATCAACGTAGTTGGTCGATGAGGAAAAAATATTCCAAACTGTACCAAGTATGGTTGGTCGGGGATAAAAACCCACTAACTGTAGTTGGTCGACGAGGAGAATTTATCGACCTTGGTTGGTCGGACACATTTTATGAAAAAGATAAAAATTTACCAAGTATGGTTAGTCGGGGATAAAAACCCATTAACTGTAGTTGGTCGACAAGCACAATTTAACAACCTTGGTTGGTTGGAAAAATTTTAAACATTTTTATACGCATTACTTTATTATTAAGTGATCGGGCAACATTACTAATACTTGTAATTTTTTTACTAAGTTGGTCGATGAACCACACAATATTGTTATGAAAGCACAAATATAAAGTGTTTGACAAGTATAAGAGAATAGCAATACAAATTTTCAAACAAAAATGAAACTCTTTCATTAAATTCAAAATGAATTACACAAATTTATTACATTAATATTAAATTGTGTACTAATTATTACATCATAATTTCCTATTCTACTGGTCTTTTCCCTTCTGCTTTTGAAATAGGCTTCTTGCCAGCAGGAGGATCTTCCAGGCAAAGGGGATAATTAATGAAGTTAGGATCTCGAAGCATTCTGACGTTCATTATTGAAGGTGTGTCCAGTAGATGCTCGGGACGAGATACCTCGATCTGAGAATGAAGATTGTAGTCACCGAGGTATTTTGCAATTAAGCTCCGAGGAATGGCACGAGCTTGGATCCATTCCATGTCCAAATTATATGGTGGCACAGGCAAGTCAGGTACCCCAGGATCATAATAGTCCCACAGGTAGTGTCCTTGTTCGAGCTTCAGCACACCCAAGGCATTCAGCCAACCTTGCTTGTAGCCCTCATTATTGGCATTCTAGATACGATCATCTAAATGGAATAGTGCTTCGTTGTATCCAGCCATCCAAAACTCCCTGGGCTGTTTGTGAAATTGAAATGTCACCCTTTCAAGCTTCTCGTGAAGACTCTGGATGAAAAGTTCATTAGTCTCCAACATTGATTTCTTTGAAGAGAGTTGTTTTTCCAGTTCTCTAATTTGCTTTGACATGTCAGACAAAGCTTGATTTTTAGCCATTAATTGGAATGCTTGGTTTTCCAACGCTGATTGAGTACGAGATTCTTCAATAGTACGACGAAGAACTCTTGATCGTCCCCGAGCAGGTTGAGTACTTTGCTCCTCGACAACATTCTGAGCAACTCTTCCTCGTCCACGAGAACCTCTTCCTCGTCCCCGAATAGCCGTAAAAGGCCCAGCTCTTCTCAAAGCCTCTAACTCTTCTCGCAACTTGGCATTTTCCACTTCTAAAAATGAGAATCTTTCATCGATGACCGATACCAAGGCAGTGGAAGATGAAGCAACAGACCTCAACTGAGCTAGCTCTTTTTGCAGATTATTGTTTTCTTGTTCCAATAGCTCAGCGATTTGCCTATGCCCTTCGACATCTGCTTTCAATGTTCTCTCTCTCACTTCATAGCCAGCAAGCATCTTGTCGTAGCCTTTTTCAGTATTAAGTTGTTTGAGTTTCTTTTCATATCCTTCGTGCAAAAGAGCTGAAGACTCTTTATACTGCTGCTAAAGTTCATTGAGAGTACCTTGCAAGTCTTCAATCATTTCATGATAAGCCACATTATTGGCCACAGCTCGGTCAAGTAAGCCTTTCAGATACTGATAAGCTTCGGTTGCCTGCTCTGAAGCATCATGACCAAGGATGTCAGCAACTTCTGATGCACTCAATTCTGTGTGACCAGCCTTATAATATTCATGACATTGTTGCATCAGCTTTGTATCATTAGCAGATAGCAGATCCATCCTAGCCAGAAACTAGCAGAGAAAGAAAAAGTAATCATAAAAAAGAAGATCAAGACAGAGTACAGATAGAAAAGAGACAATCATATGGAAGAAAAGAACTCAAATTTTATTAGATCAACGTGCAGAGTTACAAAGATCTTGGTTACACTTGAAAAAGAAGAAAAATAGAAAGAGAATACCGAACAACTTCACACCTTTTCCTTGTCTCCCAAGACTTTCTCGGGAGGCTGGGACGAGGAGCTCGGTTGCTCGGTGGGAACAATGAGTTGGTCAGCTAAAACTGGAACTTGTTCAGGAGGAGCAGGCAGAGATAAAAGCTCCTCGTCGGCAGGCTGAGTAAGGATTGGATCACCCACTGCCATTGAAGATTCTTCGGAGGCAGCTTCGTCCTCCTCTTCATCTTCAATATTTGGGGGAGGACCAGGGAGATGCTGTTGAAACAGCTCTGAATCCTCATTAACCTTCAATTCTTGCAGGGCAGCCACCCAACCATCTCGGAAGTATTTCAAACTCCCATACTGCACCTGAGCCATCATTGCTGCTACCCCCCTGTACCATCCTTTGTCCCAACCAGTACGGAAGGATTTTTTCACCACCACTTTTCTTTTCATTTTCTCCGAGGAGAGCTTCTCGGACAGAAGATCCTCGGTGGCCTTCAACTTAGCTTCCACCTCTTCCTTCTGGCGGTTCACTTCTCGCAGAAGGGACAATTCTTCTTCTGCCATTTTCATCTTGTCTTCAAGCTCCCCAAAGCTCTTGAGCTTCTCGTCATATTTCTTTTTCTCTCCCTCCAAATCTTTCACTTTATTTTCCAGCTGCACCTTTTCTGCCTCAACTGCAGCCAACTTCTTCTCCCATTCAGCCTTATCCTCGTCATACTTTTGATGGGAATCCTTTAAAGATTTGGTTAACCCCAATAAAGCATCCTCCACTCCAGACGAGGAACTAGAAGCCTTGATTGCTTCATCCTTCTTCACAATGGTGTTAAAACAACTCACCAGCTGAAAAAAAGAAGATAATGATAAGTCATCACAGAGATACATGTATTGATGGAAAGAAAGAAAATTTAGAATAAGAGAAACTTACTGAAGCAATGTGACGAGTAGCCAGGGATGTAAGCATATCCCTAGACATGTTCTCCTCAATTCCTTGGACCTCAGGAATAATCCAAGTCTTTACCGAGCTCATCGCAGAGCTCGGGGGAATAATAGTTGGGACACCAGCTCCACTAACTTGAAGCTGGGGAATGTTTTCAGCCAAATTGACCGAGGAGGATTTCTTCAGTCTCCTCGGTGGCATTTCAACAGTCTCAACCAAAGAAGAGCTTTTGGTTGGAGAGATGGTGATCACTTCCACAGGTGCATCTTTCTTGCTCGGAGCCGCTGGGGGCTTCTCGGCAGCCTTCTGAGGAGCAACAGAAAGGGTAACATCTACTTTCTTTGTCCCCTTTGGGACATCAGTTTTGTTTCTTTTCCCATCTCCAGCAGTGGTAGTCTCCTCAAAGAGAGCAGGAACTCTTCTTTTGCCCATTTTCTGACTTAGAGGAATGTGAGATTCTGGAGAAGAGTCCTCAGGAACTGACAATGGATCACTAGTGCTGACCACAGGACGAACAGTGAAAGAGGTTGTACAACTCCTATACTGCAACAAATATGAAGCAGACCTGATGTGCTCGTCTGTAACTTTCTGATGCAAACTCCAGATAAGTTTCAAATGCTTAATATTCACTTCTGATTTTTTTGGAGTCTTTCTCTTACTGTCAACTGCAAACAAATACATAGTGAAATATCAGTCATACATTTTATCAAACATAATGAAATCGTAATTTCAAAAATAAAATAAAATAAAATGAAAATAAGCTATCCCATTGCCATATGGAGGGCATCTGGGACCTTGATATACTTCATCTCCAACCAAAGGGGCATGTTGCCAATTTTTGATAACTACCCCATGTTTAAAATAATCCCTATTGGCATCAGGGAGGTTGACTACTAAGGCCCTATTAAAAAATCTAGTTTTTAAATAAAAAACATTGTCTAGAACAGCCCATCTATAACAATAGATAATCTCAGGAATTCCTATATGGGTTCCGTGAGTTTGATTTAACCTATACACCCCATTAACTATTCTCCATGTGTTGGGGGCTATTTTTGCAGGAACAACATCGAAATAATGACAGAACTCTAAGCACAAAGGGTTTGGTGGAAAAAAAAATCCACATTCAGCAATAAAGAGGCTGGGGAACCAGTGTCCCTCAGCCAAACGAAAATAATCTAAAGGCTCAGAAAGATTCTCCAGAGTTACCCAAGATGGAATAGAAAAATCAGAGCAGAATTTCTCAAGAGATTCAATAACATAAACCATGGCGAATAAAAGAAATGAAGAAGAAGGAAGAAGATCTTACAGGAAAAAGGGAGATCTGTTGACAACGAACGAAGAAAAGAATGAACGCACAAGAGAGAGAAAGACTATGGAAAACTCGAAAGCAGAAATTGGAAAAGGTAGAAGATGATGGGATTGCCTATGAAGCTTAAATACTTTGCCATGGGAAACGGCGAAAGAAATGATTACAAAAAGAAACTATTACGCTACCGGCGGTTAAAAGGACAAAAAGTGCGCGAAGATCGAAGCGCTTATAAAAATTCAAAAAGGCGGATTCTGCGAATTTGGAAGACATTCGAACACGAAGAAAATGCTCCTAAACACCAGGAAGGTCATTTAATATTGCCATATACCGAGAAAGAATGTTCCATATTCCTCAAAGTTCGAAAAATGAAACATTGGGGGCTTCTGTTGATACCAAAATTAATATGCTGATATAGACGAATCATAAGAAGACACGTGTCGATCTACGTGGCACAATAACAACGAGGAGGTTTATTTCCCTGACCAAGTCTTACTCACTCCGAGGAACTCCAGCGCTCCGAGGAACTCCAACACTCCGAGGAACTCCTGAACGACGAGCAACTAAGGCGGTCCGAGCTGCATCTCGACCACAGCATTAATTGCCAGATAATCAACAGTTCAACTATTCATTGAATGCTTATCATACAGACGTATACTCTTATAGGGCATTAATTGTTTACCCTTCACATGTACAGCCTAAGGGCTATAAATACATTGTATCACCCTCATTCTAAGGGACCGGATTTTCTTGATAGAATTACATATCGAGAACTCCAAAACACTTGGCAATAACAGAAACAGTGGACGTAGGCCATTCTTATAAGGCTGAACCACTTTAAAATTCTTTGTCTCATTTATATTTATCTGTGATTAAATAATTAGAAGCAATCTAATTTTTTACATCAACAGGCATGAATACTCTATTATCTTCCTTTAGTATTATGCATCTTAATTGTTGCCTAAACCTTTATTGGCATATTTTTGTTAAAACAAATTAGCAACTTAATTAGAAAAAGTGGACACTAATTTTGGGACTGTTTTTATGAAATTTTTAAATATGGACGTATAACACTTGGGTGCGTAGGTTAGAGTATTGGGTTTTGATTATTTTGGGTGTAGGTTCGCATGTAGATTTTTATAGAATTTGTTTAAAATAATAAATGGGACGCGTACACACTCATAAACTTATGCAGCTAATAAAAGTGGACGATTATTGCGTATTTCATAATTTTTCTTGTTGAATAATCTAAAATACTTAAATAGAATTAATTATATTGAGAATGACAACGGTGTTATTAATTAAATTAAATTATATTAAATTGGGGCCATTATGATTATAGTGCTATGTTGTTCATATGTATTTGTGATATTGTGTGATTTGTTGTTAATCACTTTTGCAATCGCGGGGACGAGGGTCTTTTGGGGTAGTATATTGCTCACCTTCATTATAGTATGGTTATTAGGTATAGGACTAGTGGGAGGTCTTTAGTTATAATTTATGCTTACTAGCTATGGGACTAGTTAGTGTCGATTCGTGCAGAATTGATATTTCAGGGTAAGGCTGATTTTTATATTTTATCATCATTACGCTAGCCTAGGCATGAGAATGGGACGAGATAAATGTAAAAAAATCACCCTATTCATAGGGTATGACGTATGCGTACTTTAGGGACTTTTAGGTATGAGACTAAGGGGTATTTTTAGGATCTCACATCGATAATAAGGGTGGGGTGATTATAATTAAAAATTAGTTGAGAAAATGAGAATTAATGCCTAAGATAATAACGGGTATTAAAATAGATTGGCGTCGCCAATATGTGCAGTGCTGATAGTAGGAACGGACGAATTGGCTATAGCGACGTGGGTGTGTGTTGGTGTCACCAATATGTGCAGGGCTAAAACATTAAATGGGCAAACTGGCTATAGTGGCGTGTCGTGCATGGAATCTCATTAATATGTGCTGTGCTGACAGTTTGAACGGGGGAACTGGCTATAGTGAGGGGAATGTGTGTAGGGTAGAACAACGGGAGTACCGCAACCAAACAAATAAAATTGAGATAAAGATTTATATTAAAAAATTATGGAGATTAATATTAATCGGGCATATTAAGTTAAGTAGTTGAACTATTACTTCGAGGTAGCTTAGTTCATGTGGTAGATTATGTTGTTTATTTATTAGTATCATTAATTATTATCTCGTTTAATTTAAAATATTCAATTGTGAGATTTATCATGTATAATGTTATTGTATGTATTCTTGGATCCTATTTGAGGGGAGTAGTGTGTATTCATGCTCGGGGCTCTGACCTCGTGCGTTGACTAACCTTTTCAAAAATAAGTATTGGAGTAGTTGCGTAGGATTTATTGGAGATCATCTTGGAACGCAGCTGGAGTTATTTACTTATTGCTTAGTATTTAGTTTATTTTTCTCATTCCTTCGCATTTATATTGAGACTCAGTTTATGGATCTGGTGGGCTATTCGTTTCCACAATTGTACGATTTTATTCAATTATTCATTATGGATTTGGTTTATTCAGTTTTATATTTATTGGAGATTGGATTATTTGTAATTTAGCATGGGATGGATTTCATTTATCGCATAGTTGGTTATTATTATTGGGATTGATTTAAATATTATCATGTGGATTGATTTTTATATCTCGCACATCTGTCACATACTAAGAATGATATTTTATTTACTCGCACACGACTTAGTTTGGGTGGCGATCGATGCTAGAATTAAGCGGAGTGTGACATCCCAGTGGAAATTCTTGCTCCCAAAAGTATTGATGGGACAGAAATCAGTGTCATAACTGTGGAGTTAGGTCCTTCATGGATGGACTCGATTAGATAATACATCGAGCGTGGAACGTTTCCATCCGACTAAAAGGAGGCGAAGAAGAGGAGGTACAAAGTAGCTAATTATGTACTCGAGAAAGGTGTCTTATAAAGGCGAGGATACATAGTCTCTTTACTTCATTGTGTTCATCCAAATGAGGTGAATGATTTGATCAAAGAGGTGCATGAGGATTCATGTGGTGCATATGCAGCTGGAAGGTCTCTAAGACAAAGAATTGCAATGCAAGGTTACTACTGGCCAACAATGAAAGCAGATTATGTTGCTTTCACCAAAAAGTGTGATAAATGCCAAAAAGTTCTACCATTCACAGAAGACCACGAACAAGTCTAACACTAATCACCTCTTGATGGCCTTTTATTATATGGAGAATTGAATTGGTCGGACAACTATCGACCACCAAAGGGAGATTCAAATACCTTATTATAGCAATTAATTACTTTACCAATTGGGTGGAGGTAGGACCACTAGTTGATATGCCCTATCAGAGAGTGTTCTAGTTCATATGGAAGCAGATCATTTATAGGTATGGCATGCCTTATGATTTTATCACTGATCATGGCACCGAGTTTGATAATGAAGAATTTAAAGAGTATTACATTCGGTCAGGCATATAGAAGCTTCATTCATCACCTGGTCATCCACAATGCAATGGTCAAACAGAGATCACCAACAAAACCTTTTTAGATGGGTTGAAGAAAATGTTGGATGAAGCTAAAGGCAACTGGATTAACGAATTTCACAGCATCCTTTGGGCATATAAGACTACTCCAAGAACAACAACAAGAGAAACTCCATGCAGTTTGGCTTCTGGAACTGAAGCAATAATTCTAGTTGAAATAGGTTTGCCTACTTATTAAGTATTTAACTTTGTTTCACCAAAGAGTGATCTTATGAGGCGACTAGATTTGGACATGATTGAAGAAGTTCAAAAAGATGTTGTTATCTGGATGGCTGCCTATTAACAAAGAACAACAAGGTTTATAATCTAAGGGCCAGGACGACCAACCTGGAGTAAGGAGACTTGGCACTCAACAAAGTAATACTGAAGAGCAATAAGCTGGAGCCTAATTGGCATGGTATATACCGTATCTCGACAGTTATCTAACGAGGAACCTATCGATTGGAGACTTTAGAAGGGGAAGAATTCAAAAACCCCTGGAACGTAGATCACCTACGCAAGTATTACCAGTAATTCACTATGAAAGTTCCAGCCTTAATGTAATTGATTATTCAAGTTAATAAAATTTGATTTTTCTCCATTCTCAATCTTTTTTGAGTTTTTTTCAGAGTATGATGGCTACCTAAATACACTATCAGATAAGAAATGGGCAATTACTTTAGAAAAGTTTTCAAAAAGTTCCTTACGATAAAGGCATGGTTTAAACTTTTCTAACTTCAGAAAAGTTCTCATAAAGTTCTTTGCCAAATAACATGGTTAAAACGTTTCCAACTTCTAAAAAGTTTTCACTTCATGTATGATTTATCTTAGGCAAGTCACGAGCAAGAAGTCACTAAAGCTTCCTAATTAGAGATTTTACCAAACCAGGTTAAAATACTGGAGTAAATATATATTACTTATACACTTGGTCGCTAATGATAACTAATGATGCAACTTAGTATAATAAAGTTATATATATATATATATATATATATATATATATATATAGTTTACCTAGTCGGCAAAACAGATTAACAATAACCAAAGCTTGAACAAGGAAAACTCGAATTAATTCCATTTCATTGATCACAGTGTATTACAATGAAAGTTATAAAAGAAAAATGTAAATTATTCTACTGGTCGTTTTGCTTGGGCCTTGTCCATGCTTGTAGGAGGATCATCAAGAGTATATGGATAGTTGATTGTGTTGAAGTCTCTCAGTATTTCCCAACTACTGTTGCTCGGCCTATGAATTAAATGAGAAGGCGAACAATATCAAGCTCATTATAATGGCCATAATATCTCCTAAATATTTAATTATCAGACATTGGGGAATCGAATTAGGAGGAATCCATTTGGTATCTAATTTTAATGGAGGCTTGTCACAATCCAAGAAACTTGGGTTATTCCAATGCCACACTATAACCCTCCATCCATATTATAACCTGGATTAAACTTCAGCAAAATTAAAAAGTTGGTCCATCCCCATTTGTAGCCTTCACGATTGATTTGAGCACGAGGATTATCCATATGGGCCAAAACCTCATTATAACTCTCCATCCAAACTCCCAGGGGCTATTTATGAAATTGAAATGTAAGTCTGTCCACCTAGTTTTGAAGATTCTTAAGAACACTATCCTTTACTTTCACTTAAGTATCTTGGTCGGCAAGGGCCTTATCTTTGGCTTGTAACTCGGCAGCTTGGTCAGCATGGGTTTTCTCAGTTCTTTTTTCATCAGTAGTTGGCCGAACAACTAAGCTCTACCTAGAAGTCTGCCGAATTCAGTCTTTTTTTTCTAAAGTGCCTCTAATTTTCTAAGAGTCTTGCATTTTCATTATCCAAAAAGGATGCACCTTCATCGAGACCAATGGTTGATGATTTCTTCAAACTGTCAAGTCCATCCCTCAATGTGGCAAGCCTCCTTCACTTAAAACTTTATATTTGGCCTCATAGTCAGAATAAAGTAAATCCAGGACAACTTATGATCTTATTGAAATCGCTCTATCATTTTATAATATGCTACATTATTAGCTAAAAAACTGTCTAGTACACAATAGAGGTGAATATATGACTCCTTGACTTGGTCGAATACATCTGGGCCGAGCAAGCCAGTTAAGTCTTCTTCAGTCAGGGGAACATGACCAGCTTCCAAAAGATTCCTACTTCGTCGGAGCATATCAGATTCAATAGATATTATGGCTTTCTTCCTTGCATCAAACTGAAGAAAATTACAAATATATAAGTTTATGAGACAAATTCAGGAGATCAAACAATACAAACAATGAAATCACACAGTTCAATAAGAATCAAGAACATTCCAGAGTATGAACAGCAGTTGAAGGAAAAATTGCCCTTTTATTAATTGATAGTTGAACTACAAAAGTTGTTACATCATCAAAAAAGAAAAAAATTAAAGCGAAATAAAAGAAAATAAATAAATAAACTAGCTAGACCTACTCCTTGTCCTTGGCCTAGTCTTGGCCAACAGTTGGTAGGTCGTCACTGGTGCTAGGCACCACAAAGGACTCAAGAGGTATAGAAAAAGATTCCCATGATCCCTCCTCATCATCAAAATCCTCATCCAGGTTGGGAGGAGTACCAGGATCATGTCTTGTGAAGAGTTCAGAGCTCTCTTTAGTTTAGTCCAACATTAAGGCCTCAGCCCATCCATATTTGAAGGACAACTTCTTAGTATACTCAATTTAAGTAGAGGCATTAAAATTAGCCTTTTCTCAGCCTTTATCAAAAGCAGCTTTGAGTTTGACCTTCAAGGAAATAACCTCAGAAGTGAGACCAGTCACTTTGTATTCAGTATTTTTGGTCTGCGTGATGACTTTTACAAGTTTATCCTTTGCAGTTTTAGCCTTACCTTCAGCAGCTTCAGCTCTCTCCTCGGCAGCCTTTATTTTGACCTCATCATTGGCCTTTCTTAACTCTTCTTCCTAAGACTTTTGCTTAGCCTCCAAAGCTCGTCGGGAATCTGCTAGAGAGTTCTTCAGACCTTCAAAGGCCTCTTCAACTTATCTAGGAGAAGAACGCAGTTGGTCATCCTTCTCCATCATCTGGTTAAAATCAACCAAGAAATGCAAATAAAGGCAAATGTTCAAATAAATTCACCATCTAAAGAGAAGGGAAGATAAGTAGAAGAAATAGAGGAAGACTACCAAGGCCAAATTATGGCAAGCTCTCTCAGTGAGCCTGGATCTCGTCATGGGGGTTGAAGCAACCATATTAGCTGGAAGGGTTCCTGATTTGATCATACCCTTGGCTAAACTATGGTTAACAGTAACAGAGGCTGACCCAATGTCGAGGTCAGCCCAAATTTTCTTCACTAACTCTTGTTGGTCGGTAGTTTTATTTGAAGCTGAGGCCTGATACTCGATTGATGTAATATGTACCTTTTAAAGGATCAGGCAAACCACTTTTTATCCTCTTCAATTAGTGTTCCTCGGCTTGAGTCTCGTCAACACCAATAGGCCTCTCATCACTGGCCTTGAATTTCTTTTCAACGGGCTTTTTGCTAGCATAAGCAGTCTTCTTTAATTGGGGAGATAGGGGATCACTCATCATATTGGGCATCTTTCTCCTTGTCATAACTACATAAGGAAAAATAGGAGTCTTAGAAACATCCAAAGATTCAAATGAGTAAGAAGTTCCTCCTAGAATAAATTTAGCATCTGAAGAATCAATAGCTGAAGAAGTTGGCATTGCATCTTCTTCAAGGTTGATAGTGATGGGGGCCAGAGCAACTGTAGGTTAGGAAACAAAAGATGTTTTTAAACTCTTGTATTCCAATAATAACGATGCATCTCTAGGATGTTCTTCTCCAAACTTCTGGTTCAAACCCCACAGGAACTTAAGGTCGTTGAGATTGATTTCCCCTTCCGTCGGGCACTTTTTCTTACTTTCCTTTGCATAAAAAATAAAAGGCAAAGTTAGTCGACAGATATCAAAATACAAATCAAAAGAAAAAAAATCACTAATAAAGCTCAACCTATGACACGCCCTGATTGGGGACATCTGGGACTAGTATAAGTTACCCCAGTTGGAAGGGAGTCATATTGCCAGTTCTTGATAATAAGACCATACTCCCAATAATACTTATTAAAATTTTGTATATTGACTACTAAAGCCCTATTGGCTTACCTAGTATTTAAATAGCAGGTACTCTCTCCAACAATTACCCACTTATAGAGAAACATCAACTCCAAAATCCCAATATGGGTCCCATAAAGTTCGTTTAACCTATGAACCCCGTTTACAACTCTCTAAGTATTAAGGGCTACCCTAGAAGGAACTACAATAAAATATTGGCAAAAGTGAAGAAAAAGGGGATTCGATGCAAAGGTTATACCAAACTCAACTATGAACAGGGTTGGGATCCAGTGACCCTCAGAAAGGGAATAAACATCAATGGGACCCGTGGGTATCTCTAAGTCCACCCAAGAGGGAATTTTCCTTTTTTTCCCTAAATTCATCTAAAGAGTTCTCATCAATGATGTGAACCATGGTGAAAAAGAAGAAAAGATGATAAAATAAAGAAAAGGGAAAGAAGGCTTACAGAGAATCAAATATGGTGGCAAGAATTGAAGATGGAAATAATTGCACTCTAAAAGAATCGTATAGCTACAATCGACTGCGCGCTTTTCGAAGCATCAAAAGACGACTGTGTCCTTTGGTGGTTCAAAAAATGTCGAATTATTTACAAAAATACTATTATCAAACAGTGTAGGCACATTTTTTTACAAGTATGGGAGGTCGACTGCCGATCAAACACCCAAAACCTAATTCCGAGAAACCTCCTGAGATAAATACTCCATACTTTCACGTAATAATCAAGCATAGAGCATTGGAGGCTTTTGTTGCTTGTAAAAATTATACTCCTACATGGAACAATGATGGATGCACACCTATCACCCAGCGCGACCGACCAACCTACTTGATCGGCTTCAGAAACACTTGGTCGGTTGGAAGGTCGACCAACTCTAGAAGGCCAACCACTAGGAATATTAATAGTTACTCGGATGGGATGCTAACCAGCTATGAATTCCAAGAGTTTTACTTATTGTACACATATGTAAATGTCTCGCAATATAAAGGCGTTCCATATTTAAGATTTTGCACCCCTATAAATACAAATTAATCACTTAGCTCAAGGGACAACTGGAATAACTCATATGAACACCATATTGAGCTATTGTAAACCCTACTTAATAACAACAACAGTGGATGTAGGCTATTTTACAACTGAACCACCCTAAAATCTTTGTCTATTATGTGTGTGGTTTGAGTGTTTTATCTTATTTTTATGTGTGATTATAAAATTGGAGCCAATCCATTTTTAGACATCAACAAGAACAAATAATGAGTGTAAATGTTTATTTTGTGTAAACTTAGGTATGATAGAACATCGTGGTTGATGTTTAGATAAATAAAATGAATAGGGTTTGTGGGTGATTTCTTACTATAATATCTATAGAATTTACAAACTAGGTTAGTTGGACACTAATATATAGTTTGTATGTCAAGTGTTAAATCTTATAATGAATCATAAACTTACGAGTTTAATTATCTCCAAAAAATAATGAGCTAATGATTTACATC
The DNA here is from genome assembly GCA_949130495.1 of Sambucus nigra. Taxonomy (NCBI): domain Eukaryota; kingdom Viridiplantae; phylum Streptophyta; class Magnoliopsida; order Dipsacales; family Adoxaceae; genus Sambucus; species Sambucus nigra. The sequence goes on along the minus strand of OX422221.1, from coordinate 481,840,205 downwards.
AAAATTTAGAATCTGAGTTATTTTTAATACTAAAATATCAGTTATTCTGAATACTAAATTGTATTGCAAATGAATGAATTTAAACTTGCCAGAATATTTAGGTAATAAAAAATATCCATTGATATGGAATTGATATATACCATTATTCACAACATATATTTATGCAATCCTTAAAGTTCCTATAATTATTTGTTACAGATGCTATAATTGTCAACAAGGCATATAGGCAAGTGGTCATGTTGTATACAACATAAGTTGCATTCGGTAGGCAATGAGTGTATCGTAAGTATTAATATAGGGTTCGATTATCTTTTGTTGGCAAATTTTATATCAAAATGTGTTTGTTATATAGACTATATATATAATCTAAAGCACCATTCCACTCTTTCACCACGTGTCAGCTAATTACTACATGATTAAAAACTCTCTCTCTATCTCTCTCTCTTATTCACTAGTTCTTTAGTGCCTCCCTTTCGTTCATCTTCTCATATAAATACTCCATGTGTCACTACTCTTCTTTAACCCTGAAGTTTGGAACGATTTTTAATTTTGAACCTGAAGTTTGAAAAGTTGGAAAGTTAACCTCAAAGTATAATTAGTATTGCCAATGTAACCCACGGTCGTCATTCCATCATATATATATATATATATTCAATGCGGATGCAACTTGTGGATTTAACTTACGGACGATTTTTGTGTGATTTTTTAAAAATAGAAAAAATCAAATTTCGGCTTGATTATTTTATGTTGTATTTAAACATTTCAGGGGACTCTTGTAAAAAATCAACTCAAAATGAATTGTTTTACTATTTTTTTAAAATCAGTCAAACGTATGTAAGTTTTGAAGAGCTTTAAAAGCTGACATATGTTTGACCGATTTTAAAAAAAAAGCAAAATAATTCATTTTGAGTTGATTTTTTGTATAGGAGTCCCTTGAAATGTTTAAATACCATAGAAAAAAATCAAGTCGAATTTATTTATTTATTTTTTTTAAATACGAAAAAATCTATCCTCAAGTTAAATCCACAAGATGCATCCGCATTAGAGCCGACTTGTATATATATATATATATTTGTTTGTTTGTTTCCTTATGCAGTTTCTTTTTTTCATGATAGAGAATTTGTAATAATATAAATGCCTTTAACACTTATATTTTATAACAATAAATAATAGGGAAGATTTTATTGAAAATTATAGTCTTAAACCATACAACTAAAAAACAATACAGCTTATATAAATTGTGTGGCCTGCATACACTTATAATGAAAACACTTGGAAACTTTAATCCATGGTAATGCCCCAATTATATCATGGATTCCATTAATAATAGATGTCAAGTGGGACTATGTCAATTCAGAGTTGTGATTCAACTTAACTATGAACTCGTGGAGGATTTAGTGACCGATGGTGTCAATATCTCCCACATTGGAGTCCTAAAGGAGATTCAACATGAGGATACCATAGATTAGGAGGATAATTTACCCACCAAAGATATGCATCATCTATGATAACTCTTGTTTGGAATTTCCATGTAGCAGGGAAGGGAGTGTTCCACGCTAGTTTTTTCAAACTCGCTATATTATATAAACTAAACCTCACGACCTTAATGGAAACCCAAATTTATATGGGTGAAAGTAGGATATTTCTTCTACTACTTTATTTTTGTATGATATATAATTGTGGATTTGGTGAAAAGGGTTGATATATGAGTGCTTTGGAACCTCCAAAATTTTAACATTAGGACCATTGATAAATGGCCACCGACTCTTCGTATCATGCTTTGGGAAAATCTATGATAAGTGGCCATCGACTCGTCTGTTCCTTATATACTTGGTGTTGGATTTGATGACATCAACCTAATGGAGAAGAAAATATACAATCTGATCGATTATTCATGTTTCGATCCCCGTATCTCTTTGATGCACAACAAATATGGTTTTGCTAATACTATGGTTAATATGAATAGAGCCTTAGCTAACTTGGAATGGAGAATTAATCACTTGAATGCCCATGTGATGAACCTCCATCGTACCACCTTAACACCATTAACCTTTGAACAATATTTATGAGAAATAACCTTCCTCCCACTAACGTTAATAGAAACTTCCCATTAATGGTTTAGTGGTTTGTGCATGAGTCTTTTGGATGACAAAAGTTAAACCAAATCTTTCATAGAATATGAGGAAATTACTTAAAATGAGGAATGAATATGGGGATCTTATCACTTATCACATTGGGAATAGGAAGAAGACTTTCTTTTGGGTGGACAGATGGAATGAAAAGGGTGCTTTGGTGGAGATTTATGGGAATAAGGTGATCTATGATGCTGCCAGTCAAATTAACTATAAAGCTAGTGATTTTATTTCAAATTTTGAGTGGAATTTTCCTAAGCCTATCTCTTAGGCTCTCATTGATCTTGTAAAAACTTTTGTTATTCCTTAAAGAGACAAAGAGGACCGGGTTTCTTGGAATGAGGGGTCTATGGGTGTATACAGTGTTTATGATACATATGAATGGATTAAAGAGACGAATAATAAAGTTGGGTGGAATAAATGTGTTTGGTTTAAAGGAAATATTCCTAAATATGCTTTCTTATTGTGGGTTATGTGTTGAGACAGACTGTGAACTAGGGACAGACTTCATAAATGGAGTGTTATTGACTCTGATATATGTTTGTTATGCAATCAATGAGAGGAATCTGTGACAACCCGCCTAATAAAATACTGGGCGATAATTCTTATTTCAAATTAAAACAGGAGTCGCATATGGATCATTCTCAGCATCACTGTCGAAAACCCAATTAATTACTAATAACCTATTAGGCTGGCGTCAAAATTTTATTTAACTAATCTTTTTAAACAAACTATACAATTAAAACATTCACACAGTTTAAATAAATGAAACTGAAAAGAGATAAATTAACCGAACACTCGGTTCAAATATAATACAACCCAATCGAATGCTGCACAAAAAGGCGGTGAGAGAATAAATAAATACAATTGGGCTTTCGGACCGAGAGTAACTACAATGCTTCCTATCTAGATCGAAAGAATAGAAGCGTCTAAATCAAACATTATGCATCCACAGTTGCTGCAGTTGACGTCTGACTCGAAAGGATCATCATCCAGGCGTCCCTGTGTCTGGACACCTATATATATATATAATATATAGCAAGAGAGGAAAAATATAGAAACGGGTCAGAGTCCGAGTTGTGAAAATATTTAGCAAGTGCATAAATAATTTATTTTTAAAAAAATGTTTTATCTCATATTTAAAGTGGTATCGCACTCCCATGAGATACCCCTCACGTCTCTTCTTATAGTGCACACCTAGCGCATCCCTCTATACATCCTAGTCCAGCTACGCTGCCTAACTAATCCGTCACCTCCAAAACTAGAGCACTAAGGGCTAAACTTCTCTCCAGTCTCAACGCTATGCCATATTCGTGTGGGGGGTGTCTCGCGAAGCGAAATCCAAACAAGGACCCCCCCCCCCCCCCGATACACTACTACTTGGCAAGGTCGATCGTCGAGATCCATTAGACCCTCAATACACAACATATATATACTCTTATATAAGAAAACCCAAAACTATAGCACTAAGGGTTAAACTTCTCCCCAGTCTCAACACTAAGCCATGTTCGTGCGTGGGGTGTCTTGCGAAGCGAAATCCAAACATGGAACCCCCCGATACACTACTACTTGGCAAGGTCGATCGTCGAGATCCATCAGACCCTCCGTACTCAACTTATATATATATACTCGTATAAATAAATATACATAAGATACTCATCTTTATTTTTCATACTCACTTTCATATACATTTCACATTTTAAGTCCGGATACAATCTCCCGAAATGAGAATTAATTCTTTTTCATTTCATATTCAATTTATCTCTTTACTCTCATAGATATATGATATCTTGTTCTCATACACAAGTAATGTACTATACACACAAGTACAATAACCATCCTAACGAGCTATAACTCGAGGATGCAGTCTCATAGTGCCGATCCAACATTCAGGTTTACTCACTATACCACAGTACCAAGCCAGACTCTCTCAATGGACATGGTAAACAAAAATACATAACGATGGAGGTGGTCGTGTTCCCCCTGCAAGTGGAGTTACACACATCTCACTCGAACGCGGGACGATAGTGACCTGGGGACTTTACTCTCCCTGCTCCTCAAGCCACGGGATTCACCCACATCGCGCAACCTCCCTGGATCTCACTAGAGAAAATATATACTCTGGTTGTTCCAACCCTATACCAAAGGAAAGCCCGTGGAAACCAGCCTCTAAATACACATATACCAATGACACACATATAAATATGTATTTGTATCATATAATATATATACTGTAGTCACATTGTATACATAAATGACCATAATTGCCAATGACACATAGCGATGACCAATAATCCCAAAGATTCTCACTAATAATAGCATTTAAGTATTCGCACACTCACGATACTAAACCCAAAAATATCCCCTCACTTGATAAATAACTTGTTCCAAAATTTCTCCTACGAGTGAAAAAATTTCCTCAAATTTTCACACCTAGATATTTTCATACCCCTCTCTAAGTCAAAACTTCTGAGCCTTTCACTCCTGCTCAATCATACCACACTTACTTGCATGACTTAACTTCAAATATGGTCCTTATCAATGACCCCTTTCGAACCCTTTGCTTCACCGGGTAATTCAACTTATACCACTCTCTACTATAGTGGTACTGGGGTACTCGTAGCTACTATTCTTTAGTAGGCGTTACAACATTTCTTAACAAATGCCACAAGGAGAATGACCTATAATCCGGTCCTAGTCTCTGACTTCCACTAGCTGCTTTAGCTAAGTTTCGCCTCCTGCTGCCCTCATCACGGCCTTCCTTGGTCACCCTTCCTCGATTAGCACACGAATCTCGAACGAGCGCGCAAAGGATTTACTATAATCTCACAATATGGCTCGAGAATGAAATCTCACAAGAGGAATCATCAATCCTAATCATAAGGCTCTATAACAAATCGAGAGCAATGCTAAAAGCGTAGTACGTCCGCACAGATTCCTAAGGACACTAGAACCTGATGCTCTGATACCATATGTGATAATCCACCTAATAAAATACCGGGCAATCACTCCTATATCAAATTAAAGCAGGAGTCGCATATGGATCATTCTCAGCATCACTGTCGAAAACCCAATTAATTACTAATAACCTATTAGGCTGGCGTCAAAATTTTATTTAACTAATATTTTTAAACAAACTATACAATTAAAACATTCACACAGTTTAAATAAATGAAACTGGAAAGAGATAAATTAACTGAACACTCGGTTCAAATATAATACAACCCAATCGAATGCTGCACAAAAAGGCGGTGAGAGAATAAATAAATACAATTGGGCTTTCGGCCCAAGAGTAACTACAATGCTTCATATCTAGATCGCAAGAATATAGGCGTCTAAATCAAACCTGCATGCATCCACAGCTGCTGGAGCTGACGTCTGACTCGAAAGGATCATCCAGGCGTCCCTGTGTCTGGACACCTATATATATATAATATATAGCAAGAGAAGAAAAATATAGAAACGGGTCAGAGCCCGAGTTGTGAAAATATTTATCAAGTGCATAAATGCTTTATTTTAAAAAAAATATTTTATCTCATATTTAAAGTGGTATCGCACTCCCATGAGATACCCCTTATGTCTCTTCTAATAGTGCACACCTAGCGCATCCCTCTATACATCCTAGTCCAGCTACGCTGCCTAACTAATCCATCACTCCCAAACTCTAAAAGTCCTAAGCAAACCAAGTACTAAGGGATAAACTTCTCCCCAGTCTCAATGTTATGCCATATTCGTGCGTGGGGTGTCTCGCGAAGTGAAATTCAAATAAGGAACCCCCCCCCCCCCCCGACACACTACTACTTGGCAAGGTCAATCATCGAGATCCATTAGACCCTCAGTACACAACATATATATAATCTCATATAAGAAAACCCAAAACTAGAGCACTAAGGGTTAAACTTCTCCCAGTCTCAACACTAAGCCATGTTCGTGCGTGGGGTGTCTCGCGAAGCGAAATCTAAACAAGGAACTCCCCGATACACTACTACTTGGCAAGGTCGATCGTCGAGATCCATCAGACCCTCCGTACTCAACTTATATATATATATATATATATATACTCGTATAAATAAATATAGACAACATACTCATCTTTATTTTTCATACTCACTTTCATATACATTTCACATTTTAAGTCCGGATACAATCTCCCGGAATGAGAATTAACTCTTTTTCATTTCATATTCAATTTATCTCTTTACTCTCATAGAGATATGAGATCTTGTTCTCATACACAAGTAATGTACTATACACACAAGTACAATAACCATCCCAACGAGCTATAACTCGAGGATATAGTCTCATAGTGCCGATCCAACATCCATGTTTACTCACTATACCACGGTACCAAGCCAGACTCTCTCAATGGATATGGTAAATAAAAATACACAACGGTGGAGGCGGTCATGTTCCCCCTCCAAGTGGAGTTACACACATCTCACTCGAATGCGGGACGATAATGACCTGGGGACTATACTCTCCCTACTCTTCAAGCCACGGGATTCACCCACATTGCGCAACCTCCCTGGATTGCACTAGAGAAAATATATACTCTGGCTGTTCCAACCCTATACCAAAGGAAAGCCCGTGGAAACTAGCCTCTAAATACACATATACAAATCACACACAGATTCATATGTATTTGTATGATATAATATATATACTATAGTTACATTGTATACATATATTCCATAAAAATACATAAATGGTCATAATTGCCAATCACACATAGCGATGACCAATAATCCCAAAGATTCTCACTAATAATAGCATTTAAGTATTCGTACACTCACGATACTAAACCCAAAAATATCCCCTCACTTGATAAATAACTTGTACTTTATTCACACTTAAGGATTTATACAATTTCTCCAACTACACTAATTCACACTAAGTAAATACACATTTTCCAAAATTTATCCTAATAGTCTCGTAGGATGTACTCAACCATAATCGATATAATTATGTTTTCTATGCGCATAATTATATAAGCCTAAATGATTACTGAAATTATCCCAAAAATATTCGTCGCCAAACACCCTTAATTTAAATAGGTCGTGGATTCCATTTCCACGAACCCAAGGACTACATTTCACTCAAATAATAATCTAGAGGTCCCCACTCTATATTTAGGAACCCCTAATATTTATCTCCAAATAATTCTTGCCTTAATTCTCCCAATATCAGGTTTGATTTCTAACTAACGATTTCGATCTCGGACTGGATTTCGTAGAAAAATAATTATAAATCCAAAAAAATTCAGAAAAATACGCGGTTGGCGCCCACGTGACCATATCGAAAATGTCTACAAATTTCATTTTTTGACCAAGAGCCGAATCGATTCGCGTTTAGGCCGAATCAATTCGGCAATGACGCTGGTTACTGTTCATCGTCTTCTCCGAGACTGTTTCGGCCATTTTCAAACCTCCAAACTCAAATTCCTTTGTTTTTACCAACATCTAACAACACCCAACTAAATATACACTAACGAAATCAGTTCTAAACATCCTAAAACCAAGAATCAACCATTAATTTCGATTAAATTCTAAGTTACTCCAATTTCATAATTTTCGGGATTTACCCGTTAAACTTCCAAAAAAACCCGTTTAATCCACGAAAACCCAACCCAAAATCTTTAGGGTTTGTTATTACCAATTGTAATATGAGATTTATGCTTAAAATCAAATAAAGCAAGTAAACACTTTCCTGAAGGATGAAATCCGACGACCACCCGAGTCGAATCTGGCGGAGTTTGGCTTGAAAATCCCTTTTCTCTCCTCTTTCTCCCATCTCCTTTCTTCCTTTCTTATTTTATCTCTTTTCTTTATTTTCTCCCACTCTTCCGTGCCTTTATAAAGAGAAAATAAGGGTTTATCCCTTTAAACCCAAAAATGACTCGTTTACTCAATTGCGAGTCTCTATTAATCCAAAAATTCTCGAAACTCAATTACGACTCCCGAATACTCTATTCTGACTATCTCGGCCATTTCGAGACTCACTGCGCACTCAAAATTTCCATCCGAGGTAATTGATCGCAAATTAGTAATTTAACCCCACACAACTTAATGCGGTATTCCCATTAAAAATAATATCCTCTGTCGCTTTACCCAGCTGCGATATATAATTAAAATACTCCGACTTAAGCTTAATCCCAAAAGTAAATATAACTTCCATCGAAAATTATCTAATCCTTGAAAACTCCAAGAATTTACAATTCACGATAATTTTTAAATTTCCAAATTACATTTAATTATTGAATTTAATTTCTCATAAAAGTGTGGGTACAGAATCTAGAGATTATCTATTTTTTATCTGCCCTTTTTCGAAACAAGTGTGGGAATCAAGCTATAACAATATAGGAGCTAAAAGGCATAAAGCAGTAATCATAGAGAAATCAGTATGTTATCAAATCAGACTATCAATTTTTAAAACGAAGTAAGGAATATGATTCTAGCTACTGCAACTTATTTCATATAAAGAAAGAGGAACAATAGAGTATTCAATGCCCAATCAAGAAATGTTGAAGAAATAGCAAACGATATTAAAGTGTCAACTTTTAACTCTACATGCAGATGGCCTAAAGTTAAGAGAAGTTGTAAAAATTAGGAAATTATAAAGTTCTATAGACTGTCTGAAAATATTCTTAGATAAAGCTTTTCTGTATTCAGTATACTGGTAGGATGTTAGTTTTCGTTCTATCATGTTGGAAAAGGGGGTTTATGAGTTATAGAAAGTTATTTTCTCTGATATGAAGAATATTAAAATATATGGATTCAGTAAAGATAGGAAGTTCTTATATGAGTGGAGAAATGGTGTAGATTTAATGCCTAATACTTATGAGACCAGCGTTTAGAGCATGTTTTGGCTCTGGAGTGCGTTTTGGACTTCTCTTTCTATTTTGACCTTTTGCATGCGTCTTTACTTGACCTTGGAGCTAAGTTTAAAGTTGGTAACTTAGTTTTTGCTTTTTCTTTGCATGCATCTTTCTTTGATCTTGGAGTTGAGTTTGGAGTTTGCATCTTGGCTTTTGCTACGCATACCTTCAGATGGTAGTCTGGATCGAATTCTGAAGCTGAGTTACAACATGGAATCGTACTTATGGAGATTTGGTGGTTGTTTATTGCTTGTTTGGCAGTTCGAAGGAAGATCTGGAGTTTATGAGGGTTACATTATTTTTATGGTTGATTTGGTGTATAAGGATGTATAGAGTTTAAATCTTGAGTGTTAGAAGGCATGCTGGTGTTGTGTAGGAATTTTTTTTTGGTTGGGTTTGTCATCTCTCTATAACTGGTGTTTTCTGGTGGCTAGAGATCTTTGGGTGTGGTTTCGTCTCCATGGTGGTCTGTGTTTGTTTGACTTGATTGATGGAGTCCAGAGAATTTGTGCGCTGGTTTGTAAGAGAAGCTTTTGTTTTAGTGGTTTGTTGTTGGTTGTGATGCATGGATGGGTTTGTCTGATTTCTGACGCGTGTGTTTGTTCTAGAGATTTCCATGTCCATTCGAAGATTAGGTTGTTGTTTGCGGTTTGGGTTTTTTTTTCTTATAGGTTGTGGAGTTTGTTTGGTTTTGTTTGTCTAAGCTGGTTTGTTATAGTTTTTTTCTCTTGGAGTTTATTTTTCTGGACTTTAGCATTTTCTAATATATTGCATTTCATAAAAAAAAAAATTCTTAAATTTTGGAGGGATATTGATGAAGATTTAAATTGCAATGTTGAATTATGTTTACCGCACTAAAATCTGGAGCATAAAGTTTTTTAAGAATATAGTCAAAAATTAAAAAGGATCTTGGTTAAGCCTAAGGATATTCAAATGGTCCAAGAAAAGAAGTTCTTCCACAAACTTTACACTCTCAAGAAACTTCTTCGTATATATTATACTAATGTCTTGAATCAAGAGGGGTGGTATTGGTGTCATCAGTAGTCTACAATTCAATTTATTTTTAATGGTGATAGAACACTAGTTTTTTCCATGATTCCACCCTAAGCCGTAGAAGTAAAAGCGCATTTAATAAGATGAAAATGAAGGGTGCTTGGGTTGATAATAATTCGATTGTTATTCACCACATTTAAAAGTAATTTAGATCCACAACTAGACATGATATAGATAGTCTAGATATAATCACCTTACCTAACCCTTCTATGTTTGATTTTGGGTCTAGTTATGGGAACAATGACCTTGTAAGAGCATAATTTTTGTCATTTGCTTATAGCTTAGGCTTATATAGTTTTTGGCGTATCCCATTACCATTTGACTCGAGTTGTTACGAAGAATCAAATTTCCATCATCCCACATTATGAAGGTATAAATTATTTAGGAGTTTGTATATATTTACATTTATATTGGGAGTTCTTTTATTAAAAAAATGAAGCAATCTTTTATGTTTAATTTTTTTTCAAAATTCAATGACTTCATTCAAATGAGGAGTCATTATCATTCGAACGAAAAGTCAAACACGTTAGATCCTCGTTTCTTTATTTTATGTAATGAGCATTTAACGAGGGCTCGAAGGCATACAGTTTGTCTTCGTCCTAAGATCGTTCAAATGAGATACTATTTTTGTTCTAATGAACTTGATGCCGTTCTAACGAAAAGCCTTTCTCGTTTGAACAAAGCTTGTTTTCGTTCGAACGAATGACGCCACCTCGAATTTTGTATCGACTTATAAATACATGCTTCGTACAGTTTTTCATAGAGACTTGTGTTAAGACGATTTATGCAAACTTATTACAAAATTCCTCGTTACTTTTGGCTTAAAAACCTTTTGATTCACAAAGTTATCACTCTCTAATGTATATATATAGTAGTGTATGCCCGTGCCTGAAGGCACGACGAAAATTGTCCAAAGTACGTAATCGCGAACCGTCGAAAAATTTTCAAAGTTCGTAATCGCAAAACAACAAAAATATCGTTCCCCAACAAAACAAAACAAAACAAAGTGTAATTTTAAAAAAATTAGTCATAATCTCCCTTGTTTATATGACTATCTACCCTGCTTAACAAATAACAAATTGTCCAGCACTATTCAAATAATCTAAATTCATTAAACAAACTCACATATAACATGAAATATATTATATTCATCAACTGAATTCATATTACCTCTAATAAACAAAGTGTCCATTTAAAAAAAATTGGACATAGTCTCCTTTGTTTAATGGACTAACCACCCTCTTAAGGGATAACAACAAATCCAACAATATTAAATGATCTTAAATTCATCTAACAAGTAATTCAATGAAATAAACTTCATAACAAAAATAACATATATATCAACTTAGGTCCAAGGGCTTTAGACGGATCTTTTTCTTCTTCATCTTCCTCGCTGAATGAGTATGCCACATCCTTCAAAGCTCTAGAGATTCTCGAGACGACAACTTGTGGAGAATTTTGACCGAGAATAACTGTATATGCAAGCAATATAGAAAAATTATGTCAAAATTCTAAAAAATGTGAGAAATAAAATAACCAATATCATATCTAAAGAATAGAAAAGACCATACATTTCATCCGCATGAGTTTGTTTATCGAGACCCTAAAATATATGTCATTCCGGATCTTGGCCATATGAGTCATCTGTCAACAAATATACATATTCACAAAGTATTTCAAACTAAAGTGGAGTGTGTGAGAGTGACATAAGTCAACAATATGTGTCGATAATAGTGTCAGCATCAGGTGTGGATAACAGTAACAGAATCATGTAAGAGTGACATATTTCAAACTAAAGTGAAGTGTGTGAAAGTGAAGAAAGAAAATAACAAAGAAGTATGAAACAGTTGTAAAGATTGAAAACTTAAAACATATCACACAAACACAGGTATTTGCACAATTTCAGAATTAAAAGTTCTTCAGAATTAAACGAATAGGAGATATTCCACATTTAGTTAGCACCGTTTATGTACCCATTCTCCAAGGAAGGAAGATGATTAATGCATTTTGTGAAAGTTTGTATGTAATTGTTATCTTTGTTTCCGGTGCTATTGATATGTCACACCGTATGTCATACAAATAGATGCCAGGATGCAACCAATCATACAATTTATACAATAAATATCGATGTAGATATTTGAAAAAATATATAGCGTGTATCAATGTGTGAAGGGATGATCAAATAACACATCGTATATTCAAGATTGGAGAAGGGACACTCCACCTCACGCAAAACAAAAGGGCGTCCATTAATATAAACAACCTGTTTCAGAAATAAAGAAGAAAATAATAAATAAACTGCAATTCTTGAGAATAAAATGCGCCAAGTATTAGTAAAATTAAGAAGAAAATAATAAACAAACTGCAATAGCCCGAACTTTTACCATTGCGCCAAGCATTAGTAAAATTAATTTTGCAAATAAAATACCCACATAAATGCAGATGCATATATGCAATCTGCGTATATGCATATGCATTCATTCTGAATTTGTTGAACATCCGAGCAGCTTCTGAATCAAAGTACATGTTATGTTAATCACATAATGCCTAAGTAGAAATCCAAAAAGTAAAAAATAGACCTGCGATGTGCGTTCCCCGCCTTCAACATAGGCTTCTATGTTCTGTGTTAATCAATGATCAACGCTGTATTTTTTGTGCGATTAAGCTCTTGATGTTGAAGTTTAGAATACCATAGATCAACGATGAATTTTTTTTACTTTCAAACTCATTCAATCATTGGAATCAACCTACAAAAAGTGAATGAATTTCATTCCCTAAAAACCTATATCTCTTGGAATCAACTTACAAAGTGATATATAGAGATATATGCAGCTGTCACTTATAGTAGAACCGATGTTTGCGGCTCCCGGGGAGGCAATGAAAGTGTCGAGATAAAATGTTAGAAAATTGAAACATGTATTACCCAAAAAAAGTCACAAATAAAAATGATTAGCACAAAGAAAGATGATTAGCAAATTGAAACATGCATTAATTCAAATAAGATTGGAATTCTTTAGTATGACTATATTAGAATCAATTTAATTAAGCGATCCATATTCACAATAAGGTTCGCAAATGAGTTCTTGAATTCCTTTGAAATGCCCCCTCCGCAAAAGACAATGAATAATAATCCTAATTCAATTCCAATAAAAAATAACACGGTTGGACAAAACAGTAAAATAACATACTTTGAGTAATAGAGGGTTGCTACCAATTCAGGTTTACTACCAATTCACTAATTATTCAGGGCTGCTACTAATTATTGCATCAGGGCTGTTACTAATTACGCATCAGGGTGGCTACTTAAGTAAAGTAACTATTCATATAATCGAAAAGAAAAAAGAAAAGAAAAAAAAGAAAGGAAAAAGAGTACCAACCTTGAGATAATTGAAGCTTGATTATGTTGTATAGAGCGATCAAACAAAAAAAGCGATCAGCTGAAGGCAATGTGTTCATAACACTGTTTTGATTGCCTTCATCTGTATCATATGGTTAAGAACACATATAACATATGATACAGATGTATAGTTGGACAATAGAGATAAGAGTGTTAATAACATAGATAACAACATTAACAACAGATATATGTCGGGGATTTGAACAATACCAAAAATAGAGTCTCAATGATAACATAATGAATACTCAGACAATATCAAAAGAAATACATACGCACATACAACCTGCACATGTAAGGCGGCCTTGAGATTTTGGTAGTAGCAGACCCCTCCATTGTTTTGTGTCATGTTGCGCATGTGCCAATGCGATCCTAAAATACCAACCTCAACCTAAATCAAACCCCCCAGGCCTCCTTTGCTCACACTACGACATCATGCTGGAGGCCTGCCTATCCAGCCCTTCGGCCAGGTGCAACAGCACCACCCCCACGGGCAGCTGCAACCACCGCGAAATGGTTACATTATTCCCATCAATTCAGCTATGTCCAACTGCAAAAATGGTTAACAAAAATATATCTCAAACCATTCCATTAAAAATAAAAACCAAACTTATATCTTTAATTTGATATCCACTTTTTGCATAGCATGACATACAAATCTTAGTTCCCGATCGAGATTCTTACAATTCACCTGCATGGTACTTCTATGTAAACTTTAATGCATATTTCAGTGCATACATTGACTCCCCTGACTGGTACACCTAAAGGGAATAAATTAGTGTTAAAAACATGAAGTGTACATTGGAAAAAATATGAATTAAGGCATTAGGCATGTAGCAAAATCGCCAACAAAGAGATAGATGTCAGCGTATCAAAATTAGGCAATGAAGTGTACATTAAAAAAAATAGAGCATATAGTAGGGCAATAAGGATAGCAGTAACTGTAATAGGATACTTAGAATCACATTATTTGAAAAATATTATAAAGACATCAACAAAACATAGAATTTATTCAAAATAGGCCCTAAAATGTATTTGTTTCAAATTGAAAGCCTGCACAATAGTGGTTTTCTTCAAACTCGTATGAATGGCCTATAGTGCACCCTACATCTATGAAAAGCACACACATTTTTCGAAAGTTTCTCCACCCACATACCGTGACATTCTTCTCACCATCGGGGATGCAAGAACCCCACGACTTCAGCTGAGCTTCTATATTACATTGCATTCCACTCTTAAGGACACCTACATGTAACTTTTACAACATGGGCTACATGATAAATCAATGAAAATGCATTACAGAATGAAGTGACTACAGATTACACAGTTTTCCAACATAGCATCAATGACTATAATCAACATGGATTACATTAATTACCCAGATTGTGTTTGGTTCTAATGGAAGGGAAGGGGATACAAAATGAAGTATCCATTATTAGATTGGTCAAATAATAATGTAGGACAAACACTACTTGCATATAGGACTCTCTGGATAACCAATCAAATCACGTAAACATCATTTTGTGTACCAAATGCAATGACATACTCGGTATGCCAAAAATAAAACTTATCCGTACATTTTCTCCCAGTTACACATACCTTCTTTGAAACCTTCATAGTTCACCTGGAAAAATACACATCCAATGTTTTTATAATGAGATTCTGATTTAGGTCCCATGGTATGTTATCCAAGTAAAATCATTTTTTTGTGTGATTTGTTCTCTAAGCATGGGAAAATATGCATCCAGATCTTAAAGTAGCAGGGATGAGATTCCAATCCCCATTAGTTGCGCCTTATTGAAGCATTTAAAACCTAAATGAAATAAATAATTGA
Source organism: Sambucus nigra (assembly GCA_949130495.1). Taxonomy (NCBI): domain Eukaryota; kingdom Viridiplantae; phylum Streptophyta; class Magnoliopsida; order Dipsacales; family Adoxaceae; genus Sambucus; species Sambucus nigra. Next base: position 481,824,918 of record OX422221.1, on the reverse strand, counting down.
AAAAAAGTAACAAATAATGAAAAAAACCATAATAGAAGGATATTACACATGGGAACACCTTCAAAATAGCACCAGAATACCCCATAGTTTTTTTTGCATAAAGTGAACAAACAACAATGAAATAAGAGACTAAACATAGCATACCTGATTAGGGAGGATCAAAATTTCAAGTAAAATAACAAAATCGTATTTGAAACCTAAAATAGGGAGGATTCGAATAACTATCCGCAACATTGTATAGATCTGTGTAATGCTTACCTTAGATTTCAACCCCTATAATGGCTACTTCCAAGTCCAGCCTTTTGGAATAAAGTTCTGCCTTAAGCTCTGACCGTATTATGTCATGTATAAGAAAATGAAGCATCGAAACCCCAGTTGTAATGAAAAAAATGATATTATTAAGTACCTATATCATAATCAATTACCACAATGATTTTCATCTCTTCAATAACAATATTAGTTTAATCCGTTATTTAAGTATTGATACGGATTGGACTTTGTCTAATGAATCAACGGAAGTAATCCTAAATAATTTTACATTGGGATGCTTACCTCCAGTATCCAAATTATAGCTTGAAGATCATATAACAGAGCTTGGGTGGTGGGTAAAATATATACGATCAGTGCCATGAGAGAACGGCCAGCAACACTCCTCTACCTCACCCTCTCCACACACTGCTTCAGCTCCAATCTCTCCACTTCCACACACTGCTTCAGCTTCAGCTCCATCTCTTCAACTGATGATTTACAATAAAAATGAAATTTCAAAGCTAAGAAATATTAAAAATACTTACCCTGTGCAAAAACTTCTCAGAAATATTCAAAATATAAAGAAAAACAAAAGTAAATTTTGCAAAATCAATTTCTAAGTCACAACTACTGTTACGCTAAAAGTATAAACAACTATTGTTAAATACCAATCGAACATAAAGAATTAAACACCAACTAACCATAATTTCTCCTAGGCATTATATTAAACACTTGGTAGGTATTTACTAAATTCAAACCCAATTGAACCACAAAAAACCCTAGATCACATAAAAAGAGTATGAAAGGAAGACTGTAGTCAGAGAGGCGCACCAACAACGTTCCTAAGTAAATTAACAAAAGTAGGAACTACGCATATAAACAAATTTAGAATTTATAAAATTATCGATGATAGACTTCACATTGAGGGTTACCTTCCATGTAACCATGCATAAGGAATACCCCACTTTTTTGTTGAAATAGGCTTCAAAGACCTCAAATCAACCGTTTCTTTGACAATTGAATTAAATTATAAATATAAATGAGAAGGAAAAGAAACAACGATTGTAACGATTTTCAACTAAAGAATTCAAAATTTTCAACAAATGCTCCTAATGCTCCACATCATATAATCAAAACAATTACGATGAAATGAGCGAACAGAATAAATAGGAACAACAATACCATCATGCCCATAAAAGCTCTAATATTTGAATTTGAAACCTTATGTAAATACCAAGTTGGAAAAAGTGTGTCTAATGTTGTAGAGAATGTGAGAAAGACGAACAGAGCAAACCCAAAGGACTACGCAAACATATAATTTTAAATGCCGGAGTCAATTGACACCCCTAAACTTCAGGCCCAAAAACATAAAATAAAACCAATCTGTGAAACCAAACCCAAAGAAATATTTTTTTTTATATACATAAAAACCCAAAGAAGTCACTCATGTATATGTGAACCAAAACCCGAACAAAACTATGTGTTGACTATTGTCGTGAACTAAAACCCAAACAAATCTCACCATATACACATATCGAATACCAATAATGTGAACAATTCAGGCCCAAAAACATAAAATAAAACCAATTTGTGAAACCAAACCCAAAGAAATCTTTTTTTATATACAAATAAAAACCTAAAGAAATCACTCCAAAACCCCAAACAAATCTCACGATAAACACAGATCGAATACCATAAGTCCATAAATCCTAGAATACCAATAATGTGTACAAAAAAATAAAAAAAGGAAAAAGAAAAATAGATGACAAAATTATTTACCTTCAATGTAACTTGGCATAAGTCCATAAATCTTAGAATACCAATAATGTGAACAAAAAAATAAAAAAAGAAAAAAGAAAAATAGATTACAGAATTATTTACCTTTAATGTAACTTGGCAACAAAAAAGAAAAAAAATAGATGACAGAATTATTTACCTTTAATGTAACTTGGCATAAGTCCATAAATCCTCCAATACCAATAATGTGAACAAAAAAATAAAAAAAGAAAAAAGAAAAATAGATTACAGAATTATTTACCTTTAATGTAACTTAGCTGAAAATCTGGCTGAAAATCTGTAGACAACAACAAAAAATTCATTTTTTCTTACAGATTTGTAAAAAAAAACACGATACTTTAAAAAAAACATGATTGAGCACAAAAAAAGAAAAAAGGAAAAATAAATGATAGAATTATTTACCTTCAATGTAAATTGGCTGAAAATCTGTACACAACACAACAGCAAAAAATTATTTTTTTCTTACAGATCGGTAAAAAAACATGATACTTACAAAAACAAAACATGAATGAGCAGAGGGGGCAGCTTAGGGGCATTTCAGTGTGTTTGTGTGAGGTCAGTGTGTGCGTGTATGTGTTTGTGTGCGTGTGTGTGAGTGGGAAAGGGGCAGCGGAGGGGCGTTTCAGTGTGTACGTGTGTGAGGTCAGTGTGTACATGTGTGTGCGTGTGTGTGTGTTTCTGTGTGCGTGTGTGTGAGTGGGGAAGGGGGAGAAGATGAGGGACTGCGGAGGGGGGCGGGGGAGAAGATGAGGGAGAGACAGAGGGAGAAGGAGCAGATTGAATGGGAAATGAGACGGGTAGGTAGAAAAAATGTCTTTGATGTGTAAGTTTGGAAGGAAGGAGAATGCTACCAAAACACCCCTATTTTTTAATTAAGGGGCAAGTTTGATGAGTAAAAATAGGAGGGAAACCAAACATTTTAGGGGTAGATTTATAAAAAATTAAGAGATATGATCTCAACCATTAAAATATGTAAGGAGGTGGCACACATCTAAACCGTTAAAATGTGTAGACAATTCAAAAACCAAGCTACTTTATTATATATATATATATATATATATATATATATATATATATATATATATGTGTGTGTGTGTGTGTGTGTGTGAGAATCCATTTGAAACCATATATAGTTTCATATATAAGTTACTCTGGTGGAGAGACATTCTTCACTACTAACCTTATAGTCTTGAGGGGATCACTGCTGAAGGAAGACAAAGACTGATCGGTGGATACCGAGGGTAGACCGCCACCTGTGAACGATTCAGGACATAGTCGTATTCTTTAGAGGTTTTGTAAGTAGTGTCTTGTAAAACTCTAAAGTGTTGAAATAGGTTTTGCGTTTTTTAGGGATTTTTCCTCATATTGATTTCCTCTTGCTTGCGTAGTTAATTTATTGTGTTTGGATCAATCATCACATGCAAACCTAAATTAATCAGATTAAAATTTGGTAATAATTTGGATTTGTGTTTGGTGGAATTTAATTATATAAATATTCCATTGAGATCGCAAGAGCACTTTCAAATTGGTATCAGAGCCTATTGCACAAAATTACTATGTGATCTTCTTGCATAAAATTATTTTTTCTTTGATATCAATTTTTTGGGGGAAAATTATTGATATTTGAAAAAATGGATTTTAATGGAGAATTTGTATAATCGAGTGTCGATCTTTGATTGTATCTATCAACTATGCATATTGGAAAGCTAGAACAAGGTCTCCTTTAAAGTCCATAAATGTACGTCTTTGGGTAGTTTGTGAAAGAGGGTGGAATCCTCCCACTGTCACAGTTGATAATGTCCTCGGCCCTAAATTTGTCTCTTAGTGGACAGAGGACGAATTTAAGTGGAGCGACTTTAATTCTTATAGTTTGAGTGCTATCTCGGGAGTCGTCACCCCCTGACGAGTTCCGCCGCATTATGACATGCACCACATCTAAAAAGCTTGGAATACCTTCTAGCTCACTCACGAGGGTACCAATGTTGTTGAAGCTTATAAGCTGCAAAATCTCACCACACAATTTGAAATAATTATAATGCTCGAATTTGAATTATTCGACAATTTTTATGCACGACTGTCCGACATAATTAACTAGAGTTTTAATATAGGTGAGAAAATACTCGATACGCGTGTGGTTAAGAAAATCTTGAGATTACTTCCCGTCTGTTTTATTCCTAAGTTTACCGTTCATAATTCGCTAGGGATCCTAGCTACTCTTAGATTAGAAGAACTCGTAGGATATCTTCAAGCATACGAGATAGATATGTTCCCTAAAATAGTTAAGCCTAAGGATAAGGGGACTGCACTTAAAGCCCAATCTAAAAAGAGAAAGAAAGTGTCTAAAAAGAGAGGAAGCATCATCCGATTATGAGTTCGATTATGATTTTGATGATTTGGCCCTTTTTACTAAAAATTTTAAGAAATTTCTCAAACTCAAAAGGCAAAATACTTCCAAAGATAAGAAAAGTTTGAAAAAAATTTAAAAATTTAATTCGGTAAGAAAAATTTTGAATTTTTTTTTAAAGATTTTCCAAAGAAAGACGATGAGAGATGTTATGAGTGTGAGGGAAAAGTCACAAATCTCACGAGTGTCCGACTAGGTTAAAACGTCAAGGGAAAGGAAACATTACCTTAAACGTCACGCTTAGTGATAACGAAATCGAGTCGGTGAGTTCAGGAGAAGAATAACTTCATCGCATTCATGGATAGTTATGTTAGTATATCTAGTGCACCTCACGACGATGAGGAAGCTACTTAATATGAACACCTCGACAACGAGTCTAGTCGTTCAGAGGGGACTGGGGGAGATAATGCTTTAAATGAGAGCGAGAGTGACCTTCAACGTGACTACGTTGATCTTTATGCTGAGTCCTTTAAAACAAATAAAAAAACAAAGGGGTAGCTGTGAGAGTTTTAATGCTAGAGAAAGAGTTGAGAGAGGCGAGAGGGAGGGAGTCCTCGGTGAGAGAAGAATTGGGAGAGAAAGTTTGTTTAATTGAGAGAGAGAATGGGGACTTGACCAATAGAGTGACTAGTCTTACTCTAGATCTCCAAGCATCTATAGAGACCCATGAGAAACTTGAAGCCCTTGTATCCCAACTCGAGAAATATCTTGAACGTGCTTGGGAGGTCAAGGTAACTATCAAGGATACATCGAAGAAGGTAGGTAAGATGCTTATCGATCCCACTTTAAGAAACTTCGAGAGGCAAGGAATAGGTCATGATGGTTCATCGACTTCCTATGCCACACTCGAGTTGGTTCCCGAGTTTGTGAAGGACCCTTATGGCCCTCAACCTAATCCACCTAGGGGCCTAACCAACCTAGAAGAATTCAACCTAAAAAAGCAAACCGAGGTAGACCCAAACCTGTCTGTGTTTTCACTTATTGTAAAAGAAGAGGTAACCCTAGAGATTTTTGCTATGAATTAGGTAGAACTATTTGTACACATACTCTCGTACACCAATTTAGCTACTTTGCTACTCTTAGGGAGCAAGTTGAATTTATAATTACGACTTCACATAGTTTAATGGAAGAATTTCAACGAATGTCTATGTCGTTTGAGAACACTTCCAACATACATATATATATATATATATATATATATATTAACTAGAGTCAACAATAATAAGGGCAAATAAAAAGTTACCGCCACTTGGGTAACTAAGCGAGATGACAAAGTGTCTGTTGTTCATATTGCTTTCAATGCTCAAAATACTTCTCATTTTTTACCCACCTTAAGGGTCGCAAGGAAGGTAAAGTCACCATTGGAGATGGGAGTAAATATAGAATTTTAAGACATGGAAGTGTTAAGATACCCGAATTTCCTAATGTATATGATGTGTTATACGTGAAAGGGTTAAAACAAACTTGATTAGCATAAGCCAATTATGCGATGCAAGCTTTGCGGTAAAGTTTGATCGATCTGAATGTAATATTTATAATCAATCTGGTAAACTTTTACTTCAAGGTGTGAGGAGGAAATAAAATTATTATGGGATTGCGCTCAAGTCCTTGTTTGTGTGCAATAGTGCCACGGTCTTCACTATGGACATTTGGTATCAACGGCTAGGTCACGTGAACTTTAGGGATCTTGAGAGATTAGTGAAAAAGTACCTAGTTCATGTCTTATCATCGCTTGGGAAACTAACTTTCTCGATTTGTGGACCTTACCAACAAGGTAAAAAAATTTGAAGTCCCCGTCGAAAGTTGAATACCATTACCACCTCTCGTGTTTTAGAGTTGATTCACATGGATCTTATGAGTCTTACTTGCTCGGAGAGCTTAGGTAGTAAGAGATATATTCTCTTGATGGGCGATGACTTTTCTAGATACTCGATTATAGGATTCCTTCGAGAAAAGTTTGATATGCTTGAATTCCTTACAACCAAGCATCGTGTCCTACAAAACCAATACGATGTCACTATTAATCGGATGCGTAGTGACAAAAGCACCGAATTTAAAGAAGTAAAAGTGGATAGCTATTGCAATGAAGTGTGCATCAAATATGAGTTTTCGATTGTTCGTACTCCTCAGCAAAATGTTATTGTTGAGAGGAAGAATCGAACGATAAAAGAAATAATTAGATCCATGCTTTTGGGGAGAATTGTGCATATAAATTTTTAGGCAGAGGCAGTGAGCACCTCATGCCATACGGTGAATAGGGTATATCTTCATTCGCACACACTTCACACGTCTTATGAGTTATGGACAGGGAAGAAGCCCAACCTCTCATATTTCTGTATCTTTAGGAATACATGCTACATCTTGAGGGATGGAGAGTCAATAGGAAAGTTTGACTCTCTGAGCGACAAGGGAATATTTTTAGGATTTTCATCGAAAAGTAGGGCTTATCGGGTTTATAATATGACTAGCTTTAAGGTTATGTAGTTAAAAAATGTTGCAATTAGAGATGATGAGCCACCGACGTTTGTTTTTCTTAGCCTACAGTGTGAGGATGATAAACCCCTGGTGATGATCCCATCCTTCCTTCTGCTACCACGGTGGACCCCATTCCTATTTTAGGGGATACACCATCTTAGTTTCAGAAGATTTATGACCCTTCCTCTATCCTTGATGATCCTACACTAGGTGTCAAGACTCGTGCTCAACTTGAAAATATTGTTAGCTATCTGTGCTACATATCCTTAATCGAGCTCAAGAACTTGAAATAAGCACTCACGGACGAGTATTAGATATCGTCCATATAAGCAGAGATGCTTCTATTTAGAAAGAACGATGTCTGGAGTCAGTCCCCCAACTTAACGATACTAACGTGATAGGAACCAAGTGGATTTTCAAGAATAAAGGAATGAAAATGGTACCATAATTCACAATAAGACGAGGTTGGTCGTTCAAGGCTGCACACAGATCGAGGGTGTAGACTTTTAGAAGATATTTTCTCTTGTTGTTAGACTTGAGTCTGTACGCTAACTACTCGCTATAAAATATCATTTGCACCTCAAGTTATATCAAATGAATATCAAGAGTGCCTTTCTGAATGACATTCTGTACGAGAAAGTTTATGTGGAACAACTAAAAGGGTTTGAAGACCCTAAGCACCCGGGACACATCTACTATCTTAGAAAAGCCTTGCATGGTTTGAAGCAAATATCCCATGCTTTGTATGAGAGGCTTACTTCTTATCTCTTAGCTAGTGGCTTCAAGAGAGGGGGGTAAAGAAGACATTATTTGTGAGGAGAGTGAGTGGTGCTTGATATACCCATATATACCCTCCAACCGGACGACCCCTCAGGGGGCCGACCCTTCATCAGGTTCCAGACGACCCCTCAGGGGGCCGACCCTTCATTAGGTTCCGGAAGACCCCTCAGGGGCCGACCCTTCATCAGGTTCCAGACGACCCCTCAGGGGGCCGACCCTTCATCAGGCTCCGAACGACCCCTCAAGGGCCGCCCCTTTATCAGGTTCCAGACGACCCCTCAGGGGGCCGACCCTTCATCAGGTTCCAGATGACCCCTCAGGGGGCCGAACCTTCATCAGGCTCCGAACGACCCCTCAGGAGGCCGACCCTTCATCAGGTTCCAAACGACCCCTCAGGGGGCCGACCCTTCATCAGGCTCCGGATGACCCTCAGAGGGTACGACAGTACGAGGTCAGAATTAGGCCAGACTCACTACCGGAAGGAACTTTGCCCTCGGCTCATAGGCCGAGGGTGACATCATCACAGCGCGTGGTTTGGGAGACGCGTGGAACAGTGCGCGTGAGGCTCACATGGCACAAGGGAGACCGTTATAACAAAATCACACCCTCACGTGAGGGAATATTATGTCATCATTTGGCATCTACAGGTGTCAATAGGGGATTGGCTAGATCATCATTCACATGCACCATGCCTACTTGGGGGGTACACTACACCCCCCAAGACCTATATATACTTGTCACCTTCAACCCTACAGAGGAGGGATCGATCGAGGGATGGAGAATTGTAACCCTAGCTAAAACTCTACTTGTACACACAATAGAGAGAGAAAGTGAGCTTATGTGCATTGTATCCAAGGCCATTAGTGCCCACACTTAGTGGATCACACACTCACAGTGGATGTAGGCCAAATTGGCTGAACCACTATACATCATTATCTTAGTTCCTCTTATACTCATCCCCTTCTACATACTTATACACTTATACATCTCTATGGCTGCCATGGTCACTACTGTTTTAGCTCGTTATCACTTATCCGGTGGTGCTAAATCTTAGCATCATCAGTTTGGCACCGTCTGTGGGAACGAGAAGACATCTCTTCCTTTGTACAGCTTGACCTCACTGGGCACTCTGGTGGTGAGCCAGCACTCCCCCTGAGAGGAGATGTTTCACCATTGAAAGAGACCCACTAAGGTTCTCAAGCTCACCAGTCTTTTCTTCAGTTCAGCTTTTCATAGCTCAAACATATGGCACCTGAAATGCCACCGCCACCGCTTCCCCCGCCGGATGATGGGGGAAGACCCAGTTCCAGTCAGCCGCCACCTCAGTCTGAGATGGCTGATGTGGCGGCAGCCTTAAAGTCTCTAGCAGCAAGCCAGCGGATGATGCAGGAGCAGTTCACAGCTCTAAGCCAGAACATACTAAGACCACCAGGGGCTTCACCTGAGATGATTACTCCGGCAGCAGCTCCAGGACAGCATGAGGCCAGGGGACCACCCCAGGCGCCACGCAAAGACCTGCCACCCCCTCAGCGGCGTAGGGATGTTGCTGACCCCCGGCGTCTACGCCTGGGGAGGCAAGGAAACCCTTGCCCTGAGGACAGGTATGACGATATGGAGGGAGAGGAGGCCCCTATAAAATTTTGGGAACCGTATGAGGTCTCCAACAATACTGTACGACCTCTCCAGGATAGTAGAGGAAAGTGCGGGAGACCAAATCCTGATGATCACCCGAGAGGCTCTGCTTTTGATCGCTTGAGCAGGGGGTCAGCCTTTGAGAGGCTGGGCCCAGTAAATGACCTGAGAGAAAAATTGTACAGGTCAAGAAGTGCCGCGAGGTCCAGGAGGGAGGCAGCAGATGGCCTACCCCAAGGACGGGATGACGGCCAAAGGGAAGTAAACAGTCGACACAAGCCTGCCGCAGCAGAACCCTCCGTCCACCTTAAAGAGGCGGCAGGGGATAACATCGGTCAAGCCGACCCTGTGAGGCCCTGGAATGACTCAATCCAGCGACTAGAGGATAAGATCGGTGATATACTGAAGAGTCGGGACCCTCTTCAGAAGGGATACACCATAGGCTCACCCTTTGTGGCGAAGATAGTCAACTTCCCTACGCCATCAAGGTTCAAGCCACCTGTGGTCACCCCAAGATACGACGGGAGCACCAACCATGTCCACCATATTGAGATGTATCAATCAGCAGCAGACATATACTCTATCTCAGATGATATGAGGTGTCGTGCCTTTTCTGGTACACTGACAGGGGTTGCACATGTTTGGTACACGTCTCTTCCAAAAAATTCCATTGAAAACTTTAAGCAGTTGGCAGACCTGTTCATCCACAACTTTTGCTTTGGGGTGAGGCCACAGAAGAAGACCACCCACCTGCTCTATGTTAAGCAGGGGAAGAGTGAGAGCCTGAGGGACTACATAGCCAGATTCAATAAAGAGAAGCTGGAGGTGGAAGACTATGAGGAGAGCATAGATATGACAGCCCTGATTGGAGGACTCCAAAAGGGGAAGATGTTATGGAAGCTTGCTGAAGACCCTCCGAGGACGATGGCTGAATTGATGTCGACAGCAGGAAAGGTGATGAACGCCGAAGAGGCGATGGCCGCAAAATATGAAGACGAAAAAGGAGGTGCTAGTGGGGGTAAATACCCTAAGAAGAACAAAGAGGGGAATAAGAGGTCCACGAATGACAAGTTAGCTGGTTACACCCCTCTAACGGTCAGCTGTGAACAGATTCTCAATGAGAAAAAGAGTGATCGGTCCCTTAAGTGGCCTGAGAAGCTGAGGGCAGCCCCCAGCAAGAGGAATAAGAACCTGTGGTGTGAATTTCACCAAGACCACGGCCACGTAACAGATAAATGCTTTGCTCTGAAAGATGAGATTGAGAAGATGCTGAAAGAAGGGAAGCTCAGAAAGTACGTCGACAAAGGTGCCTTCAAGAGGGGCCGAGGGGACGACCCAGAAAGAAGCGAGGCGATGCATGTAGAGAAGGTCCTCAAAAAAGAGGGGACGACCCTTCTGATGATGAGGACGACCCTGACCTCCCGCCGAGTGACGACCACGGCCCTGTCAAGAGGCTTAATATGATCTCGCTCGGAGTGGGAATGATCTCCGGGGGTCTAGCAGGAGGAGGGTCTGAGGTCGCTGACAGGAAGGCCCATGTGGCTGAGGCCAAGGCAGTGACAAAGACGGTACACTCAACCTCTCTGGAGGTCAAGTCAGAAAAGAGGAAGAAGGTTGATATGGACACTCTGATAGTGGAATTTTCAAGAATGGACTTCAAAGGCCTCTTAGCCCCACATGATGAACCTCTCGTCATCACAACTAGGGTCCACGGGTGTGAGGTGCTGAGGATATTGGTCGACGGGGGCAGTTCTGCAGATGTAATGATTTGGCCGTGCTTCAAGGCCTTAGGTCTCAGCCGTGCTAGACTCATCCCATATCATCATCCATTGATTGGATTCAGTGAAAAAAAGGTTCATCCCCTGGGAGTGTATGAGGTCGATGTTAGGATGGGGGACGAGTGGCCGAGATGGCTTACCAAGAAGGTCAGTTTCTTTGTGATATATGAGCATGTGTTTTCGGCCTACAACATCATACTGGGGTGTGTGGCCCTCAAGGGGTTTGAAGCTGTGCCGTCTACGGTCCATCAGATGATCAAATTTCCTACCCCTTACGGGGTGGGGGAAGTTCAGGGAGACCAGACGACAGCGCGAGAATGTTACTACAACTCCGCTGAAGAAAGGGAGGCACACAAGAGCGCTACGACCACTTACAATATTGATACCCTAGACCCCAGGGACGAGACGAAGCTCAAGAAAGGAGAGGCCGCGGAAGAGGTAGAATCCATCATCCTCGATGAGGATGACCCAAAAAAAATGTCCAAGTCGGCAAGTCTCTGAAGCCCAATATCAAGGAAGACCTCATTAAACTGTTGAGGAGAAGAGGAAGCGTCTTCGCATGGAGTCATGTAGATATGCCGGGGATTGACCCTGAAATCATGTGCCACAAGCTCAATGTGGTAGAGGGAGTGAAGCCGGTAAAGCAGAAGAGGAGAATTTACTCTAGAGAAAAGTATAAGGTCATTAGGGACGAGGTCAGAAAATTAGAAGACGCTGAATTTATCAGAGAGGTCATCTACCCTGAATGGTTGTCCAATGCAGTCATTGTCCCAAAGGCCAACGGGAAGTGGAGAATGTGTGTGGACTTCACAGACCTCAACAAGCACTGTCCCAAAGACAGCTTCCCTCTCCCCCGCATTGACCAGATGGTAGACGCTATCGCAGGCCATGAGCTCATGAGCTTTATGGATGCCTATTCAGGGTATAACTAGGTCTTCATGAACCCCGAAGACTCGGAGAAGATAGCCTTCATTACTGACAAGGGGACGTACTGTTATAGGGTCATGCCCTTTGGCCTAAAAAATGCGGGGGCAACATACCAGCAGCTCGTAAATAAAATGTTCGAAGACCAAATTGGGAAGTCTATGGAGGTCTATGTAGATGACATGCTGACTAAGAGTTTGAAGGCAGAGGATCATGTGGCAGACCTGGAAAGGACCTTTAATACGATGGACAAATACCATATGAAGCTTAATCCGGCCAAGTGTGTCTTCGGGGTCGGAGCAGGGAAGTTCTTGGGGTTCTTTGTCAACCAAAGAGGCATCGAGGCCAATCCTAAAAAGATAAAGGCCCTTGTTGAGATGAAGACCCCCAAGTCCATTAAAGACGTCCAGAGACTCACAGGGAGAGTTGCTGCCTTAAACTGGTTCGTGTCTAGGGCCATAGACAAGTGTTTGCCATTCTTTAAGATCATTAGGAAGGCCTTAGAATGGAGTGAAGAGTGTGAAGAGGCTTTCAGGGATCTAAAGTCATACTTAGGGTCTCCCTTGCTGCTGTCACGACCCGTGCAGGGTGAACGACTTTATGTGTACCTCGCCGTCTCAGAGTCGGCCATCAGTGCAGCCATTTTGAGAGACGAAGATGGAATACAGAAGCCTGTGTATTTTAACAACAAGGCACTCCAGGGGGCAGAGCAAAGATACCCGAGGATGGAGAAGTTGTCCTACGCCTTGATCCATGCCTCAAGGAAGGTGAAGTCGTACTTCCAGTCCCATACAATGGTCATCCTCACCGACTCTCCTCTTAGGCAGGTCCTACACAAGCCAGAAAAATCAGGTAGGTTAATGGCCTGGGCTATAGAGCTGGGGGAGTTTGACATTGTGTTTCAGCCTAGGACGGCCATTAAGGGGCAAGCATTGGCAGACTTCATGGCTGAGTTTACTTGGGAAGATGATGAAGCTGAGGATGAGGGCCTCGGGAAGCTAGATACCCTACAGGGTGAGCTCATCGACACGCCTACAGATAAGGCTGAGACGAGCACCGCTAGAAGGAAAGTGGTTGAAAACAAAGAGGGAAGATATCTCTTTAGACAGGGGTCACTCACCGAGGAAAGTTTCTCAGAAAAACACATCGTGTGGAGTCTCTTCGTCGACGGGTCCTCTTGCGAAAGCGGGAGCGGAGCTGGGTTAATAGTATCATCACCCGATGGCACAGACATTGAGTACGCCCTGAGGTTCAATTTTAAAGCCTCCAACAACGAGGTCGAGTATGAGGCCTTGATAGCAGGCCTCTCCTTGGCCAGATCACTTAGTATCGGCCAGATTTTGTTTCACAGTGATTCGAGGCTAGTAGTGAATCAGATACTAGGACCCTACGAGGCCAAGGACGAGAGGATGGCTAGGTACCTTGATAAGGTGAGGTCGTTACTGAAGGGCTTCAGACAAGTGAAATTAAAGAGGATACCTAGGCTTGACAATGGTCGTGCTGATGCCCTTGCTAGGTTGGCCTCGGCAACGAGGACAGACATCAGGAGGACGGTCCCAGTAGAAATTTTGCTTCGGCCAACTATTGAAGACGCTGAGTGAACACTTAGCAATTGCCTAAATGTTTCTCAAGAAGCTTCATGGATGGACCCTCTGATCAGATACATTAAAGAGGGTGAGATGACAGAAGCAAGGCAAGAAAGGAAGAAGCTGAGGTATAGGGCTGTAAAATTCACTGTCATCGGAAACACTTTGTACAAAAAGGGGTTTTTGCTCCCCTTACTCAGGTGTGTGCATCCCTCAGAAGTCCCTTCCATTTTGCAAGATGTACACGAAGGATCGTGCTCAAGCCACATGGGGGGCAGATCCCTAGCGAAGAGGGTAATCACCCAAGGGTACTGGTGGCCGACCTTGGGGAAGGATGCCACAGCATATGTAAAAAAGTGTGACAAATGTCAAAGATTTGCCACCATCCCTCACCAACCCCATCAGCCTCTTACTTCCATTACATCCCCATGGCCATTTGTAGTGTGGGGAATTGACCTAGTAGGACCCTTGCCTAGGGCCGTCAATAACTATCGGTTCCTCATCGTAGCCATTGACTATTTTTCAAAGTGGGTGGAAGCGGAGCCGATGGTGATGATCACAGAGCAGAAGACCTTCCAGTTCATTTGGAAAAATATTATATGCAGATATGGTCTCCCCAACACCCTCATCTCGGATAACGGGACTCAGTTCAAGAATACCTCTCTACAGAAGTACTGTGAAAAGGTGAGTATCAAACAATTTTTTTCCACCCCAGGCCGACCTCAGGCCAATGAACAAATAGAAGTTATAAACAGGACAATCCTAGATGGAATCAAGAAGAGGCTTGAGGAGGCAAAAGTAAGATGGGTCGAGGAGTTATATGCCATGCTGTGGGCATACAGGACGACAGTGAGGACCTCTACCGGAGAAACCCCATTCATGCTAGCTTATGGCTCAGAAGTCGTCATCCCCACCGAGATTGAGTTTCCTACTCATAGGGTCCAAATGTATGACCCCCGGAGAAATGTAAAAGAGAGGAGACTCAACTTGGACCTGATTGAGGAAAGGAGGGAGGACGCTTAGATAAGGCAGGTCGCATACCAGCAGAGGACCGCAAGGTTTTACAATCAGAGGGTGAAACATAGGCCAATCGCAGTGGGAGACTTGGTCCTCAAGAAGACTTGGCAAAATCCCAACAAGCTTCATCCTAATTGGCATGGCCCATATAGGGTCATCGATGAAGTCGTCCCTGGGACCTATAGACTAGAAAACCTAGAAGGGGAGCCCTTTTCCAACCCCTGGAATGCAGATCATTTGAAAAAATACTATCAGTAGTGTTATAAGGTCTTGATAGACCATAATTGTAATAAGAGTTGCTCCAAAAGAACACTTGGAAAACTAATAAGAAATACCAGTGTTTCCTCTCATCCTGTGTTCATCAGTTCTAGTACGCATGGAAACGTCTACAGAGAACTACCCTCGGCTATAATGAGGGTCAGTGGAGGGGACGACCCCACCACTGTCCTCAAGAAAGACGAGGGAAAACTTTGTTAAAAACCATTAATTTGGTAAGTTGAACCCTCGGCTATAATGAGGGTCAGTGGAGGGGATGACCCCACCACTGTCCTCAAGAAAGACGAGGTAAACCTTTGTTAAAAACTATTAATTTGGTAAGTTGAACCCTCGGCTATAATGAGGATCAGTGGAGGGGACGACCCCACCACTATCCTCAAGAAAGACGAGGGAAAACTTTGTTAAAAACCATTAATTTGGTGATTAACCCTCGGCTATGATGAGGGCCAGTGGGGGGGACGACCCACCACTGACCTTAAGAAAGATGAGGGAATACTTTGTTTAAAACCGTTAATTTGGTGGTTAATCCTCGGCTATAATGAGGGCCAACGCAGGGGATGACCCCTCGTTCACCCTCAAGAAAGACGAGGGAGAGGTTAGTAGCATTAACAAAGATTCACAACACAAATAATACAAAAGACAAAACATGGAAGACAGCAAAGGAGACGATAGTATAAATGAAATATCAAGTGTTCTACAAGATAGAGTACAAAAATGTCAATTACATCAAGAGGGTATGGGCTACAGACAGCCACCCTAAGGAACAATATCAGAGGGAAGGGCCTCAACATCCACAAGAGGGGTTTCCTCAATGACCACAACTGGCTGGTCTTCAGACGTGCCGACACCCTCAACTTGCACTTGGGATTCCACCTGGTTTAGAGCCTCGGCAATCAAGGGGTCGTCCAGTTGAACCGCCTCCAGAGAGGGACGGACTGAAGAGACGACGTCACCGAACTTAAGGACGACCCACCGACAGGCCGTCCTTATCCCTCTCTCCAAGTACTCAAGGCCGAAGCCTTGGAACTCATCGGAGAGTTTATAGGCTTTCACAGCGTCTGCCTCGGCTTTCTTCACAGCCTCAGATAGTTCAATCTTAAACTGTGCCTCCCGATGGGTCATGGCTTCATCCTTCTCCTTCAGAAGCAAGTCTTTGGCCTTCAGGTCCTCCTCATGCTGTCTCGTCAGCTCGTACATAATTCGTGCATGTTCAGTTCTGACACTCTCTAGCTCAGCCTTTGCAGTATCTAAGTCAGCCTGCAAGTCGGCCTCATGGAATTTCTCCTGATTCTCAGCCATCCATTTAGTTGTCGAGGTAAAGGCGCATACAGATTGCACAGAAAAAATAAACAGATGTTAAGAGGCCGAGGAAATAGTTATTGAAAGAATGCAATTAAAAGAAATGAATCAAGACCGATACCTGGGCTAGAGCGTGCAGACCATAGTCATACACTTTGGCTGGAGGCATCTTTGACAAGAAGTCGTAATCAGCAGCCGAGGGAGCAGAAAACATTGATGCCTTGGCTGCCCTCAAATTTACGATGAGTCATGAGGGCTCGGCCCTCAGATGTGCTAAGTTCTGGGACCAGAAGGCCCCCATACTGGATGAAGAAGTAGTCCCTTCAGATGCTTCGACCCTGGCCCTCGTCCGAGAATCCGGTCGAGGATCAACAGGAATCTCAGGCACTTTTCTCTTGTGGCTATCAGTTGTCGGCTCAACGACCGTCGGCCCCACGGCCTTCGTCTTCCTCGGAGCCTGCTGAGGCTCCTTACCCTTCTTCTTTGCCAGGCCTGATAGTAAACTGGGAGCAGTCATTTCCCAGAGAGAGTCTGATATACCAGGAGGACGACACGTCAAAAAAGTACAGAGATAAAGAGGAAACACTTGAAAAAGGTAAAGAAAAGTACAACTCACATAGTTCTGTAAGGGGGCCGACCTTCAGACCAGCTTTCTTGAGGAACCGAGGGGTCATCAGATCTTTAAACTTTGGAAGTTCACCTCCTCGCCCTCATCCTCTCAGATATTCAACAATATCTTTCTCTTCCAGGCTAAGTCCGGGGTCTGACCTGGTCTTCATTGACGGGTTAGACCATCTTCGGGGAACCCTCGGACCATCGGCTACAGGAGATGCCTCGGCGGAGAACTCCCACTCCCCAGAGACGAAGAAGAATCTCTTCTTCCAATCGTGGTTGGAGGTTTGTGCCACGTGGAGAAGTTTTTTCTCAGACCTCCTCGCCCCTAGATGATAGTGCCCAGGCTGTTTGGACGAAGAGGTGATATTGTAGCAGGCCAAGAATATGTCAACCGAGGGCTCATCAGTGAAAGCATTCTTCCACAGGGAGATGTAACCTAGTATCGTCCTCCAGGAGTTGGGAGGAAGTTGAGAGGGGGAAATACCGAGGGCTGATAGGATATCTACGATAGCAGGATGCAGAGGGAACCTGACGCCGACCTTGAACATTTGTTCATACACTGCAACCTCACCCTCTTCACCCTCAAAAATCCTCTCAGACTCAGAGGGAACCCTCATGGTTATGCCGGGGGGCACTCCATAGGTATGTCTCCACAACAAGAGGTCGCGATCCCTGACGGAGGAGATATAGGACGAGGCATGGGAGGTATCAACCTGGTCATCTGTATCATCGCCCTCGTCCTCAGTCCCCTCTCCCTTGGCCTCATCATCTGCCAGAGGACCATGGGGAAAGGCCATCTGGAAGGCATGTGGAGATAGGGTTGTCACAGGGACAGCCTCGGAGGGGACCATACCCTCGGCCTGTCGGCCTGGGCTTAGGTCAGATGTCTCTATTCTACCCGAAGGTCCAGCGCCAGTTGGCGAGGATGCTCTATCGTCCATCTCACTTGAATGACACTCGACTGGATGATGGGACGACCCACAAGACTCAGACGGTTCAAATGGTTTTATTGTGGCTAGAGGAATAGGAAAGATGGGTCGTACCCAATTAGGGTCGGCCCCTCGTCTCCTTTCCTCCTCTTCCTCTATTCGTCTGATCTCAACAAATAATTTCTCTCTCAGGGAAGGATACTCCTCAGCTAAGCTATAAAGCCTCCTAAGCATTAAAGGGAAGACCCAACACTTAGAGATTTTAACTAAGCTAGCTACAAACAAGTTTACAGTTGATCAGGTTGTACTTTTGGATCGAAACAAAAGAAATCAAGGGTTTTACTCAAGAAAGCTCAAGAACACTCAAAAACCAGTCGCCGGAGAAGATGTCGGAAATAACATAAAATAGCCTAAGTCTGACCATACAAGCCTAAAGCAAAAAAAGTAATGAAAGTAAAGAGGACGCTGGGGGTGAAGGATTACCTGAAGAGAAAGGGCCAAGTTGCTAAGCTTGAAGGATCGAAGACTGCAGAAATGGCAATGAAGACTGGTGAAAGGCTAGAGAGAGAGAGAGCTTGGGCGCGAAGAAGAAGAAGAAGGAAAGGTTTTAAAAATCTCTTAAATACCTTAGTAATGAGTGGGACCATTAACCAAGGCAGGGCACAGCCCACGAGGAAGGCTTCATTAGGGCACAAAGCCCCAGGCAAAGTATACAACCGCCATGCCTTGGAAACTGGAACAACAATGAATACCCGTCTAGGTGTCATACCAGCTTAACAGGTGTCACTCACCTAACTGATCATACACGCATCTCAATTACAATACTATCCCTCAGCCATCTCAATAGCACCTATGGCTAAGGGCTGGGGGGTGATTGATATACCCATATATACCCTCCAACCGGACAACCCCTCAGGGGGCCGACCCTTCATCAGGTTCCAGACGACCTCTCAGGGGGCCGACCCTTCATTAGGTTTCCGACGACCCCTCAGGGGATGACCCTTCATCAGGTTCCGAACGACCCCTCAGGGGGCCGACCCTTCATCAGGCTCCGGACGATCCCTCAGGAGCCGACCCTTCATCAGGTTTCGGACGACCCCTCAGGGGGCCGACCCTTCATCAGGTTCCAGACGACCCCTCAGGGGGCCGACCCTTCATCAGGCTCCGAACGACCCCTCAGGAGGCCGACCCTTCATCAGGTTCCAAACGACCCCTCAGGGGGCCGACCCTTCATCAGGCTCCGGACGACCCTCAGAGGGTACGACAGTACGAGGTCAGAATTAGGCCAGACTCACTACCGGAAGGAACTTTGCCCTCGGCTCATAGGCCGAGGGTGACATCATCACAGCGCGTGGTTTGGGAGACGCGTGGAACAGTGCGCGTGAGGCTCACATGGCACAGGGGAGACCGTTATAACAAAATCACACCCTCACGTGAGGGAATATTATGTCATCATTTGGCATCTACAGGTGTCAATAGGGGATTGGCTAGATCATCATTCACATGCACCATGCATACTTGGGGGGTACACTACACCCCCCAAGACCTATATATACTTGTCACCTTCAACCCTACAGGGGAGGGATCGATCGAGGGATGGAGAATTGTAACCCTAGCTAAAACTCTGCTTGTACACACAGTAGAGAGAGAAAGTGAGCTTATGTGCATTGTATCCAAGGCCATTAGTGCCCATACTTAGTGGATCACACACTCACAGTGGATGTAGGCCAAATTGGCTGAACCACTATACATCATTGTCTTAGTTCCTCTTATACTCATTCCCTTCTACATACTTATACACTTATACATCTCTATGGCTGCCATGGTTACTACTGTTTTAGCTCATTATCACTTATCCGGTGGTACTAAATCTTAGCATCATCAGTGCTATTTTGGTTGCCCGCGTCTATGTGGATGATATAGTATTTGGATCCACGTGCTTTCGCCATGCTCACACTTTCCAGGAGGAGATAAAGAGCGAGTTTGAGATGAGCATGGTAGGTGATCTTGCATTCTTCCTAGGTCTCTAGGTTCATCAGCTTAAGGATGGGATATTCATATCTCAATTCAAATATGCAAGAGACCTTATGAAGAAATTCGGTTTAGACTCCGCTAAGCACACTTGCACCCCTATGAGTTCATCGACAAAGCTTAGAAAATATGCTTTAGACAACGATGTAGAGAAGACTTTATATCAGAGTACGATAGATAGTCTTCTTTATCTTATCGCTATTCATCCCAATATTGCCTTAGTATTGCAGTCTGTGCGCGAAACTAGGCGTCTCCAAAAGTATTTGGCATTTCTTTGATATCGATGACCGTTTTTACACCTATTTTGATACCGATTGGGCCGGGATGTCGATGTATGCAGGAGCACTTCGGGCGGGTGTTTATATTTTGGGAGTAATCTTGTCTCATGGATGAGCAAGAAGCAAAACTCCATATCTTTATCCACGACTGAGGTTGAGTATGTAGCTGACGAAAGTTGTTGCACGCAACTCTTATGGATGAAGGAAATGTTAGAGGATTACGACATTTCACAGGGTGCAATGACTATTTTCTGTGATAATGCAGGTGACATACACATTTCACGTAATCCACTCCAGCATTCGCGCAAAAAGCACATAAGGATACACAAGTGTTCCCCAGATTATACTCAAGAGGGGGGTGAATTGAGTTTATACAAACTTTGAGTCAAATTAAAATTTCAGAAGAATATTTAATTTATAATACTTTGACAATTTTCAGATTAATAAAACTACAAAGAATAAATCCAACAATATCAAATAAATGTAACCAACAAATTTAATCAACTAGAAAAGCAAGTTTTAACACACTAGGAATATTAAATCAATTTTCGTTTTTGATATTAAGTAATATTCAGAAATTAATTATTTAATAAAAAATTATTTTAACCTTAAAATTAATTTAGTCAAATTTCTGAATTAATTTATTTGCAAGATAGTGTGCTGAAAATATTAACTCAAGCAAGAATGTGCAAATAAATAAAAGTGAGGAAAAAAAATGACACCGAAATTTAACGTGGTTAGGCCAAATCCCGGCCTACGTCCACGCGCCTAGAGCCCCTGTCTCCTTTGCGCTTCACTAAACCTGATCCACTTGTGGGTAGGATCAAACCACCGTGTACAATTGTTTACAAGCTAACTCCGAGCTTCAAACCCCGTGGCCCACTTGCGGGTAGGAACCAATTACCGGTACAAACCGAAGCTTCAACAAAGCTTCACAACAAATCTGAATTTTTATAGTACAAGATACAATACTGAAACTCCTTAAAATACAATTTGTAATCTGAGTTTCTGAGACTTCAATAAATGATGTTGAAGTAGGCACAAGTCTTCTTCTTCAATGATTGAGCAGATGATAAAATTAATTGCTCTCTTGAATGTGTACCTGAGTAGTAAAATAAATGCTCTCAATAATATTTCAAGTCTTGATCATATTCTCATTTAAGTTGAATTTTTGTTCAATGCAGCTCTTCAAAGCTTTAAATGTGTCTTCCAAAAACTAGTTGTTAGACACATGTATTTTGAGCATTAAATGCTCCTGTTTTTGCTGAGATGAGGTAGCTGGACATGATCTCCAAATCTGATATGCAAATCTTTATTTTTATCTTCTCCATAGAAATATAGCTATTGTAGCACAAAAATGGTATTCTGAAAATATGGTACTGAAAGTAGCTTGATAGATGACTCATATATTTTCTGTAAAAAGAATGTTAGTTCATAGAACAAAAGAAATATCCAATGTATAAAAGAGAGATAACCAATGAAAATAAGTGAGTTGCAGAAGACAATAATTTTTATATTATAATTATTCATGGTACGAATAGGTAATCAGTCGTAACAAGTTGATATAAAATTGGAGCAAAAAAAAAACGTGGCTCATGATAAAAGCCAGTTGATGAGATCTTTTATAGAAGATTTTATTTAAGAATAAAATTACTCCTAGTTCCCTCTTGTCATAATCGAACATCAGTAACAATATATAACACTGTTTCTCCTTGAGTGGCTCGAAATCTGAAATTGTTTCGTTACAAATTTAACTTAAAAATTTAATATCCACTATATGAGAAAATAAAAGCAGGTTTAGTGGAGGTACAAGCCGAAAGGATATGTCTGTCAAACATATAGTGTAAATATGAAAGATTTCGTTCATATATAAAAAGTCTGACAGTCAAAGGTTCCAAAGCTGATATGGTTAAAAGATATACTGCCTAATAAGATTTTGTGACCCAAAGCAGGTAAACTATAAACCATTGGCTAACAAGTACATAAGGTCAATAAGGTGTAAGCAAAGAAGATCTCACATACTGTCAAGGAAGTAATTCAGTAACGCGCGGTTCCCAAAGCCATTAAATGAGAGTTGCGTCACTATATAGATATTACATCCACGCTCCTAGGCAATATACGGGTAGGAGAATCAGACATGTAAAGACCCAAGGTAATAATATATATATATATATATATATATATAAGGTGTACGGATATAAGGAGCTACAGGCGCAAGGCAACTTTAGTAAAGGAATAGGACGTTAACAGGTAGCTACATTGAACTACAGTAATTGGTGCACATCTCGGTAATCAAGGACATGTCTTCTATCAGGTACAGTATGGTCAAATCGAGTTACCACCTAATGCATTTAATTGATGACAAAGTCTATAGACCAAGGGCTACTAGAACTGCTCCTAATGTTTTTTTTTTTTTAAATGTTTTTCTTTTAAAGGCTGATGGGACAAGAACTCCCATATAAAAGTTATTTGTTAGAAGAAAAAAAATACTAACTGATAAAAGGACGAAGGTTTCAAATCGTTGGCTAGCAACGATAGCGTCAACTCACTTAATATATCATGCATACACGCATGCATATCCATAATATATATATATATATAATATATATTATCATACGATCAGGACAAACAAAAAAAAAGAAGGCTGACAAGCCTTTGAAATAGGCGCATGGGGTCTTAAACCTATTACCATCTATTATCAATTATTATGGTCAAAGACTTATATCTCCAATATCAAGGACCATCTATGACATTTGTGGAGCCCCCAAAAAAGTACTATTCTGCTAAATGAGAAAGCAGATAAAGGTTTCAAAGATTTCTTCCACTCATGGTGGGGCCAATGATAAGATAAAACAACAAGCCTTTTTGTTTACATGAACATAAGGGTGATAGAACAAAAAGAATGTGAAAATATTTATACACTGATCCGTATTATTTATAAAAAAATTATAACAAAAAAAACAGTTAGAGCAAAACTATAAAAAAAATTATTTTCTTTATAAGCGGCTTTAAGTATATATATATATATATATATATAACGAAATATAACTACTATATAAGTAAATTAAAAATATATTTATTATATAAGTAGTAGTAAAAAAAATGTATATTAAACTGTCATGTATATTATATAAAAATAATATAAAACTAAATATATACATGAGCGCTTAATGTGTCAAGTGCAAATGTGCAAACACACGTGAATACCTTTACTCGGATATAGCATTGAGTAGAGACGAGGTATGTTGAGCGGTGAAAGTAAAACTTAACATGAACAGGTGTATAATATAATAAATATATGTTTGGAATCATCAAAATCAATATATTAAGTTAAACTAAAATGTACATTAATTAAACTAATTTAATTAATTAGGGATAGAATACATTTTCGTGAACAACAAGCATTTTATTCGATACCTAATTGAGGACATTGTCGTGTCCTTGAGATTTATGAGCACCGATCGTCAATTAGCCGATATTTTCACGAAACCTTTAGACGCACTTAAATTTGAGGATCGTAGAATTTTTTTAGGTATTTGCACCGTTGACTGAGAATGGATATGTTATCTAGTATAGGATGATTTTTATGATTATATGCATTTTATTCCTATTGCAAAATTGTATTACCATTGTATTAACATTATATTTACATTTTTCTTCATTTTGATATATTTTTCAAAAAATCCAAAAAGATTCTTATTTTTCTCGAAAATTTTTAAAAAATACAAAAAAAAAATTCTTTCTTTTTAAGAATAAGTGAAAAATGACAAAAAGATTTTATTTTATTTTGATAAACTTAAAAAAAAAAGGTTTTTTATTCTTTTTAACACCATATGTGGATGAACATACAGTATGTCCAAGTCACCCATTCGTTCCATATCCACGTGACTATTTTATAGTATTTTGAGATGTGACATCATTTCATACATGTGCTTTATAATGTGTGGAGTCATTAAAATGTGATTTGATGATATCTTGTTACATGTTTAACTCATTGGCTCCTTTAATACACACGAGCACGAACTTATTTAAATATTGCACTTACTTATCACATGTAGATTATAGTGTTTTAATCTCAATTGTGCTTTTAAAATGAACCAAATGTGGAAAACGAGATGATAAAAGTTGTGCATGTAAGAACCATTGCCCGGATGTAAAAAATCATTTTTTCAATAAAATTGTTATATATTAAGCAATGGAATCAGGCTGCGTAAGACATGTTGACTTTGTGTGAAAAGTTATGATTTGCAATGAAAAGAGCCAAAAAGATTAAAGCCATATAAAAACAGAAGTGGCAGGCCATTTGCTGTGAACATTGATGCTTTGTTATAAATGGGCATTAATTTCTTCAAAATTGTGAGTGTTATTGATATATGTGAGATTTTGAGGGAGTTTAGTCAAAGATCAATGGTTTTGCACTTACTATAGAAATCTTGAAAAGTATTACGTAGTTTTGGGCATCATTGTTGTGAAAATCATTCAAGATCTTGATTTGTTAAATAGGTTAAGTCACTTTCACATGAGTTCACCATTTTTACACCTAAGGTAGATTTTGAGATCATTCTTAGTAGTGTCTCAATCTTTCTTGCACATGTGATCTGGTTATTTCTGTTGATTAACCTATGGAATATGTTCACACCCCTATATTTCGCTTCCATGATTCGGTTATTTTTGTGTTTCTCCATGGTGTGTTGTATTTAATCAATTTTCTACTTTAAAAAAATAAATTCTAAAATAGTTTATAGAGTGTTGAAACGAAAATTAGTCAGCTGACGTGGACCAGTTATACAAAGACACGTGTTGTCCTACGTGGAAAATACATGTGCTCACCGAGCTACGCAGCGTATCAACCTACTCAGCATGCAAAGTACCTGGCTGGGAAGATCAAGCGATAATTTCTCATTCAATGAATATCGAATTTAATGAACATTTTCATTGTACAGATGTATATGTCTATTAAACAAAGACATATCGTCTATTCATACTGATAGCCCCAAGGCTATAAATACATTGTAACACCCCTCATACGGGGTAATTGATCTCTGGTAATCATCAATGAGATTAAGGCAAACATTGACAATACAAGAACAGTGGACGTAGGCCATTTTCATTAGGCTGAACCACTTTAAAACTCTGTTATTTTATTTTCCTTATTCTTTTTTATCTGTGATTAATTAATTAGATCCAATCTAGTTTTTTACATCCACAGATTGGCACCGTCTCTGGGAAACGATTATACGTAGTGTTTTTCACTAAGCACTTATTACCGATGGCTGAGATCCCAGAATCCAGTAACCGGAATAATACCGGGGCCCCTCCAAACTTCTCTACGCCCCCAACTATCGATCAACTTACAGGAATAGTATCCAACTTAGCCCAAGGGAAAACGACGATGTAAGAAACCATGTGATAACTTATTCAAACTGTTCGTGAAGAATCACCTGCCCAGTCAGGTCAACGAAGCGTTTAGAGAACTACCCATTTGCCATCTTCAAGAACCAGACGTACACTATTCCCGAATGTTTCTCAGCCCAGGCGCAGTGACTCTCGCCATACTGAGAGGTCTAATGATCCTTCATATCAACCTGGACATACTTCATCTATAAGTGCTACAGATTCTAGATAAAATGTTACCCTAACTCCTGAGCGAACAAGCGCTCTGGAAAGGTTGAGCAAAGTCTCCCCCTTTGACCATTTGGGCCCTAGGAGGTATTGAAACCCCCCTAGGATTGCGTCGAGGAATTCTTAACGACCAACCGATCTAAGGGAAGGTTCTGACCAATCACACCCAATAACCCGTAATGAAAGATCCTAAGAGGAGAATTCAGCGCACTTTGTTGCTCGGGCAAATAGGCATGAGGCTGGGAATGATGCGTGGAAGGGTTCCATTCAGAGGTTAGAAGATCGGTTAGGGGAAATGGCTAAAGATAAGAACCCCCTACAAAGAACTTTTGCCCAAGGGTCACCCTTTGTACAAGCAATCGTGGATTTTCCCACACCATCAAAATTTAAAGCGCCTGTAGTGATGCCTAAATATGATGGAAAAACTGATCTCGTCCACCACATAGAGCAGTACCAAGCTGCTGCTGATATCTATGTGCTTTGCGATGAGATGAGGTGCAGGGCATTCTCAGGAACTATCACTGGGTCATCCCAAATATGGTACAACAACCTTCCTCGGGGGATAATTGCTACTTTCTATCAGCTGGTAGAGCTATTCATAGGGAACTTATGCTTTGGTGCAAAGCCAGTTAAGAGAGTAGCGCACCTATTGAGCGTGAGGCAGAAAACAAGATAAAGTATTAGGGATTACATTACTCATTTTAATAACGAGAAACTTGAGGTGATTAACTATGAGGAGAAGACAACAATCACAGCTCTGGTGAGTGGTCTGTTACCTGACAAGTTATATTATACGTTGGCCAAAGCCCCCCCTAAATCCATGGCAGAACTGATGGCAAAAGCAGCTAAGATCATGAGCATGGAAGAGGCCATGGTTGTGAAGAAGAATGCTGACACTAAAGTAGAGACCAAGGCAAAAGGTATAATGGAGAAGAAGGATGAAAAACGCAATGGGAACGGTAAGCGACCAAAAGTCAATGAGGCATTCGAGCAGTTAAAGAAGTATGGGAATTATACTCCCTTAAAGGTGGGAATAAACCATATTTTGGAGGACTTCAAGAATAACGAGGAGCTAACTTGGCCGGAGAAACTGAGAACAGACCCCAATAAGAGGGATAAGTCCAAATATTGTGAGTTCCATAGAGATCATGGCCACACGACCAAACGCTGCATAGCTCTCCAGAATGAGATCGAAGCACTCATTAGGCAAGGAAAATTGAGTAAATTTGTTGATCATCAGAATGGTGGGAAGGCTAACGAAAAAGAAAGACAAAGGTCCAAATCTCCTCGCCGACCAAGAAATGACAAAAATAGGGACCATGAAGATGATCCAGAGGAAGACCCTGACCTCCCTAAAAAGCCAAGGCAACTCGAGCATGAGGTATTCTCAATCCACTTTGGATCATTTGAATGTAATGTGATTACAGGTGGCGATGGAGGAGGCGAAGATCAGACTGCTAAAAGGAAAGCTTACCTCAATGAGGCCCAGGCTTGTTCTTATATACAATGCATAAATTTGGCCCAAGATGATCGCCTGAGGAAGGTGAACAAATAAAAATTAGTTATTTGTTTTTCCAAACATGATCTTGCTGGCGTACTGTATCCTCATGACGACCCCTTGGTAGTCAAGATAAGAATGAAGGATGTGGTGGTCTCA
This sequence comes from Sambucus nigra, assembly GCA_949130495.1. Classification (NCBI taxonomy): domain Eukaryota; kingdom Viridiplantae; phylum Streptophyta; class Magnoliopsida; order Dipsacales; family Adoxaceae; genus Sambucus; species Sambucus nigra. The sequence continues at coordinate 481,797,569 of OX422221.1, read as the reverse complement.
CGTATACTGGTAGACAATGGTAGCTCTGCATACATCATGTTCTACCTCTATTTTGATAGTTTAAATTTGAAGTTAGTCCAGTTGGAGCCATATCACAGGCCCCTCCTTAGTTTTACCGACGAGAAGGTTTTTCGTATTGGAACGATCAAGTTGGACATTCTCATTGACACCTGGCCTGCTTGCAGAACAGAAAAAGTATGCTTTTTCGTAATGGATAAAAATGTCCAATCAGCCTATAACATAATCACGGGGAGAGTAGGTCCAATCAGCCTTTATTTCGTAATGAAGTTTTCGACCAATTTGGGGATTGGAGTTGTGAAAGGTGACTAGAAAGTAGCTCGAGAATGCTACTATTCATCTGTCGAACGGGAGGAACTGGAGGAGGCCAAGAAGAAAATGGCCACCTACGAGGTGGATGAGACTGATGATGCAGAGATTGAGGCTTTGGACCCCAGGGATGAGTCTCATCTTGTGAAGGGTCAAGTCGTCGAAGCTACGAAAAACATCATTCTGGACGATGAACGACCAGAGCGGATTACTCAAATTAGCGCTTCATTGGATCCGTCAATAAAGCCGGAACTAGTGGAATTTTTATGGCATAGAAAGTAAACTTTTGCATGGAGTCATGAAGATATGCCAGGGATAGACCCGGCCTTCTTGTGCCACGAGCTCAATGTTAATAAGGAGGTCAAGCCAGTGAAGCAGCGAAGAAGGGTATTTAGCCCAGAGAAGAACCAGGCTATCCAGGAGGAAGTTGAGAAGCTCCAAAAGGCCTCTTTCATTGAAGATGTCAAATATCCTGATTGGCTAGCTAATGTTGTGATGGTGAAAAAGATAAAGAATAAGTGGAAGATGCGTGTAGACTTCATAGATCTTAATAAAGTCTGCCCCAAAGATTACTTTCCCTTGCCCCGAATTGATCCGTTGGTGGACACTACCTTGGGGCACGAGTTATTGAGCTTCATGGACGCTTATTCCAGCTATAATCAGATTAAGATGAAACCAGAAGACAGGGGGAGTACTTCTTTTATTATGCCAATATAACATTATGCCTTTCAGACTAAAAAATGCAGGTGCTACATATCAGAGGTTGATGAATAAAGTTTTTACAGAGCAAATAGACAAAAACATGGAGGTTTACATCGATGATATGATAACTAAGAGCAAGAAAGTCGTCGAACATCTAGCTGATCTCGACCAAACCTTTGATCAACTAAAAAAATATCAGATGAAGATGAACCCAACGAAATGCATATTTGGTGTACGAGAAGGCATGTTCCTCGGATATATTGTGAATCAGCGAGGCATTGAAGCAAATCTGGAGAAGATCAAAGCTTTGTTGGAACTACGATCTCCAGCCACGAAGAAAAAAGTGCAAATCCTCATAGGCCGTGTTGCAGCTCTTAATAGGTTTGTATCGAGAGCAACAGACAAATGTCTCCCATTCTTCAAGACCCTCAGAACAACTTTTGAGTGGAATGATGAGTGCGAGCAAGCATTTCAAGAATTAAAAAAAGTATTTAGGAACACCTCTACTGTTGTCCAGGTCGGTAATGGGAGAAAGATTATATTTGTATCTATATGTCTCGGAGAGTGCAGTCAGCTCAACATTGATAAGAGCGAAAGATGGAGTGCAAAAATTGGTGTACTACACCAGTAAGGCATTCTGAGGTGCAGAGATTAGATATCCAAAGCTGGAAAAGCTGGCATTAGCTCTAATAGAGGCGAGTAGGAGGATGAAACTTTACTTCCAGGCCCATACCATGGTGGTGTACACTGATATGCCACTTATACAGGCCTTGTACAAGCCAGAAAATTCCAAAAGATTGATGTATTGGGCGGTCGAACTGAGCTAGTATGATATCGTTTATGAGCCAAGGTCCTCACTCAAAGGGTAGGTGGTGGCAAACTTCATTGCGGAATTTACTTACCCAGATACCCCTGACCAACGATAGTCTAATGCAGAACAACCCAAGAACATTACAGGATCATCAAAGACAATTCTTGATCAACTCCCCATAACAGATCTCCCAGAAAGGATGAATAACGAGCAACAAGCATTGTCGGATAATAGCCTTGGGTTGGTGAATGATAAGAGGAAGTGTGAAATATTCCGTCAGGGAACCTTATCAGATTAAGGGTTTGATAATGGTATACCCGTATGGAACTTGCATGTTGATGGCTCTTCGTGTGCCACGGGTAGTGGAGCCGGAATAATTCTTAAAATCCCTGATGGGTTAGATTTCGAATACGCTCTGCGCTTTTAATTTAAAGCTTCCAATAATGAGGCCGAATATGAAGTTGTGATTGTGGGCCTCAGTTTAGCAAAAATAATGCATGCAGAGCAAGTCACCGTGTTTAGTGATTCACAATTAATTATACATTAGATTCTGGGGTTGTATGCGGTGAAGGAGACTTGATGTCAAGATATCACGCCAAACCTATGGAGATTTTGGCCACCTTCACATCAGTTCAGTTGATCAGAATCCCAAGATTGGAGAATGCGAAAGCTGACGCACTAGCTTTATTGGCTTCAGCTACTCGCACCGAGCTACGAAGAAGGATTCATATCGAGATACTGGCAAAACAGAGCATAGATGAAGATTTAATGGTGAAATTAATTACCCTAGATATAGGACCGTACTGGATGGACCCCATCATGGTATATATCGAAGAAGGACTTATACCAACTGACTAACTTGCAGCCAAGAGGCTGAAGTTTAAATTTGCTCGATATGTACAGAATAATGGCATTTTGTATAGAAGGGGCATCATAGCAGGTCTACAGAGATGTTTGAATCCCTCAGAAGTTAACGACCTGATTAAAGAGGTTCACGAAGTCTCCTGTGGAGCTCATATAGAAGGTCGAACACTCCTACAGTGGATAACGACACAGGGATACTATTAGCCAACGATGAGGGTGTAACACCCCGCCCACCCGGGGAGAGCGAACTGAGCGCTACTGTCGATAAACTAAATTCAAATCCACAAATCACAAGGTATAGAGCATCTAAATCCCAATATAGAAAAGAAACCACAAATCTCAAATCTCTTCAAATTAATACAATTCTCTCGAAATAATTACAACAAACTAACTATCTCGAAATAAAATAAATCTCCAATGCTCTATACATATAAATAAATACAATCTTCTCATCTTGTATTAAAAATCCTTCCCAATAATAATCCACGCTAAAATCCATCCCAATCAAATCCAAAGCGCCCAAAATCCGCGCTAACCTGCCACTAAAAGAAAATATGGGGAAGTACACAATACGACAGGAAAGATGCTCAACAAATATGTTAGCGTTGAATAAAACGTCACAATACGAATACGAATATTCAAATCAACGTGAATCCCATAAGAAATTATATCAATATAATTTCTCAACAACACATTAACCGGGTCACCAGGCCTCACCACCGTACCGCGCCTATGCATTTTTCTAGCATATCCGGAAAAAGGAATATTGGCGGGTGCCCAACTTCAGTGCCATATTAAAATCTCATGACAACATGCTCAACACCAAATATAATACCACGTGAATCAAAATTAGATTCCAATAAATATTTCCAAATTCCAATGAATTTAGCAATTCAAATATGAGTCAATAATCAGAAGAAAACAATGAGAATGATACTCGCGAGATTAAGGAGCATATTGTGTAAAACCCCATACCTTAAAATCATCATATAATTTCAGCCTCAAAATCTAAACACACCATCACGTTCCTCTCGCAAAAATAATCAAATCTCGTTCTAGCCCAAACTCGAGAAAACACCAAATAAGCTTATAATCTAAGGTTGAAATCTTGAATAAGTTTGGGGCTATGGTTTGTATATGAAAGGGAGTAATTTTGGAGAGGTTTTCTGGTTGAAAAGTTTGAGAAAAAGTGATTTGAAAAGTCCATCCACGAATTTGTTGATATATAAAGGATTAAGAGTTTGATTAATAAAAGAGTTCTAATCACATACAAACACTAAAAAAATTATTACGGGCGATCGGACCGTTGGAATCGCTTCAAATTTTAGTATGTTATAGCGAACGGCGAGACAGGACTGCTGACAAAAATTCAGCTAGATCGAACGGCCGGATTTCTAAAAATATTATTTTTACTAGAGAGTTTTATGTTTTGAGGACTCATAGAGAGTTTTATATTTTGAGGACTCTTCTAAATAATAAAAATTCAATTAAAACTCCATTTTAATTCCGATTTCGAAACCGTTTGAAATTATCGCCTTTAAAAATAATAACCAACATATTTGAGCAATAAAAATAATTTTATCTCAAAATTTATTTTTTTCCTTTTAATTTCGAAAATACCCCAAAAATTACGCGGGTTGTTACACTTCCCCACTAACAATGGAGTTTCGCCCTCGAAATTCGCCGAATACCTAACTCTCAAAAATCAGGTCAACAATCTCCAAAAATAATCTCGTCTCCAAAATAATAATTTCCTCACATCTAATCTAGATGCCTAACGCAAAACGATTCTCTAAAAATTTCTATCTCCAAAAATACGCGCCACAAAAACGCAACAGACCCAAAACCCAAGACCCGAGAGTTGTCGTATACCTAAGCTCTGATACCATCTGTCACACCCCGCCTAATTCTGGCGTCGTCCGCCACCAAAACTAAGTCGGGCGTGAACTAAATAAATATCATTCTTAGCATGAGACAGATATGAGACAAATAAATCAGTCCATAAGATAAATAATTGGTCAATTTCAAATTATCACAAATAACTAAGCGATAAAAGATCCATCACATGCTAGCTCCAAAAATCCAATCTCCAATAATGATTAAATAAAATCTGAAATAATCCCAAAATAAATCCTCTAAACAACTTTGGAACCGAATGGCCCAATAAAACTCAAATGAAGTCTCATAATACGACTGGAAAAGAAAGTCTAACTAAACTATGCCATAAAGTAAATAACTCCAGCTGCACCTCCAATGATAACTCCGATAAACTTATACAGCTTCTCCAAATTCTAATCCTGAAAAAGATTAGTCAACGCATGGGTCAGAGCCAAAGCCCCGAGCAAGAATACACACTACTCCCCTCAAATAGGATCCTTGAATCCAGACAGTAGCATTATACGCAATAAATATCACAATAGAATATTTTAAATTAAACGGGATAATTAAACGCGATAGATATAAATCACTAACTACCCGCATAAATCCCCATTTATAAAGGCACACCAATATGATTTTAAATTCCCAAGTCCCACGATGTTAATTTAATTAAATTAACCAGCTTTTATTATAGTTCTCACTTTTTATTAAAGTGTCACACTTCCCCTTGTCAATCGTCCTCTGACCCGTTTACTGTCGGCCCCGACACATGACAAGGTTCCCCTTGTCAATCGTCCTCTGACCCGTTTACTGTCGGCCCCGACACATGACAAGGTTCCACACACGACACGACAAAAATCGTCCTCTGACCCGTTTAAACTGTCGGCCCCGACACATTATGTCACCATAAATTTTAATACCCGTTTTTATCTTAGGCATTAATTCTCAAGTTCTCAATTTATAATCACCCCACCCTTTTAATCGATGTGAGATCCTCAAAATACCCCTTAGACCCATACCTAAGGGTCCCCAAGTTATCAATACGTCCTATCCTATGTATAAGAGGATTTTCTAACATAAATCTTAACTTAGTCTCGTACTTAGACTACCGTAACGACGATAAAGTATCAAAAAATCAGCCCACCCCCAAGATGATAAAAACGCGATAATCTACCAACTAGTCCCATACCTAGAAGGTATCCTAAAATATAGGGAGAGCAAAAATTACCCAACAATCCGTCGTCACAATGATATTTAATAATACCAACAAGTCACACCAACAAGAATGATTAATCAATGTATAAAACAACGCATGATAGTCCAATTCAATTAAATCTTTAATTTAATTATCACAACGTCAACAATACCCAAATAATCTCATTTAATTATTTTAAATTAAATATACCAAGTTTTCATCATATATTCAACAAACCAAATTTTATTATCTCTACATGTATTACATGAATTGTACGCACCCAAAAATCATTTATTTTAAAAATAGAATTTTTTTACATGCAACCTACACCAATAAAACCCAAAATCGCTCATCAATCCTACGTACCCAAAGGGTTATGAATATTATTCAGATTAAAAGATTTTATAAAAATAGCCCCATAATTAGTATCCACTTTTTCTAATCAAGTTACTAATTATTTTTAAGAAAACATGTAATTAAGTGTCTAGGCGACACTTAAAACGCATAATACTAAAGGAAAAGAATAGAGTATTCATGCCTGAATAAAAGTTGGTTTAGAAATCTGATCTTGAATGTGTATTCCTCTCAAAAATTTGACAAAGATTCGTTCTTAACGCGTCTTGAGAAAATCCGGTTAATCTTGACAAAACTTGAGTTGAAAGTTATGTAGAATGGGGCTAGGGTTTTGAGGTTGAAGAAGATGAAGAAGATGAGAGGATTCTGATTTTTGAGAAGGCTAAAGTGTGTTTTAAAAGATCTAAACTCGTCACTTTATGTTTATATACCAAAAATAATTAGAGTCCTAATCAAACACAAATACTTGAAAAAATCATTACGAACGATCGGACCGTTAGAATCACTTGAAATTTTAGTATGTTGTAGCGAACGGCGAGACAGGACTGCTGACAAAAATTCAGCTTGATCGGACGGTCGGATTTCTAAAAATATTATTTTTACTAGAAAGTTTTATGTTTTGAGGACTCTTAGAGAGTTTTATATTTTGAGGACTCTTCTAAATAAAAAAAAAAATCAATTAAAACTCCATTTTAAATTCCGATTCCAATTCCGTTTGAAAATTTATTTTTCAAATATAAAAATCAACACTTTAAATTATAAAATTTATAAAATCCAAAATTTCATTTTTCTCCGATTTCCAAAATTAATTTAAAAATTCCCATTTAAAAAAAATCCGGGTTGTTACATACTTCCCCACTAGCAAAGAATTTCGTCCTCGAAATTATACGAAGCATACACATAAACACTTAAATCTCGCAAAAAGAAAATAAGGCTCACATATGCCTACCCGTAGAATGCCATAATTGGGTGTCCATACACCCAATTCTATGCGCACCTACCCCACGAGTAACAAAATAATATATATTGCCTATATACATACACATAACTATGAAAATAATGACGTACCACATGCTCTCAAAATCCCCCACTCGATCCTATATCCGAAAGTCATTAAAATTATAACTTCCTCAAATTAAATCTCAACATCAAAAATCGATACATACGGTACCTAACATCTGTACTAAAATCTCCAAAATAATTATCGTCTCCAAAATCCATTCTAAGGATCCCCACATCAAGCTTACTAATTCTAAACTCAATGTCTACAACGTCCTTAACTCAAAACATCACATCTCCAAGAAACGCATCTAACATGTATGCTAGACCCTCTACCTTAAGAAGTACGAATCATCAAAGGTAATCAAAGATCGACAACGCGGAAGCTATACGGACTCATAACCTACGAGACCTAAGACCATGCTCTGATACCATTCTGTAACACCCCGCCCACCCGGGGAGAGCGAACGGAGCACTACTGTCGATAAACTAAATTCAAATCCACAAATCACAAGGTATAGAGCATCTAAATCCCAATATAGAAAAGAAACCACAAATCTCAAATCTCTTCAAATTAATACAATTCTCTCGAAATAATTACAACAAACTAACTATCTCGAAATAAAATAAATCTCCAATGCTTTATACATATAAATAAATACAATCTTCTCATCTTGTATTAAAAATCCTTCCCAATAATAATCCACGCTAAAATCCATCCCAATCAAATCCAAAGCGCCCAAAATCCGCGCTAACCTGCCACTAAAAGAAAATATGGGGAAGTACACAATACGACAGGAAAGATGCTCAACAAATATGTTAGCGTTGAATAAAACGTCACAATACGAATACGAATATTCAAATCAACGTGAATCCCATAAGCAATTATATCAATATAATTTCTCAACAACACATTAACCGGGTCACCAGGCCTCACCACCGTACCGCGCCTATGCATTTTTCCAGCATATCCGGAAAAAGGAATATTGGCGGGTGCCCAACTTCAGTGCCATATTAAAATCTCATGACAACATGCTCAACACCAAATATAATACCACGTGAATCAAAATTAGATTCCAATAAATATTTCCAAATTCCAATGAATTTAGCAATTCAAATATGAGTCAATAATCAGAAGAAAACAATGAGAATGATACTCGCGAGATTAAGGAGCATATTGTGTAAAACCCCATACCTTAAAATCATCATATAATTTCAGCCTCAAAATCTAAACACACCATCACGTTCCTCTCGCAAAAATAATCAAATCTCGTTCTAGCCCAAACTCGAGAAAACACCAAATAAGCTTCTAATCTAAGGTTGAAATCTTGAATAAGTTTGGGGCTATGGTTTGTATATGAAAGGGAGTCATTTTTGAGAGGTTTTCTGGTTGAAAAGTTTGAGAAAAAGTGATTTGAAAAGTCCATCCACGAATTTCTTGATATATAAAGGATTAAGAGTTTGATTAATAAAAGAGTTCTAATCACATACAAACACTAAAAAATTTATTACGGGCGATCGGACCGTTGGAATCGCTTCAAATTTTAACATGTTGTAGCGAACGGCGAGACAGGACTGCTGACAAAAATTCAGCTTGATCGAACGGCCGGATTTCTAAAAATATTATTTTTACTAGAGAGTTTTATGTTTTGAGGACTCATAGAGAGTTTTATATTTTGAGGACTCTTCTAAATAATAAAAATTCAATTAAAACTCCATTTTAATTCCGATTTCGAAACCGTTTGAAATTATCGCCTTTAAAAATAATAACCAACATATTTGAGCAATAAAAATAATTTTATCTCAAAATTTATTTTTTTCCTTTTAATTTCGAAAATACCCCAAAAATTACGCGGGTTGTTACACTTCCCCACTAACAATGGAGTTTCGCCCTCGAAATTCGCCGAATACCTAACTCTCAAAAATCAGGCCAACAATCTCCAAAAATAATCTCGTCTCCAAAATAATAATTTCCTCACATCTAATCTAGATGCCTAACGCAAAACGATTCTCTAAAAATTTCTATCTCCAAAAATACGCGCCACAAAAACGCAACAGACCCAAAACCCAAGACCCGAGAGTTATCGTATACCTAAGCTCTGATACCATCTGTCACACCCCGCCTAATTCTGGCGTCGTCCGCCACCAAAACTAAGCCGGGGGTGAACTAAATAAATACCATTCTTAGCATGAGACAGATATGAGACAAATAAATCAGTCCATAAGATAAATAATTGGTCAATTTCAAATTATCACAAATAACTAAGCGATAAAAGATCCATCACATGCTAACTCCAAAAATCCAATCTCCAATAATGATTAAATAAAATCTGAAATAATCCCAAAATAAATCCTCTAAACAACTTTGGAACCGAATGGCCCAATAAAACTCAAATGAAGTCTCATAATACGACTGGAAAAGAAAGTCTAACTAAACTATGCCATAAAGTAAATAACTCCAGCTGCACCTCCAATGATAACTCCGATAAACTTATACAGCTTCTCCAAATTCTAATCCTGAAAAAGATTAGTCAACGCATGGGTCAGAGCCAAAGCCCCGAGCAAGAATACACACTACTCCCCTCAAATAGGATCCTTGAATCCAGACAGTAGCATTATACGCAATAAATATCACAATAGAATATTTTAAATTAAACGGGATAATTAAACGCGATAGATATAAATCACTAACTACCCGCATAAATCCCCATTTATAAAGGCACACCAATATGATTTTAAATTCCCAAGTCCCACGATGTTAATTTAATTAAATTAACCAGCTTTTATTATAGTTCTCACTTTTTATTAAAGTGTCACACTTCCCCTTGTCAATCGTCCTCTGACCCGTTTACTGTCGGCCCCGACACATGACAAGGTTCCCCTTGTCAATCGTCCTCTGACCCGTTTACTGTCGGCCCCGACACATGACAAGGTTCCACACACGACACGACAAAAATCGTCCTCTGACCCGTTTAAACTGTCGGCCCCGACACATTATGTCACCATAAATTTTAATACCCGTTTTTATCTTAGGCATTAATTCTCAAGTTCTCAATTTATAATCACCCCACCCTTTTAATCGATGTGAGATCCTCAAAATACCCCTTAGACCCATACCTAAGGGTCCCCAAGTTATCAATACGTCATATCCTATGTATAAGAGGATTTTCTAACATAAATCTTAACTTAGTCTCGTACTTAGACTACCGTAACGACGATAAAGTATCAAAAAATCAGCCCACCCCCAAGATGATAAAAACGCGATAATCTACCAACTAGTCCCATACCTAGAAGGTATCCTAAAATATAGGGAGAGCAAAAATTACCCAACAATCCGTCGTCACAATGATATTTAATAATACCAACAAGTCACACCAACAAGAATGATTAATCAATGTATAAAACAACGCATGATAGTCCAATTCAATTAAATCTTTAATTTAATTATCACAACGTCAACAATACCCAAATAATCTCATTTAATTATTTTAAATTAAATATACCAAGTTTTCATCATATATTCAACAAACCAAATTTTATTATCTCTACATGTATTACATGAATTGTACGCACCCAAAAATCATTTATTTTAAAAATAGAATTTTTTTACATGCAACCTACACCAATAAAACCCAAAATCGCTCATCAATCCTACGTACCCAAAGGGTTATGAATATTATTCAGATTAAAAGATTTTATAAAAATAGCCCCATAATTAGTATCCACTTTTTCTAATCAAGTTACTAATTATTTTTAAGAAAACATGTAATTAAGTGTCTAGGCGACACTTAAAACGCATAATACTAAAGGAAAAGAATAGAGTATTCATGCCTGAATAAAAGTTGGTTTAGAAATCTGATCTTGAATGTGTATTCCTCTCAAAAATTTGACAAAGATTCGTTCTTAACGCGTCTTGAGAAAATCCGGTTAATCTTGACAAAACTTGAGTTGAAAGTTATGTAGAATGGGGCTAGGGTTTTGAGGTTGAAGAAGATGAAGAAGATGAGAGGATTCTGATTTTTGAGAAGGCTAAAGTGTGTTTTAAAAGATCTAAACTCGTCACTTTATGTTTATATACAAAAAATAATTAGAGTCCTAATCAAACACAAATACTTGAAAAAATCATTACGAACGATCGGACCGTTAGAATCACTTGAAATTTTAGTATGTTGTAACGAACGGCGAGACAGGACTGCTGACAAAAATTCAGCTTGATCGGAAGGTCGGATTTCTAAAAATATTATTTTTACTAGAAAGTTTTATGTTTTGAGGACTCTTAGAGAGTTTTATATTTTGAGGACTCTTCTAAATAAATAAAAAAATCAATTAAAACTCCATTTTAAATTCCGATTCCAATTCCGTTTGAAAATTTATTTTTCAAATATAAAAATCAACACTTTAAATTATAAAATTTATAAAATCCAAAATTTCATTTTTCTCCGATTTCCAAAATTAATTTAAAAATTCCCATTTAAAAAAAATCCGGGTTGTTACATACTTCCCCACTAGCAAAGAATTTCGTCCTCGAAATTATACGAAGCATACACATAAACACTTAAATCTCGCAAAAAGAAAATAAGGCTCACATATGCCTACCCGTAGAATGCCATAATTGGGTGTCCATACACCCAATTCTATGCGCACCTACCCCACGAGTAACAAAATAATATATATTGCCTATATACATACACATAACTATGAAAATAATGACGTACCACATGCTCTCAAAATCCCCCACTCGATCCTATATCCGAAAGTCATTAAAATTATAACTTCCTCAAATTAAATCTCAACATCAAAAATCGATACATACGGTACCTAACATCTGTACTAAAATCTCCAAAATAATTATCGTCTCCAAAATCCATTCTAAGGATCCCCACATCAAGCTTACTAATTCTAAACTCAATGTCTACAACGTCCTTAACTCAAAACATCACATCTCCAAGAAACGCATCTAACATGTATGCTAGACCCTCTACCTTAAGAAGTACGAATCATCAAAGGTAATCAAAGATCGACAACGCGGAAGCTATACGGACTCATAACCTACGAGACCTAAGACCATGCTCTGATACCATTCTGTAACACCCCGCCCACCCGGGGAGAGCGAACGGAGCACTACTGTCGATAAACTAAATTCAAATCCACAAATCACAAGGTATAGAGCATCTAAATCCCAATATAGAAAAGAAACCACAAATCTCAAATCTCTTCAAATTAATACAATTCTCTCGAAATAATTACAACAAACTAACTATCTCGAAATAAAATAAATCTCCAATGCTCTATACATATAAATAAATACAATCTTCTCATCTTGTATTAAAAATCCTTCCCAATAATAATCCACGCTAAAATCCATCCCAATCAAATCCAAAGCGCCCAAAATCCGCGCTAACCTGCCACTAAAAGAAAATATGGGGAAGTACACAATACGACAGGAAAGATGCTCAACAAATATGTTAGCGTTGAATAAAACGTCACAATACGAATACGAATATTCAAATCAACGTGAATCCCATAAGCAATTATATCAATATAATTTCTCAACAACACATTAACCGGGTCACCAGGCCTCACCACCGTACCGCGCCTATGCATTTTTCCAGCATATCCGGAAAAAGGAATATTGGCGGGTGCCCAACTTCAGTGCCATATTAAAATCTCATGACAACATGCTCAACACCAAATATAATACCACGTGAATCAAAATTAGATTCCAATAAATATTTCCAAATTCCAATGAATTTAGCAATTCAAATATGAGTCAATAATCAGAAGAAAACAATGAGAATGATACTCGCGAGATTAAGGAGCATATTGTGTAAAACCCCATACCTTAAAATCATCATATAATTTCAGCCTCAAAATCTAAACACACCATCACGTTCCTCTCGCAAAAATAATCAAATCTCGTTCTAGCCCAAACTCGAGAAAACACCAAATAAGCTTCTAATCTAAGGTTGAAATCTTGAATAAGTTTGGGGCTATGGTTTGTATATGAAAGGGAGTCATTTTGGAGAGGTTTTATGGTTGAAAAGTTTGAGAAAAAGTGATTTGAAAAGTCCATCCACGAATTTGTTGATATATAAAGGATTAAGAGTTTGATTAATAAAAGAGTTCTAATCACATACAAACACTAAAAAATTTATTACGGGCGATCGGACCGTTGGAATCGCTTCAAATTTTAACATGTTGTAGCGAACGGCGAGACAGGACTGCTGACAAAAATTCAGCTTGATCGAACGGCCGGATTTCTAAAAATATTATTTTTACTAGAGAGTTTTATGTTTTGAGGACTCATAGAGAGTTTTATATTTTGAGGACTCTTCTAAATAATAAAAATTCAATTAAAACTCCATTTTAATTCCGATTTCGAAACCGTTTGAAATTATCGCCTTTAAAAATAATAACCAACATATTTGAGCAATAAAAATAATTTTATCTCAAAATTTATTTTTTTCCTTTTAATTTCGAAAATACCCCAAAAATTACGCGGGTTGTTACACTTTCCCACTAACAATGGAGTTTCGCCCTCGAAATTCGCCGAATACCTAACTCTCAAAAATCAGGCCAACAATCTCCAAAAATAATCTCGTCTCCAAAATAATAATTTCCTCACATCTAATCTAGATGCCTAACGCAAAACGATTCTCTAAAAATTTCTATCTCCAAAAATACGCGCCACAAAAACGCAACAGACCCAAAACCCAAGACCCGAGAGTTATCGTATACCTAAGCTCTGATACCATCTGTCACACCCCGCCTAATTCTGGCGTCGTCCGCCACCAAAACTAAGCCGGGGGTGAACTAAATAAATACCATTCTTAGCATGAGACAGATATGAGACAAATAAATCAGTCCATAAGATAAATAATTGGTCAATTTCAAATTATCACAAATAACTAAGCGATAAAAGATCCATCACATGCTAACTCCAAAAATCCAATCTCCAATAATGATTAAATAAAATCTGAAATAATCCCAAAATAAATCCTCTAAACAACTTTGGAACCGAATGGCCCAATAAAACTCAAATGAAGTCTCATAATACGACTGGAAAAGAAAGTCTAACTAAACTATGCCATAAAGTAAATAACTCCAGCTGCACCTCCAATGATAACTCCGATAAACTTATACAGCTTCTCCAAATTTTAATCCTGAAAAAGATTAGTCAACGCATGGGTCAGAGCCAAAGCCCCGAGCAAGAATACACACTACTCCCCTCAAATAGGATCCTTGAATCCAGACAGTAGCATTATACGCAATAAATATCACAATAGAATATTTTAAATTAAACGGGATAATTAAACGCGATAGATATAAATCACTAACTACCCGCATAAATCCCCATTTATAAAGGCACACCAATATGATTTTAAATTCCCAAGTCCCACGATGTTAATTTAATTAAATTAACCAGCTTTTATTATAGTTCTCACTTTTTATTAAAGTGTCACACTTCCCCTTGTCAATCGTCCTCTGACCCGTTTACTGTCGGCCCCGACACATGACAAGGTTCCCCTTGTCAATCGTCCTCTGACCCGTTTACTGTCGGCCCCGACACATGACAAGGTTCCACACACGACACGACATAAATCGTCCTCTGACCCGTTTAAACTGTCGGCCCCGACACATTATGTCGCCACAAATTTTAATACCCGTTTTTATCTTAGGCATTAATTCTCAAGTTCTCAATTAATATCACCCCACCCTTTTAATCGATGTGAGATCCTCAAAATACCCCTTAGACCCATACCTAAGGGTCCCCAAGTTATCAATACGTCCTATCCTATGTATAAGAGGATTTTCTAACATAAATCTTAACTTAGTCTCGTACTTAGACTACCGTAACGACGATAAAGTATCAAAAAATCAGCCCACCCCCAAGATGATAAAAACACGATAATCTACCAACTAGTCCCATACCTAGAAGGTATCCTAAAATATAGGGAGAGCAAAAATTAACCAACAATCCGTCGTCACAATGATATTTAATAATACCAACAAGTCACACCAACAAGAATGATTAATCAATGTATAAAACAACGCATGACAGTCCAATTCAATTAAATCTTTAATTTAATTATCACAACGTCAACAATACCCAAATAATCTCATTTAATTATTTTAAATTAAATATACCAAGTTTTCATCATATATTCAACAAACCAAATTTTATTATCTCTACATGTATTACATGAATTGTACGCACCCAAAAATCATTTATTTTAAAACTAGAATTTTTTTACATGCAACCTACACCAATAAAACCCAAAATCGCTCATCAATCCTACGTACCCAAAGGGTTATGAATATTATTCAGATTAAAAGATTTTATAAAAACAGCCCCATAATTAGTATCCACTTTTTCTAATCAAGTTACTAATTATTTTTAAGAAAACATGTAATTAAGTGTCTAGGCGACACTTAAAACGCATAATACTAAAGGAAAAGAATAGAGTATTCATGCCTGAATAAAAGTTGGTTTAGAAATCTGATCTTGAATGTGTATTCCTCTCAAAAATTTGACAAAGATTCGTTCTTGACGCGTCTTGAGAAAATCCGGTTAATCTTGACAAAACTTGAGTTGAAAGTTATGTAGAATGGGGCTAGGGTTTTGAGGTTGAAGAAGATGAAGAAGATGAGAGGATTCTGATTTTTGAGAAGGCTAAAGTGTGTTTTAAAAGATCTAAACTCGTCACTTTATGTTTATATACCAAAAATAATTAGAGTCCTAATCAAACACAAATACTTGAAAAAATCATTACGGACGATCGGACCGTTAGAATCACTTGAAATTTTAGTATGTTGTAGCGAACGGCGAGATAGGACTGCTGACAAAAATTCAGCTTGATCGGACGGTCGGATTTCTAAAAATATTATTTTTACTAGAAAGTTTTATGTTTTGAGGACTCTTAGAGAGTTTTATATTTTGAGGACTCTTCTAAATAAAAAAAAAAACTTCAATTAAAACTCCATTTTAAATTCCGATTCCAATTCCGTTTGAAAATTTATTTTTCAAATATAAAAATCAACACTTTAAATTATAAAATTTATAAAATCCAAAATTTCATTTTTCTCCGATTTCCAAAATTAATTTAAAAATTCCCATTTAAAAAAAAATCCGGGTTGTTACATACTTCCTCACTAGTAAAGAATTTCGTCCTCGAAATTATACGAAGCATACACAAACACTTAAATCTCGCAAAAAGAAAATAAGGCTCACATATGCCTACCCGTAGAATGCCATAATTGGGTGTCCATACACCCAATTCTATGCGCACCTACCCCACGAGTAACAAAATAATATATATTGCCTATATACATACACATAACTATGAAAATAATGACGTACCACATGCTCTCAAAATCCCCCACTCGATCCTATATCCGAAAGTCATTAAAATTATAACTTCCTCAAATTAAATCTCAACATCAAAAATCGATACATACGGTACCTAACATCTGTACTAAAATCTCCAAAATAATTATCGTCTCCAAAATCCATTCTAAGGATCCCCACATCAAGCTTACTAATTCTAAACTCAATGTCTACAACGTCCTTAACTCAAAACTTCACATCTCCAAGAAACGCATCTAACATGTATGCTAGATCCTCTACCTTAAGAAGTACGAATCATCAAAGGTAATCAAAGATCGGCAACGCGGAAGCTAAACAGACTCATAACCTACGAGACCTAAGACCATGCTCTGATACTATTCTGTAACACCCCGCCCACCCGGGGAGAGCGAACGGAGCGCTAGTGTCGATAAACTAAATTCAAATCCACAAATCACAAGGTATAGAGCATCTAAATCCCAATATAGAAAAGAAACCACAAATCTCAAATCTCTTCAAATTAATACAATTCTCTCGAAATAATTACAACAAACTAACTATCTCGAAATAAAATAAATCTCCAATGCTCTATACATATAAATAAATACAATCTTCTCATCTTGTATTAAAAATCCTTCCCAATAATAATCCACGCTAAAATCCATCCCAATCAAATCCAAAGCGCCCAAAATTCGCGCTAACCTGCCACTAAAAGAAAATATGGGGAAGTACACAATACGACAGGAAAGATGCTCAACAAATATGTTAGCGTTGAATAAAACGTCACAATACGAATACGAATATTCAAATCAACGTGAATCCCATAAGAAATTATATCAATATAATTTCTCAACAACACATTAACCGGGTCACCAGGCCTCACCACCGTACCGCGCCTATGCATTTTTCTAGCATATCCGAAAAAAGGAATATTGGCGGGTGCCCAACTTCAGTGCCATATTAAAATCTCATGACAACATGCTCAACACCAAATATAATACCACGTGAATCAAAATTAGATTCCAATAAATATTTCCAAATTCCAATGAATTTAGCAATTCAAATATGAGTCAATAATCAGAAGAAAACAATGAGAATGATACTCGCGAGATTAAGGAGCATATTGTGTAAAACCCCATACCTTAAAATCATCATATAATTTCAGCCTCAAAATCTAAACACACCATCACGTTCCTCTCGCAAAAATAATCAAATCTCGTTCTAGCCCAAACTCGAGAAAACACCAAATAAGCTTCTAATCTAAGGTTGAAATCTTGAATAAGTTTGGGGCTATGGTTTGTATATGAAAGGGAGTAATTTTGGAGAGGTTTTCTGGTTGAAAAGTTTGAGAAAAAGTGATTTGAAAAGTCCATCCACGAATTTGTTGATATATAAAGGATTAAGAGTTTGATTAATAAAAGAGTTCTAATCACATACAAACACTAAAAAATTTATTACGGGCGATCGGACCGTTGGAATCGCTTCAAATTTTAGTATGTTGTAGCGAACGGCGAGACACAACGGCGAGACAGGACTGCTGACAAAAATTCAGCTTGATCGAACGGCCGGATTTCTAAAAATATTATTTTTACTAGAGAGTTTTATGTTTTGAGGACTCATAGAGAGTTTTATATTTTGAGGACTCTTCTAAATAATAAAAATTCAATTAAAACTCCATTTTAATTCCGATTTCGAAACCGTTTGAAATTATCGCCTTTAAAAATAATAACCAACATATTTGAGCAATAAAAATAATTTTATCTCAAAATTTATTTTTTTCCTTTTAATTTCGAAAATACCCCAAAAATTACGCGGGTTGTTACAGAGGGATGACTGCACAGCTTATGCGAAGAAGTGCGATAAATGTCAACGTTTTTCCTCCATTCGTAAAACTCCCCATGCATTGTTAACGCCCATTACTTCCCCTTGGCCATTTGCCATGTGGGGCATGGACTTGGTCGGGCCTCTACCGACCACCAAAGGAAGGTTCAAATATATGGTGGTCATGGTTGATTATTTCACCAAGTGGGTTGAGGCTAAACCTCTCCTCGACATGTCATATGAAAAGGTTTACCAGTTTATTTGGAAGAATATTATTTGCATATACGGTCTGCCACATGCCTTTATCACTGACCATGGAACTCAATTGATAACGAGGAGTTCGCTGCATATTGTCATCAATCTAATGTCCAGAAAATTCATTATGCACCAGGCCACCCCCAGAGCAATGGACAAACTGAAGTGACGAACAGGACTCTGCTGACGGCTTGAAGAAATAACTGGATAAGGTAAAAGGAAATTGGATTAACGAGCCACACTCTGTGCTATGGGCATATCGCACAACACCCCGAACAGCCACCGCGGAGTCACCTTACATGCTCGCCTTCGGGAGCAAGGCTGTTATTCCTGCTAAATTAGGCTTACCCACGCACAGGGTACTTAATTTCAATTCTCTTGTAAGTGATTTGATGAGATGCTTAGATCTGGACATGCTCGAGGAAGTTAGAGAAGACGCGGCAATCAGGAATGCAGCCTATCAACAAAGAACAACCATGTTCTACAACAAAAGAGTGAAGAAGTGTGAACTCAAGGAGGGGGATTATGTGCTCAAGAAGGTGATTCAGAAGCATAACAAATTAGAAGCCAACTGGCATGGGCCCTACCGAGTAACTACAGTTATTCGCCCTGGGAGTTATAGAATAAAAACCTTAGAGGGAGAAGAATTCAAAAATGCGTGGAATGCGGAGCAACTGCGCAAGTATTATCAGTAATACAGACTTATATGTACACATTTTTCTTTAAATGAATAAAAGTGTTGGCTTTTCTATATTCCTTTTTTGGTTTAATTTTTGTCAAAGTACTAGTGCTACACACTACATCAATTCCAGTTGACCAACATCAGCAACCACCAATTAAGGTTGGTCGGCATTCAACAACCACCAACTTCCGGTTGGTCGGCACCAATAAATTTAACTAACAAAGTTGGCATAAAAAGCATATAAGGCAAAGCCTGTTTGATCACGGATGATCTCAAGAGACATCCCAAACTAGACAAGAAGATGGGTGACCCCACGGAGCATCCACTGTTTAGGCACCAAGGTAATCCTGGCACGATTACTATAACTAAGCAGGAACATGGGATGAAAATCATTCCATTGCTTAAGCACTAATGGGTGACAAGTCACTACAACTAGGCAGAAGTGGGGCACGCTCCATTGTCTAGGCAAAACAAGACAAATTCTCCCTTTATATATATCTATACATTCATCAATAAATAACAAGAACAACCCATCTCACAAAGCATTTCCAAGGAAATAAAACTATACAAAGATCAATTATTCTTCATTAAACACAAGCAGATTACATAAACATGACTTTTTGATTCATTAAGTACAAATTGTCTATTCTATGGGTTTCTTTCCCTCTGATTTTGATACAGGTTCCATCCCATCTAGAGGATCATCCAATGCATAAGGAGAGTCGATAAACTTCATATTTTGCAGCATTCTGACATTGCTCAGATATGGTCGATCAAGCAAATAATCAGGATGAGATATTTCAAAATCTGAATGGATCTGGTAATCACCAAGATACCTAGAGATCAAACACCGAGGAATGGAACGAGCTGGAATCCAGCTGACA
Source organism: Sambucus nigra (assembly GCA_949130495.1). Classification (NCBI taxonomy): domain Eukaryota; kingdom Viridiplantae; phylum Streptophyta; class Magnoliopsida; order Dipsacales; family Adoxaceae; genus Sambucus; species Sambucus nigra. Next base: position 481,777,451 of record OX422221.1, on the reverse strand, counting down.
TCGAGTTTAAAGGGAGGAACAGGTAAATCAAGTAATCCAGGCTCACACCAATCACACAAGGATAGCCCTTGATCAACTTTCATCACACATAAGGCATTCAACCATCCCTGTTTGTATCCCTCGTTATTCGATTGTTGCAGCCGAGCATCGAGATGGCATAGAGCTTCGCTATATCCTGCCATCCAAAATTCTCTAGGTTATTTGTGAAATTAATAAGTCAATCTCTCAATCTGCTCATGGAACTTTTTCACCAATATTTCCTTACTTTCCAGTACAGAGCTCTGGTTAGAGAGTTGATCGGTAAAACTCTGAATTTTTCTAGACATTTCTACCAAGGCTTGATTTTTTGCCATCAATTGAACGACTTGATTTTCTAAAGCCAGTTGGGTCCTCGTCTCTTCAATATTAATTCGATTAGCCTTTACTCGACCACGGGTAGAAGGCCTTGCTCTGTTATGAGCAGAAGGGGTAGTTCCGATTCGTATCAAAGTCTCAAACTCTTCTCTCAATGCAGCATTTTTAGTTTTTAAAAAGGAAACACCTTCATCATTAACTGGAACCAAAGCTCCCGAAGAAGAGGAAGCAGCAGATCTCAGTTGCTTCACTTCCTCTTGCAACGTAATATTCTCTTGCTCTAGCAGCTTGGCAATATTCTTGTGCTCTTCAATCTCAAGTTTTAGCACACTTTCCTTTTTCTCATGGGCTAAGATGCACTTGTCATAGCCCCGGTCAGCACTCAACTGTTGGTATTTTTCACATAACCTTCGTGTAAGAGGGTAGTGGTTTCTTTGTGCTGAAGTTGAAGTTCCCCGATCATCCCTTGAAGGTCTTCAATTATTTTATAATATGCCACATTATTGGCCACAACACGATCAAGCAAATACTTCAAGTATTGGTATGCATCAACTGCTCGCTCAGAAGCATCGGGTCCAAGGATATCAATTATTTGGGTCTCAGTAAAATCTGCATGACCCGTTTTTAAGTAATCATTACATTTTTTCATCAACTCTATGTTATGAGCTGATAAGAATTCCATCCTGGTAACAAACTAGCAAGGAAAAATAAAAACACATCAACAATGATACAGACAAGAGCAAGTCAAGGAGAAATTGAGATTAGATGATAACAACACATTTTATTGATCATAAGAGGAGAGAGTACAACCAAAGTTACAAGAAAGAAAGGAAAATTAGAAGAACAACATAAATAAAGAGCCGAGCAATGCTACACCTTCTCTTTATTTCCTATAACACCATCAACATGTTGTGACGAAGGAGTTGGCTACTCGGGAGGCATTTGGTGTTGCTTGGTAGAAGCTGATGCTTGCTGAACTTTCTCGAAGGGTTGAGGAGCAGTAGCACCAGGGAAAAGTTCTACTATCATCATGGAAGATTCATCAGATGCAGCTTCATCCTCTTTTTCTTCGTCAATAGTAGGAGGAAGACCATGGGTATATTTTTAAACAACTCAGAATCATCCGCAACACTCAACTCTTTTAATGCTATGACCCATCCGTCCTTAAAGTACTTCAGGCTTGCATACTCCATCTGGAAAGTAATAGCGGTTAAGGCTCTATTCCATCCCTTGTCCCAACCAGAGCTGAAAGATTTCTTCACCGCAGCCTTCTCTTCGTCTTCTCAAAAAAAGCACATTCCTTAGTAAGCATCACCTTCTCCTCAAGGTCTTTCTTACGTCGCTCAGCCTCTTCAAGCTTTCCATCAACTTCATTCTTGCTGGAAATGACGACCCTAAATTTTTTCTCCAACTCTTAGGAGGCGCTTATGGCTTGGTCATGAATTGACTCTACAGATAGATGTTCCTTCTCTCAAGAAGCTTTATCTTCCTTGTACTTTTTTCGGGATCTCTTCAAGGACTATGACAACCTAGCAAAAGCTTCCTCAATCCCACTGGAGGAAGTTGAAGCCTTGATAGCCTCATCTTTCTCCAGGATACTATTAAAATACGTCATGAACTGGGAAAGAAAAGAGGCCCAAATTAGAGTATGAATACAGTATATGGAAATGAAATGGTAGGGATGATGATACTTACTGATGTGATATATTGGGTTGCCAAGTCGGTGATCTTCTCCCGAGATAGGGAACCCCCAGCAGCTCGATACTCCGAAATGGTCCAAGACTTGATCAAACCCCTGGCCGAATTTGGGGTGATAAGAGCTGGAGCGTTAGCCTTCGAGGAAGGACCTCCAATATCAAAAGGTCGGGCAACAGTTTCTATAGGTCTTTCCGCAAGACCTCTCCTCAATCTCCTTAAAGGAGCATCTTCAATCAAAGGTACTGCCTTTTTTTGCGTAATAATAACACCTTCAATCAAAAGTGTTGCCTCTTTTGGGGCGACATGTGGCTTCCTCCTGACCTTCTTAACAGTCAGAGTTGATCCTTTAGAAGGAGTACTATCCACTTTCTTCGTCCCCTCATATGGGACATCTACTTTGCTCTTCTTTGCCCCATCTGTGTCAGGAGCATCTTTGATAAAGAACGCAGGCATTCTCCTCTTCTTCGTCATTATATCAGAAAAAGAGGTATTTAAATCAGAAGAAGATTCTTCGACACTTGCTCAAGGTGTTGGTACTTGGTCAAGATCAATTACCACAGGAGGGGCAAGAGGAAGAGCAATGAAAAAAGAGGTGGTGTTTATGTATCTCAAAAAAGAAGAAGCAGCTCTAATGTGCTCCCCAATAATTGATTGGTGCAAACTCCAGATGAGTTTCAAATCTTTTATATTAATGTCTCTCTCTTTGGGGGGCTTTTTTTTGTTATCAACTGCAAAAACAAAACAAACATGAATATCAGTGATGCATTTGATCAAATATAAACATAGCTAAATTGAGGGGAAAAAATAACCTATCCCATTGCCATAAAGTGGACATCTGGGACCTTGATAGACTTCATTTACATTTAATGGGGGGTGTTGCCAATTTTTCATCACAACCCCATGATCAAAATAGTCCCTATTGGCATCGGGAAGATTGACCACTAAAGCTCTATTGGAAAACCTAGTTTTTAAATAAAATGTGGTATCACTGGTAACCCATTTATAACAAAACGTAATCTCAGGGATCCCCAAGCGAGTCCCGTGAGTTTGGTTTAACCTATGTACGCCATTAACTACCCTCCATATATTTGGAGCTACTCTTCCAGGCACAATATCGAAATATTGGCAAAACTCCAAACACGAGGGCTTAGGCGGAAAAGAAAAGCCACATTCAGCTATGAAAAGTGAGGGAAACCAGTGTCCCTCAGCCAGAGAAAATAAATCAGATGGAGAAGGAGGTTCTTCTAAAATAACCCAAGAGGGAATTGTAAAATCAACTCAAAATTTATCCAAAGATTCGACAAGATAAACCATGATGACTAAAGCAAAGAAAGAATAAATAAGAAATTCTTACAGTAATTTGAGCAATCTGCTGAGGCGGATGATAGAAAGAGTGACAGTACAAGGATAGAATGAAAAGACGGAGTTTAAAAATCTGAAGGTAAAAAGTAGATGACAGTCTTTTCCTATCGCTTTTAAATGCCTTGCATCGGGAAGTAGGAAAATAAATAATTATCAAGAAAAACGATTGCGTTTTCGGCGGTTAAATGATGAGAAAGACGCATAAATCTAAGCGACTGTTGCAGATTCTAAATATTAACAAGTTTGCCCTTTCGCGCTCAAATGTCGAGGCTAAAGATAAAATTCCCAAGTGTTATAGTTTTGTAGTTAAACAAGGCACCCGAGCAACTTTTGAGTAAAATGTTTCACACTCTCATATCAAAACTCAACTGTGAAACATTGGGGGCTTCTGTTGATACGAAAATTAGTCAGCTGACGTGGACCAGTTATACAAAGACACGTGTCATCCTACGTGAAAAATACATGTGCTCACCGAGCTACTTAGTGTGCAAAGTACCTGGGCGGGGAAGATCAAGCGATAATTTCTCATTCAATGAATATCGGATTTAATGAACATTCTCATTGTACAGATGTATATGTCTATTAAATAAAGACATATCGTCTATTCATACTGATAGACCCAAGGCTATAAATACATTGTAACACCCCCCATACGGGGTAATTGATCTCTGGTAATCATCATTGAGATTAAGGCAAACATTGACAATACAAGAACAGTGGACGTAGGCCGTTTTCATTAGGATGAACCACTTTAAAACTTTGTTGTTTTATTTTCCTTATTCTTTTTTATCTGTGATTAATTAATTAGATCCAATCTAGTTTTTTACATCGACATAGAGCCTTTAAGTTTATCATTGCATGCGCTTATTTGTGATGATATTCAATCTTTAGTGATGCACTCCATTTTCATGTTTTAGTTTCCATTCCTTATTTATTTCGGATAAAATAAAGGGGGAAGAACAAATTACGGGGGAGTTTGATTTATGAATTTTATTGTATATGTCACACTCGATGCATAATGGATATTTGCTTTGTTTCATATGTGTAGATACTTTTCAAAGATCATATTCACATTACACTCGATGAAGACAAAGTGTCCACGAGAAGAACAAGAAGAAGTGGAGATTTGAAGACACCATTATCTTGTATCTATCCATTTTATAGGGTTTGTGAGGGTATTAGGATATTGTCATTGTCTTAGGGAATTTTAATGTAATTTGAATTTTGATTTTATGTTTGTACCGGAATAGCCAAAAGGGGGAGATTTATTAGAGCATAATTTCTATCATTTGCTCATAGCTTAGGCTTGCATAGGTGTTGATACCAAATTTATATTGCTGACGTGGACCAATTATGTGGAGACACGTGTCACTCTACATGGCACTCGCAAACATTTTTGGAACAACACCTTGACTTCGAGGAACTCAACCTCCCCGACCAACTCAGGCGCTCCGAGCAATAAGTGTTCTCCGAGGAACTCTGTTGTACCGAGCAACTCATATATACCGAGCTACTTAGGCGATCCGATCATCTTAGGCGGTCTGAGCTGCATCTCGTACAGAGCATTCATATCCGGATAATCAAGAGGATGACTGCGCATTAAATGCTCATTATTATCACACAGATGCACACGCCTATTGGACAACTATGTATTATTCTTTCATTTGTACCGCCTCAAGGCTATAAATACATTGTAACCTCCTCATTAGCAGGGGACTCGGAATTTCTTGATAAACCCATTATTGAGAATTCTGCAAACAGTCAGCAATAACACAAACAGTGGATGTAGGCCATTCTTTTAAGGCTGAACCACTTTAAAAATCTTTTGTCTTGTTTATTTTTATCTGTGATTAAAGAATTAGGTCAAATCTAGTTTTTTACATCAACAGATTGGTGCCGTCTGTGGGAAACAACTGTAATTATCGTTTTTCACCAAAATAATTCATCACCAATGGCTAATCATCCTGAATCCAACAATCGAAATGATGGAATTTCTCCAAATCCATCTACTCCTCCAAGTGTCCAAGATCTAGCTAAAATAATGGCTAATTTGGCTCAGGGCCAGACCGCCATGCAAGAAACCATGCGACAACTCATGCAAACTATTCATGGTGGAGCACCCTCCCAGTCAGGACAACGAAGCATTCAGGGAAATATCCGATTGCCTTCTTTGTGAACTAGACAAACGTCACTCCCGGAAGAATCTCATTCTAGATGCACCAATTCATATCGTACTGAGAGATGCAATGATCCTTCTTATCATCCTGGAAGGACTTCCTCGGTACGAGCTACAGACACTCAACAAAACGTCACTCTATCTCCAGAAATGACCAGTGCTCTTGAAAGATTGAGTAGAGTATCTCCCTTTGATCGTTTGGGTCCTAGGAGGAATAAAAGTCCCCCTAGGATGGTGTCGAGGAACTCTCAACGATCCTCTAATTTAAAGGAAGGTTCTTCCCAATTCCGACCAGTTGCTCGTCGTGAAAGATCCCAAGAGGCAAATTCAACACGATCAGTTGCTCGGACCAATAGGCCCGAGGAGGGAAATGATGCCTGGAAGGGATCTATTCAGAGGTTGGAAAATAGACTAGGGGAAATGGCTAAGGCCAAGAATCCTCTACAAAGAACTTTTGTCCAAGGGACACCTTTTATCCAGGTAATTGTGGATTTTCCCACACCATCAAAGTTCAAAGCACCTGTTGTGACTCCTAAATATGATGGAAAAATCGACCCTGTCTTTCATATAGAATAATACCAAGCTCCTGTCGATATCTATGCCATGCCAGACGAGATGAGATGCAGGGTATTTTCAGGAACTCTCACTGGATCTGATCAAATATGGTACAACAATCTTCCTCGAGGAAAGATTGCAACTTTCTTTCAACTGGCTGAGCTCTTTATTGGAAACTTCTGTTTTGGAGCAAAACCAGTTAAACGAGTAGCACACTTGTTAAGTGTTAAACAAAAAGCAAGTGAGAGTACCAGGGATTATATTACTCGTTTCAATAATGAGAAGCTCGAAGTTATTGATTACGAAGAAAAGACAGCAATTACTGCTCTGATGAGTGGATTATTGCCCAACTTCAGTGCCATATTAAAATCTCATGACAACATGCTCAACACCAAATATAATACCACGTGAATCAAAATTAGATTCCAATAAATATTTCCAAATTCCAATGAATTTAGCAATTCAAATATGAGTCAATAATCAGAAGAAAACAATGAGAATGATACTCGCGAGATTAAGGAGCATATTGTGTAAAACCCCATACCTTAAAATCATCATATAATTTCAGCCTCAAAATCTAAACACACCATCACGTTCCTCTCGCAAAAATAATCAAATCTCGTTCTAGCCCAAACTCGAGAAAACACCAAATAAGCTTATAATCTAAGGTTGAAATCTTGAATAAGTTTGGGGCTATGGTTTGTATATGAAAGGGAGTAATTTTGGAGAGGTTTTCTGGTTGAAAAGTTTGAGAAAAAGTGATTTGAAAAGTCCATCCACGAATTTGTTGATATATAAAGGATTAAGAGTTTGATTAATAAAAGAGTTCTAATCACATACAAACACTAAAAAAATTATTACGGGCGATCGGACCGTTGGAATCGCTTCAAATTTTAGAATGTTGTAGCGAACGGCGAGACAGGACTGCTGACAAAAATTCAGCTAGATCGAACGGCCGGATTTCTAAAAATATTATTTTTACTAGAGAGTTTTATGTTTTGAGGACTCATAGAGAGTTTTATATTTTGAGGACTCTTCTAAATAATAAAAATTCAATTAAAACTCCATTTTAATTCCGATTTCGAAACCGTTTGAAATTATCGCCTTTAAAAATAATAACCAACATATTTGAGCAATAAAAATAATTTTATCTCAAAATTTATTTTTTTCCTTTTAATTTCGAAAATACCCCAAAAATTACGCGGGTTGTTACACTTCCCCACTAACAATGGAGTTTCGCCCTCGAAATTCGCCGAATACCTAACTCTCAAAAATCAGGCCAACAATCTCCAAAAATAATCTCGTCTCCAAAATAATAATTTCCTCACATCTAATCTAGATGCCTAACGCAAAACGATTCTCTAAAAATTTCTATCTCCAAAAATACGCGCCACAAAAACGCAACAGACCCAAAACCCAAGACCCGAGAGTTGTCGTATACCTAAGCTCTGATACCATCTGTCACACCCCGCCTAATTCTGGCGTCGTCCGCCACCAAAACTAAGCCGGGCGTGAACTAAATAAATACCATTCTTAGCATGAGACAGATATGAGACAAATAAATCAGTCCATAAGATAAATAATTGGTCAATTTCAAATTATCACAAATAACTAAGCGATAAAAGATCCATCACATGCTAGCTCCAAAAATCCAATCTCCAATAATGATTAAATAAAATCTGAAATAATCCCAAAATAAATCCTCTAAACAACTTTGGAACCGAATGGCCCAATAAAACTCAAATGAAGTCTCATAATACGACTGGAAAAGAAAGTCTAACTAAACTATGCCATAAAGTAAATAACTCCAGCTGCACCTCCAATGATAACTCCGATAAACTTATACAGCTTCTCCAAATTCTAATCCTGAAAAAGATTAGTCAACGCATGGGTCAGAGCCAAAGCCCCGAGCAAGAATACACACTACTCCCCTCAAATAGGATCCTTGAATCCAGACAGTAGCATTATACGCAATAAATATCACAATAGAATATTTTAAATTAAACGGGATAATTAAACGCGATAGATATAAATCACTAACTACCCGCATAAATCCCCATTTATAAAGGCACACCAATATGATTTTAAATTCCCAAGTCCCACGATGTTAATTTAATTAAATTAACCAGCTTTTATTATAGTTCTCACTTTTTATTAAAGTGTCACACTTCCCCTTGTCAATCGTCCTCTGACCCGTTTACTGTCGGCCCCGACACATGACAAGGTTCCCCTTGTCAATCGTCCTCTGACCCGTTTACTGTCGGCCCCGACACATGACAAGGTTCCACACACGACACGACAAAAATCGTCCTCTGACCCGTTTAAACTGTCGGCCCCGACACATTATGTCACCATAAATTTTAATACCCGTTTTTATCTTAGGCATTAATTCTCAAGTTCTCAATTTATAATCACCCCACCCTTTTAATCGATGTGAGATCCTCAAAATACCCCTTAGACCCATACCTAAGGGTCCCCAAGTTATCAATACGTCCTATCCTATGTATAAGAGGATTTTCTAACATAAATCTTAACTTAGTCTCGTACTTAGACTACCGTAACGACGATAAAGTATCAAAAAATCAGCCCACCCCCAAGATGATAAAAACGCGATAATCTACCAACTAGTCCCATACCTAGAAGGTATCCTAAAATATAGGGAGAGCAAAAATTACCCAACAATCCGTCGTCACAATGATATTTAATAATACCAACAAGTCACACCAACAAGAATGATTAATCAATGTATAAAACAACGCATGATAGTCCAATTCAATTAAATCTTTAATTTAATTATCACAACGTCAACAATACCCAAATAATCTCATTTAATTATTTTAAATTAAATATACCAAGTTTTCATCATATATTCAACAAACCAAATTTTATTATCTCTACATGTATTACATGAATTGTACGCACCCAAAAATCATTTATTTTAAAAATAGAATTTTTTTACATGCAACCTACACCAATAAAACCCAAAATCGCTCATCAATCCTACGTACCCAAAGGGTTATGAATATTATTCAGATTAAAAGATTTTATAAAAATAGCCCCATAATTAGTATCCACTTTTTCTAATCAAGTTACTAATTATTTTTAAGAAAACATGTAATTAAGTGTCTAGGCGACACTTAAAACGCATAATACTAAAGGAAAAGAATAGAGTATTCATGCCTGAATAAAAGTTGGTTTAGAAATCTGATCTTGAATGTGTATTCCTCTCAAAAATTTGACAAAGATTCGTTCTTAACGCGTCTTGAGAAAATCCGGTTAATCTTGACAAAACTTGAGTTGAAAGTTATGTAGAATGGGGCTAGGGTTTTGAGGTTGAAGAAGATGAAGAAGATGAGAGGATTCTGATTTTTGAGAAGGCTAAAGTGTGTTTTAAAAGATCTAAACTCGTCACTTTATGTTTATATACCAAAAATAATTAGAGTCCTAATCAAACACAAATACTTGAAAAAATCATTACGAACGATCGGACCGTTAGAATCACTTGAAATTTTAGTATGTTGTAGCGAACGGCGAGACAGGACTGCTGACAAAAATTCAGCTTGATCGGACGGTCGGATTTCTAAAAATATTATTTTTACTAGAAAGTTTTATGTTTTGAGGACTCTTAGAGAGTTTTATATTTTGAGGACTCTTCTAAATAAAAAAAAAAATCAATTAAAACTCCATTTTAAATTCCGATTCCAATTCCGTTTGAAAATTTATTTTTCAAATATAAAAATCAACACTTTAAATTATAAAATTTATAAAATCCAAAATTTCATTTTTCTCCGATTTCCAAAATTAATTTAAAAATTCCCATTTAAAAAAAATCCGGGTTGTTACATACTTCCCCACTAGCAAAGAATTTCGTCCTCGAAATTATACGAAGCATACACATAAACACTTAAATCTCGCAAAAAGAAAATAAGGCTCACATATGCCTACCCGTAGAATGCCATAATTGGGTGTCCATACACCCAATTCTATGCGCACCTACCCCACGAGTAACAAAATAATATATATTGCCTATATACATACACATAACTATGAAAATAATGACGTACCACATGCTCTCAAAATCCCCCACTCGATCCTATATCCGAAAGTCATTAAAATTATAACTTCCTCAAATTAAATCTCAACATCAAAAATCGATACATACGGTACCTAACATCTGTACTAAAATCTCCAAAATAATTATCGTCTCCAAAATCCATTCTAAGGATCCCCACATCAAGCTTACTAATTCTAAACTCAATGTCTACAACGTCCTTAACTCAAAACATCACATCTCCAAGAAACGCATCTAACATGTATGCTAGACCCTCTACCTTAAGAAGTACGAATCATCAAAGGTAATCAAAGATCGACAACGCGGAAGCTATACGGACTCATAACCTACGAGACCTAAGACCATGCTCTGATACCATTCTGTAACACCCCGCCCACCCGGGGAGAGCGAACGGAGCACTACTGTCGATAAACTAAATTCAAATCCACAAATCACAAGGTATAGAGCATCTAAATCCCAATATAGAAAAGAAACCACAAATCTCAAATCTCTTCAAATTAATACAATTCTCTCGAAATAATTACAACAAACTAACTATCTCGAAATAAAATAAATCTCCAATGCTTTATACATATAAATAAATACAATCTTCTCATCTTGTATTAAAAATCCTTCCCAATAATAATCCACGCTAAAATCCATCCCAATCAAATCCAAAGCGCCCAAAATCCGCGCTAACCTGCCACTAAAAGAAAATATGGGGAAGTACACAATACGACAGGAAAGATGCTCAACAAATATGTTAGCGTTGAATAAAACGTCACAATACGAATACGAATATTCAAATCAACGTGAATCCCATAAGCAATTATATCAATATAATTTCTCAACAACACATTAACCGGGTCACCAGGCCTCACCACCGTACCGTGCCTATGCATTTTTCCAGCATATCCGGAAAAAGGAATATTGGCGGGTGCCCAACTTCAGTGCCATATTAAAATCTCATGACAACATGCTCAACACCAAATATAATACCACGTGAATCAAAATTAGATTCCAATAAATATTTCCAAATTCCAATGAATTTAGCAATTCAAATATGAGTCAATAATCAGAAGAAAACAATGAGAATGATACTCGCGAGATTAAGGAGCATATTGTGTAAAACCCCATACCTTAAAATCATCATATAATTTCAGCCTCAAAATCTAAACACACCATCACGTTCCTCTCGCAAAAATAATCAAATCTCGTTCTAGCCCAAACTCGAGAAAACACCAAATAAGCTTCTAATCTAAGGTTGAAATCTTGAATAAGTTTGGGGCTATGGTTTGTATATGAAAGGGAGTCATTTTGGAGAGGTTTTCTGGTTGAAAAGTTTGAGAAAAAGTGATTTGAAAAGTCCATCCACGAATTTGTTGATATATAAAGGATTAAGAGTTTGATTAATAAAAGAGTTCTAATCACATACAAACACTAAAAAATTTATTACGGGCGATCGGACCGTTGGAATCGCTTCAAATTTTAACATGTTGTAGCGAACGGCGAGACAGGACTGCTGACAAAAATTCAGCTTGATCGAACGGCCGGATTTCTAGAAATATTATTTTTACTAGAGAGTTTTATGTTTTGAGGACTCATAGAGAGTTTTATATTTTGAGGACTCTTCTAAATAATAAAAATTCAATTAAAACTCCATTTTAATTCCGATTTCGAAACCGTTTGAAATTATCGCCTTTAAAAATAATAACCAACATATTTGAGCAATAAAAATAATTTTATCTCAAAATTTATTTTTTTCCTTTTAATTTCGAAAATACCCCAAAAATTACGCGGGTTGTTACACTTCCCCACTAACAATGGAGTTTCGCCCTCGAAATTCGCCGAATACCTAACTCTCAAAAATCAGGCCAACAATCTCCAAAAATAATCTCGTCTCCAAAATAATAATTTCCTCACATCTAATCTAGATGCCTAACGCAAAACGATTCTCTAAAAATTTCTATCTCCAAAAATACGCGCCACAAAAATGCAACAGACCCAAAACCCAAGACCCGAGAGTTATCGTATACCTAAGCTCTGATACCATCTGTCACACCCCGCCTAATTCTGGCGTCGTCCGCCACCAAAACTAAGCCGGGGGTGAACTAAATAAATACCATTCTTAGCATGAGACAGATATGAGACAAATAAATCAGTCCATAAGATAAATAATTGGTCAATTTCAAATTATCACAAATAACTAAGCGATAAAAGATCCATCACATGCTAACTCCAAAAATCCAATCTCCAATAATGATTAAATAAAATCTGAAATAATCCCAAAATAAATCCTCTAAACAACTTTGGAACCGAATGGCCCAATAAAACTCAAATGAAGTCTCATAATACGACTGGAAAAGAAAGTCTAACTAAACTATGCCATAAAGTAAATAACTCCAGTTGCACCTCCAATGATAACTCCGATAAACTTATACAGCTTCTCCAAATTTTAATCCTGAAAAAGATTAGTCAACGCATGGGTCAGAGCCAAAGCCCCGAGCAAGAATACACACTACTCCCCTCAAATAGGATCCTTGAATCCAGACAGTAGCATTATACGCAATAAATATCACAATAGAATATTTTAAATTAAACGGGATAATTAAACGCGATAGATATAAATCACTAACTACCCGCATAAATCCCCATTTATAAAGGCACACCAATATGATTTTAAATTCCCAAGTCCCACGATGTTAATTTAATTAAATTAACCAGCTTTTATTATAGTTCTCACTTTTTATTAAAGTGTCACACTTCCCCTTGTCAATCGTCCTCTGACCCGTTTACTGTCGGCCCCGACACATGACAAGGTTCCCCTTGTCAATCGTCCTCTGACCCGTTTACTGTCGGCCCCGACACATGACAAGGTTCCACACACGACACGACATAAATCGTCCTCTGACCCGTTTAAACTGTCGGCCCCGACACATTATGTCGCCACAAATTTTAATACCCGTTTTTATCTTAGGCATTAATTCTCAAGTTCTCAATTAATATCACCCCACCCTTTTAATCGATGTGAGATCCTCAAAATACCCCTTAGACCCATACCTAAGGGTCCCCAAGTTATCAATACGTCCTATCCTATGTATAAGAGGATTTTCTAACATAAATCTTAACTTAGTCTCGTACTTAGACTACCGTAACGACGATAAAGTATCAAAAAATCAGCCCACCCCCAAGATGATAAAAACACGATAATCTACCAACTAGTCCCATACCTAGAAGGTATCCTAAAATATAGGGAGAGCAAAAATTAACCAACAATCCGTCGTCACAATGATATTTAATAATACCAACAAGTCACACCAACAAGAATGATTAATCAATGTATAAAACAACGCATGACAGTCCAATTCAATTAAATCTTTAATTTAATTATCACAACGTCAACAATACCCAAATAATCTCATTTAATTATTTTAAATTAAATATACCAAGTTTTCATCATATATTCAACAAACCAAATTTTATTATCTCTACATGTATTACATGAATTGTACGCACCCAAAAATCATTTATTTTAAAACTAGAATTTTTTTACATGCAACCTACACCAATAAAACCCAAAATCGCTCATCAATCCTACGTACCCAAAGGGTTATGAATATTATTCAGATTAAAAGATTTTATAAAAACAGCCCCATAATTAGTATCCACTTTTTCTAATCAAGTTACTAATTATTTTTAAGAAAACATGTAATTAAGTGTCTAGGCGACACTTAAAACGCATAATACTAAAGGAAAAGAATAGAGTATTCATGCCTGAATAAAAGTTGGTTTAGAAATCTGATCTTGAATGTGTATTCCTCTCAAAAATTTGACAAAGATTCGTTCTTGACGCGTCTTGAGAAAATCCGGTTAATCTTGACAAAACTTGAGTTGAAAGTTATGTAGAATGGGGCTAGGGTTTTGAGGTTGAAGAAGATGAAGAAGATGAGAGGATTCTGATTTTTGAGAAGGCTAAAGTGTGTTTTAAAAGATCTAAACTCGTCACTTTATGTTTATATACCAAAAATAATTAGAGTCCTAATCAAACACAAATACTTGAAAAAATCATTACGGACGATCGGACCGTTAGAATCACTTGAAATTTATGTTGTAGTGAACGGCGAGATAGGACTGCTGACAAAAATTCAGCTTGATCGGACGGTCGGATTTCTAAAAATATTATTTTTACTAGAAAGCTTTATGTTTTGAGGACTCTTAGAGAGTTTTATATTTTGAGGACTCTTCTAAATAAAAAAAAAAACTTCAATTAAAACTCCATTTTAAATTCCGATTCCAATTCCGTTTGAAAATTTATTTTTCAAATATAAAAATCAACACTTTAAATTATAAAATTTATAAAATCCAAAATTTCATTTTTCTCCGATTTCCAAAATTAATTTAAAAATTCCCATTTAAAAAAAAATCCGGGTTGTTACATACTTCCTCACTAGTAAAGAATTTCGTCCTCGAAATTATACGAAGCATACACAAACACTTAAATCTCGCAAAAAGAAAATAAGGCTCACATATGCCTACCCGTAGAATGCCATAATTGGGTGTCCATACACCCAATTCTATGCGCACCTACCCCACGAGTAACAAAATAATATATATTGCCTATATACATACACATAACTATGAAAATAATGACGTACCACATGCTCTCAAAATCCCCCACTCGATCCTATATCCGAAAGTCATTAAAATTATAACTTCCTCAAATTAAATCTCAACATCAAAAATCGATACATACGGTACCTAACATCTGTACTAAAATCTCCAAAATAATTATCGTCTCCAAAATCCATTCTAAGGATCCCCACATCAAGCTTACTAATTCTAAACTCAATGTCTACAACGTCCTTAACTCAAAACTTCACATCTCCAAGAAACGCATCTAACATGTATGCTAGATCCTCTACCTTAAGAAGTACGAATCATCAAAGGTAATCAAAGATCGGCAACGCGGAAGCTAAACAGACTCATAACCTACGAGACCTAAGACCATGCTCTGATACTATTCTGTAACACCCCGCCCACCCGGGGAGAGCGAACGGAGCGCTACTGTCGATAAACTAAATTCAAATCCACAAATCACAAGGTATAGAGCATCTAAATCCCAATATAGAAAAGAAACCACAAATCTCAAATCTCTTCAAATTAATACAATTCTCTCGAAATAATTACAACAAACTAACTATCTCGAAATAAAATAAATCTCCAATGCTCTATACATATAAATAAATACAATCTTCTCATCTTGTATTAAAAATCCTTCCCAATAATAATCCACGCTAAAATCCATCCCAATCAAATCCAAAGCGCCCAAAATTCGCGCTAACCTGCCACTAAAATAAAATATGGGGAAGTACACAATACGACAGGAAAGATGCTCAACAAATATGTTAGCGTTGAATAAAACGTCACAATACGAATACGAATATTCAAATCAACGTGAATCCCATAAGAAATTATATCAATATAATTTATCAACAACACATTAACCGGGTCACCAGGCCTCACCACCGTACCGCGCCTATGCATTTTTCTAGCATATCCGGAAAAAGGAATATTGGCGGGTGCCCAACTTCAGTGCCATATTAAAATCTCATGACAACATGCTCAACACCAAATATAATACCACGTGAATCAAAATTAGATTCCAATAAATATTTCCAAATTCCAATGAATTTAGCAATTCAAATATGAGTCAATAATCAGAAGAAAACAATGAGAATGATACTCGCGAGATTAAGGAGCATATTGTGTAAAACCCCATACCTTAAAATCATCATATAATTTCAGCCTCAAAATCTAAACACACCATCACGTTCCTCTCGCAAAAATAATCAAATCTCGTTCTAGCCCAAACTCGAGAAAACACCAAATAAGCTTCTAATCTAAGGTTGAAATCTTGAATAAGTTTGGGGCTATGGTTTGTATATGAAAGGGAGTAATTTTGGAGAGGTTTTCTGGTTGAAAAGTTTGAGAAAAAGTGATTTGAAAAGTCCATCCACGAATTTGTTGATATATAAAGGATTAAGAGTTTGATTAATAAAAGAGTTCTAATCACATACAAACACTAAAAAATTTATTACGGGCGATCGGACCGTTGGAATCGCTTCAAATTTTAGTATGTTGTAGCGAACGGCGAGACACAACGACGAGACAGGACTGCTGACAAAAATTCAGCTTGATCGAACGGCCGGATTTCTAAAAATATTATTTTTACTAGAGAGTTTTATGTTTTGAGGACTCATAGAGAGTTTTATATTTTGAGGACTCTTCTAAATAATAAAAATTCAATTAAAACTCCATTTTAATTCCGATTTCGAAACCGTTTGAAATTATCGCCTTTAAAAATAATAACCAACATATTTGAGCAATAAAAATAATTTTATCTCAAAATTTATTTTTTTCCTTTTAATTTCGAAAATACCCCAAAAATTACGCGGGTTGTTACAGAGGGATGACTGCACAGCTTATGCGAAGAAGTGCGATAAATGTCAACGTTTTTCCTCCATTCGTAAAACTCCCCATGCATTGTTAACGCCCATTACTTCCCCTTGGCCATTTGCCATGTGGGGCATGGACTTGGTCGGGCCTCTACCGACCACCAAAGGAAGGTTCAAATATATGGTGGTCATGGTTGATTATTTCACCAAGTGGGTTGAGGCTAAACCTCTCCTCGACATGTCATATGAAAAGGTTTACCAGTTTATTTGGAAGAATATTATTTGCATATACGGTCTGCCACATGCCTTTATCACTGACCATGGAACTCAATTGATAACGAGGAGTTCGCTGCATATTGTCATCAATCTAATGTCCAGAAAATTCATTATGCACCAGGCCACCCCCAGAGCAATGGACAAACTGAAGTGACGAACAGGACTCTGCTGACGGCTTGAAGAAATAACTGGATAAGGTAAAAGGAAATTGGATTAACGAGCCACACTCTGTGCTATGGGCATATCGCACAACACCCCGAACAGCCACCGCGGAGTCACCTTACATGCTCGCCTTCGGGAGCAAGGCTGTTATTCCTGCTAAATTAGGCTTACCCACGCACAGGGTACTTAATTTCAATTCTCTTGTAAGTGATTTGATGAGATGCTTAGATCTGGACATGCTCGAGGAAGTTAGAGAAGACGCGGCAATCAGGAATGCAGCCTATCAACAAAGAACAACCATGTTCTACAACAAAAGAGTGAAGAAGTGTGAACTCAAGGAGGGGGATTATGTGCTCAAGAAGGTGATTCAGAAGCATAACAAATTAGAAGCCAACTGGCATGGGCCCTACCGAGTAACTACAGTTATTCGCCCTGGGAGTTATAGAATAAAAACCTTAGAGGGAGAAGAATTCAAAAATGCGTGGAATGCGGAGCAACTGCGCAAGTATTATCAGTAATACAGACTTATATGTACACATTTTTCTTTAAATGAATAAAAGTGTTGGCTTTTCTATATTCCTTTTTTGGTTTAATTTTTGTCAAAGTACTAGTGCTACACACTACATCAATTCCAGTTGACCAACATCAGCAACCACCAATTAAGGTTGGTCGGCATTCAACAACCACCAACTTCCGGTTGGTCGGCACCAATAAATTTAACTAACAAAGTTGGCATAAAAAGCATATAAGGCAAAGCCTGTTTGATCACGGATGATCTCAAGAGACATCCCAAACTAGACAAGAAGATGGGTGACTCCACGGAGCATCCACTGTTTAGGCACCAAGGTAATCCTGGCACGATTACTATAACTAAGCAGGAACATGGGATGAAAATCATTCCATTGCTTAAGCACTAATGGGTGACAAGTCACTACAACTAGGCAGAAGTGGGGCACGCTCCATTGTCTAGGCAAAACAAGACAAATTCTCCCTTTATATATATCTATACATTCATCAATAAATAACAAGAACAACCCATCTCACAAAGCATTTCCAAGGAAATAAAACTATACAAAGATCAATTATTCTTCATTAAACACAAGCAGATTACATAAACATGACTTTTTGATTCATTAAGTACAAATTGTCTATTCTATGGGTTTCTTTCCCTCTGATTTTGATACAGGTTCCATCCCATCTAGAGGATCATCCAATGCATAAGGAGAGTCGATAAACTTCATATTTTGCAGCATTCTGACATTGCTCAGATATGGTCGATCAAGCAAATAATCAGGATGAGATATTTCAAAATCTGAATGGATCTGGTAATCACCAAGATACCTAGAGATCAAACACCGAGGAATGGAACGAGCTGGAATCCAGCTGACATCGAGTTTAAAGGGAGGAACAGGTAAATCAAGTAATCCAGGCTCACACCAATCACACAAGGATAGCCCTTGATCAACTTTCATCACACATAAGGCATTCAACCATCCCTGTTTGTATCCCTCGTTATTCGATTGTTGCAGCCGAGCATCGAGATGGCATAGAGCTTCGTTATATCCTGCCATCCAAAATTCTCTAGGTTATTTGTGAAATTAATAAGTCAATCTCTCAATCTGCTCATGGAACTTTTTCACCAATATTTCCTTACTTTCCAGTACAGAGCTCTGGTTAGAGAGTTGATCGGTAAAACTCTGAATTTTTCTAGACATTTCTACCAAGGCTTGATTTTTTGCCATCAATTGAACGACTTGATTTTCTAAAGCCAGTTGGGTCCTCGTCTCTTCAATATTAATTCGATTAGCCTTTACTCGACCACGGGTAGAAGGCCTTGCTCTGTTATGAGCAGAAGGGGTAGTTCCGATTCATTTCAAAGTCTCAAACTCTTCTCTCAATGCAGCATTTTTAGTTTTTAAAAAGGAAACACCTTCATCATTAACTGGAACCAAAGCTCCCGAAGAAGAGGAAGCAGCAGATCTCAGTTGCTTCACTTCCTCTTGCAACGTAATATTCTCTTGCTCTAGCAGCTTGGCAATATTCTTGTGCTCTTCAATCTCAAGTTTCAGCACACTTTCCTTTTTCTCATGGGCTAAGATGTACTTGTCATAGCCCCGGTCAGCACTCAACTGTTGGTATTTTTCACATAACCTTCGTGTAAGAGGGTAGTGGTTTCTTTGTGCTGAAGTTGAAGTTCCCCGATCATCCCTTGAAGGTCTTCAATTATTTTATAATATGCCACATTATTGGCCACAGCACGATCAAGCAAATACTTCAAGTATTGGTATGCATCAACTGCTCGCTCAGAAGCATCGGGTCCAAGGATATCAATTATTTGGGTCTCAGTAAAATCTGCATGACCCGTTTTTAAGTAATCATTACATTTTTTCATCAACTCTATGTTATGAGCTGATAAGAATTCCATCCTGGTAACAAACTAGCAAGGAAAAATAAAAACACATCAACAATGATACAGACAAGAGCAAGTCAAGGAGAAATTGAGATTAGATGATAACAACACATTTTATTGATCATAAGAGGAGAGAGTACAACCAAAGTTACAAGAAAGAAAGGAAAATTAGAAGAACAACATAAATAAAGAGCCGAGCAATGCTACACCTTCTCTTTATTTCCTATAACACCATCAACATGTTGTGACGAAGGAGTTGGCTACTCGGGAGGCATTTGGTGTTGCTTGGTAGAAGCTGATGCTTGCTGAACTTTCTCGAAGGGTTGAGGAGCAGTAGCACCAGGGAAAAGTTCTACTATCATCATGGAAGATTCATCAAAAGCAGCTTCATCCTTTTTTTCTTCGTCAATAGTAGGAGGAAGACCATGGGTATATTTTTAAACAACTCAGAATCATCCGCAACACTCAACTCTTTTAATGCTATGACCCATCCGTCCTTAAAGTACTTCAGGCTTGCATACTCCATCTGGAAAGTAATAGCGGTTAAGGCTCTATTCCATCCCTTGTCCCAACCAGAGCTGAAAGATTTCTTCACCGCAGCCTTCTCTTCGTCTTCTCAAAAAAAGCACATTCCTTAGTAAGCATCACCTTCTCCTCAAGGTCTTTCTTACGTCGCTCAGCCTCTTCAAGCTTTCCATCAACTTCATTCTTGCTGGAAATGACGACCCTAAATTTTTTCTCCAACTCTTAGGAGGCGCTTATGGCTTGGTCATGAATTGACTCTACAGATAGATGTTCCTTCTCTCAAGAAGCTTTATCTTCCTTGTACTTTTTTCGGGATCTCTTCAAGGACTATGACAACCTAGCAAAAGCTTCCTCAATCCCACTGGAGGAAGTTGAAGCCTTGATAGCCTCATCTTTCTCCAGGATACTATTAAAATACGTCATGAACTGGGAAAGAAAAGAGGCCCAAATTAGAGTATGAATACAGTATATGGAAATGAAATGGTAGGGATGATGATACTTACTGATGTGATATATTGGGTTGCCAAGTCGGTGATCTTCTCCCGAGATAGGGAACCCCCAGCAGCTCGATACTCCGAAATGGTCCAAGACTTGATCAAACCCCTGGCCGAATTTGGGGTGATAAGAGCTGGAGCGTTAGCCTTCGAGGAAGGACCTCCAATATCAAAAGGTCGGGCAACAGTTTCTATAGGTCTTTCCGCAAGACCTCTCCTCAATCTCCTTAAAGGAGCATCTTCAATCAAAGGTACTGCCTTTTTTTGCGTAATAATAACACCTTCAATCAAAAGTGTTGCCTCTTTTGGGGCGACATGTGGCTTCCTCCTGACCTTCTTAACAGTCAGAGTTGATCCTTTAGAAGGAGTACTATCCACTTTCTTCGTCCCCTCATATGGGACATCTACTTTGCTCTTCTTTGCCCCATCTGTGTCAGGAGCATCTTTGATAAAGAACGCAGGCATTCTCCTCTTCTTCGTCATTATATCAGAAAAAGAGGTATTTAAATCAGAAGAAGATTCTTCGACACTTGCTCAAGGTGTTGGTACTTGGTCAAGATCAATTACCACAGGAGGGGCAAGAGGAAGAGCAATGAAAAAAGAGGTGGTGTTTATGTATCTCAAAAAAGAAGAAGCAGCTCTAATGTGCTCCCCAATAATTGATTGGTGCAAACTCCAGATGAGTTTCAAATCTTTTATATTAATGTCTCTCTCTTTGGGGGGCTTTTTTTTGTTATCAACTGCAAAAACAAAACAAACATGAATATCAGTGATGCATTTGATCAAATATAAACATAGCTAAATTGAGGGGAAAAAATAACCTATCCCATTGCCATAAAGTGGACATCTGGGACCTTGATAGACTTCATTTACATTTAATGGGGGGTGTTGCCAATTTTTCATCACAACCCCATGATCAAAATAGTCCCTATTGGCATCGGGAAGATTGACCACTAAAGCTCTATTGGAAAACCTAGTTTTTAAATAAAATGTGGTATCACTGGTAACCCATTTATAACAAAACGTAATCTCAGGGATCCCCAAGCGAGTCCCGTGAGTTTGGTTTAACCTATGTACGCCATTAACTACCCTCCATATATTTGGAGCTACTCTTCCAGGCACAATATCGAAATATTGGCAAAACTCCAAACACGAGGGCTTAGGCGGAAAAGAAAAGCCACATTCAGCTATGAAAAGTGAGGGAAACCAGTGTCCCTCAGCCAGAGAAAATAAATCAGATGGAGAAGGAGGTTCTTCTAAAATAACCCAAGAGGGAATTGTAAAATCAACTCAAAATTTATCCAAAGATTCGACAAGATAAACCATGATGACTAAAGCAAAGAAAGAATAAATAAGAAATTCTTACAGTAATTTGAGCAATCTGCTGAGGCGGATGATAGAAAGAGTGACAGTACAAGGATAGAATGAAAAGACGGAGTTTAAAAATCTGAAGGTAAAAAGTAGATGACAGTCTTTTCCTATCGCTTTTAAATGCCTTGCATCGGGAAGTAGGAAAATAAATAATTATCAAGAAAAACGATTGCGTTTTCGGCGGTTAAATGATGAGAAAGACGCATAAATCTAAGCGACTGTTGCAGATTCTAAATATTAACAAGTTTGCCCTTTCGCGCTCAAATGTCGAGGCTAAAGATAAAATTCCCAAGTGTTATAGTTTTGTAGTTAAACAAGGCACCCGAGCAACTTTTGAGTAAAATGTTTCACACTCTCATATCAAAACTCAACTGTGAAACATTGGGGGCTTCTGTTGATACGAAAATTAGTCAGCTGACGTGGACCAGTTATACAAAGACACGTGTCATCCTACGTGAAAAATACATGTGCTCACCGAGCTACTTAGTGTGCAAAGTACCTGGGCGGGGAAGATCAAGCGATAATTTCTCATTCAATGAATATCGGATTTAATGAACATTCTCATTGTACAGATGTATATGTCTATTAAATAAAGACATATCGTCTATTCATACTGATAGACCCAAGGCTATAAATACATTGTAACACCCCCCATACGGGGTAATTGATCTCTGGTAATCATCATTGAGATTAAGGCAAACATTGACAATACAAGAACAGTGGACGTAGGCCGTTTTCATTAGGATGAACCACTTTAAAACTTTGTTGTTTTATTTTCCTTATTCTTTTTTATCTGTGATTAATTAATTAGATCCAATCTAGTTTTTTACATCGACATAGAGCCTTTAAGTTTATCATTGCATGCGCTTATTTGTGATGATATTCAATCTTTAGTGATGCACTCCATTTTCATGTTTTAGTTTCCATTCCTTATTTATTTCGGATAAAATAAAGGGGGAAGAACAAATTACGGGGGAGTTTGATTTATGAATTTTATTGTATATGTCACACTCGATGCATAATGGATATTTGCTTTGTTTCATATGTGTAGATACTTTTCAAAGATCATATTCACATTACACTCGATGAAGACAAAGTGTCCACGAGAAGAACAAGAAGAAGTGGAGATTTGAAGACACCATTATCTTGTATCTATCCATTTTATAGGGTTTGTGAGGGTATTAGGATATTGTCATTGTCTTAGGGAATTTTAATGTAATTTGAATTTTGATTTTATGTTTGTACCGGAATAGCCAAAAGGGGGAGATTTATTAGAGCATAATTTCTATCATTTGCTCATAGCTTAGGCTTGCATAGGTGTTGATACCAAATTTATATTGCTGACGTGGACCAATTATGTGGAGACACGTGTCACTCTACATGGCACTCGCAAACATTTTTGGAACAACACCTTGACTTCGAGGAACTCAACCTCCCCGACCAACTCAGGCGCTCCGAGCAATAAGTGTTCTCCGAGGAACTCTGTTGTACCGAGCAACTCATATATACCGAGCTACTTAGGCGATCCGATCATCTTAGGCGGTCTGAGCTGCATCTCGTACAGAGCATTCATATCCAGATAATCAAGAGGATGACTGCGCATTAAATGCTCATTATTATCACACAGATGCACACGCCTATTGGACAACTATGTATTATTCTTTCATTTGTACCGCCTCAAGGCTATAAATACATTGTAACCTCCTTATTAGCAGGGGACTCGGAATTTCTTGATAAACCCATTATTGAGAATTCTGCAAACAGTCAGCAATAACACAAACAGTGGATGTAGGCCATTCTTTTAAGGCTGAACCACTTTAAAAATCTTTTGTCTTGTTTATTTTTATCTGTGATTAAAGAATTAGGTCAAATCTAGTTTTTTACATCAACAGATTGGTGCCGTCTGTGGGAAACAACTGTAATTATCGTTTTTCACCAAAATAATTCATCACCAATGGCTAATCATCCTGAATCCAACAATCGAAATGATGGAATTTCTCCAAATCCATCTACTCCTCCAAGTGTCCAAGATCTAGCTAAAATAATGGCTAATTTGGCTCAGGGCCAGACCGCCATGCAAGAAACCATGCGACAACTCATGCAAACTATTCATGGTGGAGCACCCTCCCAGTCAGGACAACGAAGCATTCAGGGAAATATCCGATTGCCTTCTTTGTGAACTAGACAAACGTCACTCCCGGAAGAATCTCATTCTAGATGCACCAATTCATATCGTACTGAGAGATGCAATGATCCTTCTTATCATCCTGGAAGGACTTCCTCGGTACGAGCTACAGACACTCAACAAAACGTCACTCTATCTCCAGAAAGGACCAGTGCTCTTGAAAGATTGAGTAGAGTATCTCCCTTTGATCGTTTGGGTCCTAGGAGGAATAAAAGTCCCCCTAGGATGGTGTCGAGGAACTCTCAACGATCCTCTAATTTAAAGGAAGGTTCTTCCCAATTCCGACCAGTTGCTCGTCGTGAAAGATCCCAAGAGGCAAATTCAACACGATCAGTTGCTCGGACCAATAGGCCCGAGGAGGGAAATGATGCCTGGAAGGGATCTATTCAGAGGTTGGAAAATAGACTAGGGGAAATGGCTAAGGCCAAGAATCCTCTACAAAGAACTTTTGTCCAAGGGGCACCTTTTATCCAGGTAATTGTGGATTTTCCCACACCATCAAAGTTCAAAGCACCTGTTGTGACTCCTAAATATGATGGAAAAATCGACCCTGTCTTTCATATAGAATAATACCAAGCTGCTGTCGATATCTATGCCATGCCAGACGAGATGAGATGCAGGGTATTTTTAGGAACTCTCACTGGATCTGATCAAATATGGTACAACAATCTTCCTCGAGGAAAGATTGCAACTTTCTTTCAACTGGCTGAGCTCTTTATTGGAAACTTCTGTTTTGGAGCAAAACCAGTTAAACGAGTAGCACACTTGTTAAGTGTTAAACAAAAAGCAAGTGAGAGTACCAGGGATTATATTACTCGTTTCAATAATGAGAAGCTCGAAGTTATTGATTACGAAGAAAAGACAGCAATTACTGCTCTGATGAGTGGATTATTGCCAAATAAACTGTACTACACTCTAGCCAAAGATCCACCCACAACCATGGCAGAGCTAATGGCAAAGGCAACCAAAATTATGAACGCTGAGGAAGCTATGGTTGTGAAGAAGAATATGGACCCCAAAGAGACCAAGATTGAGGGTGATAAAGCTGAGAAGAAAGATCAGAAGAATAATGGTGGTAACAAGCAGTCAAAAGCAAAGCAAGCATTGGAACAGTTAAAGAAATTTAGAAACTATACTCCTTTGAAGGTAGATATAAATCACGTTCTGGAAGAGATCAAGAACAGCAAGGAGTTAAACTGGCCTGAAAAAATGAAGACAGATCCTGACAAGAGGGATAAATCCAAATATTGTGAGTTTCACAAGGATCATGGTTATACGACCAAAAACTGTATAGCTCTCCAGAATGAAATTGAATAGCTCATCAGGAGAGGAAAATTGAACAAGTATGTGGATCGTCGAAATGATGGAAAGAGCAACGACCGAGCAAAGCAGAGATCTAGATCTCCTTGACGAATAAAAGAAAATAAGAAGAGAAATCATGAAGAAGACCTGGATGAAGATCAAGACGACCCCGATCTCCCTAAAAGACCAAAATAGCCAGAACGTGAGGTATTTTCTATCCATTTTGGATCATTTGATTACAATGTTATTACTGGTGGAGATGCAGGAGGTGGAGACCTTACTGCAGAGAGGAAAGCTTACCTCAACGAGGCTCAAGCTTGTTCATATATTCAACGGATAAATCTAGCTGAGGATGATCGTCCGAGAAAGGTGAACAAAGATAACTTGGTCATCGGTTTCTCTAAGAATGACCTCGCAGGTGTGCTATATCCTCATGATGAACCATTGGTGATCAAAATGAGGATGAAGGAAGTAGTGATTTCACGAGTCTTGGTGGATAATGGCAGCTCAGAAGATATTATGTTCTACCCATGTTTTGATAGTTTGAACCTAAAGCTATCCCAGTTGGAGCCATATCATCAGCCCCTCCTCGATTTTACTGGCGAGAAAGTTTTTCCACTTGGGACGATCAAGTTGGATATGTTCATCGGTACATGGCCTGCTTGTCGAACAGAAAGAGTGCGCTTTTTCGTGATGGATAAAAATATCCAATCAGCTTACAATATCATCATGGGAAGGGTAGGTTTGAAAAGGTTTGAGGCAGTACTATCTACAGTACATCAATGTTTAAAATTCCCAACCAACTTTGGAGTAGGAGTGGTGAAGGGCGACCAAAAAGTAGCTTGGGAATGCTACTATTCATCTGCTGAGCAAGAAGAGCGTGAAGAATCCAGAAAAAAGACTACTACTTATCAGGTTAATGAGATAGAAGACGTAGAGATTGAGACTTTAGACCCAAGAGATGAGTCTCAGCTCGTTAAGGGTCAGGTCATAGAGGCTACTGAAAATATTGTTCTGGACGACGAGCATCCAGAACGAATAACTCAAATTGGTGCTTCACTAGATGTGTCAATAAAACAAGAGCTAATAGCGTTTCTAAAAAACAGAAAACAAACTTTTTCATAGAGCCACGAAGACATGCTAGGGATAGACCCAAATTTCCTATGTCACGAGCTTAATGTGAATAAGGAGATCAAGCCAGTAAAACAAAGAAGAAGAGTATTCAGCCCCGAAAAGAACCAAGCTATACAAGAAGAATTCAAAAAGCTCCAAAAAGCCTGTTTTATTGAGGATGTCAAATATCCTGATTGGCTAGCTAATGTGGTGATGATGAAGAAGAAAAATAACAAATGGAGGATGTGTGTAGACTTCACCGATCTCAATAAGGCATGCCCAAAGGATCATTTTCCTCTGCCCCGAACCGATCAACTGGTGGATGCTACCTCGAGGCACGAATTACTAAGTTTTATGGATGCTTACTCTGGTTACAATCAGATTAAGATGAAGCCTGAGGACAGGGAGAGTACCTCTTTTATTACCCTAGGGGAACTTATTGTTATAATGTTATGCCTTTTGGATTGAAAAATGCAGGTGCAACATATCAGCGACTAATGAACAAGGTGTTTGCAGAGCAAATAAGTTACAACATGGAAGTTTATGTTGACGATATGCTAACGAAGAGCAAGAAAGCTGTTGATCATCTAATTTACTTAGGCCAGACCTTTGATCAACTAGATAAATATCAAATGAAGTTGAACCCTACCAAATGCATATGCGAAGTACGAGAAGGCATGTTCCTCGGGTATATTGTCAACCAACGAGGAATTGAAGCAAACCCTGAAAAGATCAAGGCTCTATTGGGACTACGATCTCCAACGACGAAGAAGGAAGTGAAAATTCTCACAGGCCGAGTTGCAGCACTTAATAGATTTGTATCACGAGCAACTGATAGATGCCTCCCATTCTTCAAAACACTTCGAAAAACATTTGAATGGAATGATGAATGCGAGAAGGCCTTTCAGGAGTTGAAGAAATACCTGGGAGCACCTCCATTATTATCCAGACCAGTGATGGGAGAAAGACTATACTTGTATTTGGCAGTCTCAGAAAATGTAGTAAGCTCGGTGTTGATAAGGGTGGAGGATGGAGTGCAAAAACCAATCTATTACACAAGCAAGGCTTTTCGAGGAGCAGAGATCAGATATCCAAGGCTGGAAAAGTTAGCATTGGCATTTATCGAAGCAAGTAGAAGAATGAGGTCGTACTTCCAAGCTCATACTATAGTTGTGTATACAGACATACCATTAAGGCAAGCTTTGCACAAACCAGAGAAATCAGGAAGATTGATGTATTGTGATGTAGAGTTGGGTGAATACGACATAATTTATTAGCCTAGGTCGTCACTTAATGGGCAAGCAGTGGCAGATTTTATTATAGAATTCACCTATCCAGATACCTCCAAAGAGCAGAAGTTGGATACCGACCAGCCTGTGGATGTTACAGGATCATTAAACTTAAACCCCGACCAACTTAAGTCGGTAGACGAGCAAGAGAAGATGGTCTCCAAGCAGCAAAAAGTGCTAGAAGAGGATATAAGGAAGCATCAAATATTTCACCAAGGAACTCTGTCTGACCAAGAGTTTGATAATGAGATAAATGTGTGGAATTTATATGTAGATGGTTCTTCGTGCACTACAGGCAGTGGAGTAGGGATTGTTATAAACATCCCAGATGAGATCGACGTTGAATATGCTCTACGCTTTCAATTTAAAGCTTCTAATAATGAAGCTGAATATGAAGCAATGATTGTTGGTCTTAGTTTGGCAAAAACCAGGAAGGCTGAGCAGGTTATCATATTCAGTGACTGACAATTGATTATAAATCAAATGTTGGGGCTATATACAGCTAAAGGAGAATTAATGATCAAGTATCATGCAAAAGCAATAGAGATTGTATCAAGCCTGATCGTAGTACAGTTAATTAGAATACCAACATTGGAGAATGCAAGAGCAGATGCCTTATCTCGGTTAGCCTCAGCCACGCGCACCGAGCTACGAAGAACAATCCTAATAGAAATCTTGACTAGTCGGAGCATTGAGAAAGATCTAGAGATGAACTTTATTACCCTTGATTTAGGACCATCTTGGATGGATCCCATCAGGGCATATATTGAAGAAGGGGTTTTGCCAACTGATAAACTCACAGCCAAGAAACTGAAGTTTAAAGCTGCTCGTTATGTATTGAATAATGGTATTCTATATAGACGAGGAATTATAGCATGTTTACAAAGATGTGTGCATCCCTCCGAGGTGAAAGACTTGATTGAAGAGGTCCATGAAGGGTCCTGTGGAGCCTATGTAGCAGGTCGGACGCTTTTGCAAAGAATAGTGACGAAAGGATACTACTGGCCAACGATGAGGGTTGATTGTATAGCCTATGCCAAAAAATGTGACAAATGTCAACATTTCTCTTATATCCGAAGAACTCCCCAGGCATTGTTGACACCCATAACATCCCCTTGGCCATTTGCCATGTGGGGGATAGACTTGGTCGGGCCACTCCCAACGATAAGAGGAAGGTTCAAATACCTCGTCGTCGCTGTGGATTATTTATTAAATGGGTAGAAGTTGAACCTCTTATTGATATGACTTATGATAGGGTATATCAATTTATTTAGAAGAATATCATTTGCAGATATGGTCTTCCCCATGCATTTATTACTGATCATGGAACCCAATTTGACAACGAAGAGTTTGCTGCATATTGTCACCAGTCAAACATATTGAAAACCCACTCTGCACCAGGCCATCCCCAGAGAAATGGACAAACTGAGGTGACGAACAGAACGCTACTGAATGGTTTAAAAAACGACTAGACGATGTAAAGGCAAATTGGATTAATGAGCTACATTCCGTGCTATGGGCTTATCGTACTACGCCGCGAGCAGCAACAGGAGAATCTTCATACATGTTGGCATTTGGAAGCGAAGCTGTTATACCTGCCGAGTTGGGACTACCCACACACAGGGTGCTGAATTTCAATTCTCCTATCAGTGACTTGATGAGGCGATTGGATCTAGATATGCTCGAATAAGTTAGAGAGGAAGCAACGATCAGGAATGCTGCATACCAACAACGAAGAACTCTGTTTTACAACAAGAGGGTAAAAAATTATGATTTGAAGGAAGGAGACTACGTGCTAAAGAAAGTAATTCAAAAGCACAATAAACTGGAAGCTAACTGGCATGGACCCTACAGAGTAACATAAGTTGTTCGTCCAGGAACCTACAAGATTGAAACCTTGGAGGGAGAAGAGTTTAAGAATGCATGGAATGCAGAACATCTATGCAAGTATTATCAGTAGTAGGAAATTTATATGTAATGGAGTTTTCTTCAGTATGAATAAAGTGTTTAAAGTTTTACCCAGTTTCTCTCTTTTTGGTGAAATTTTTTCGGAGTATTAGTGCTACACACTACGCATCAAGTTCAGAACAAAAATCCCCCAACTACGGTTGGTCGGTCCACCAGCTACGGTTGGTCGGTAAAATAAAATCCCCTAACTATGGTTGGTCGGTCCACCAGCTACGGTTGATCGGTAAAATAAAATCCCCCAACTACGGTTGGTCGGTCCACCAGCTATGGTTGGTCAGTAAAATAAAATCCCCTAACTACGGTTGGTCAGTCCACCAACTACGGTTGGTCGGTAAAATAAAATCCCCCAACTACGGTTGGTCGGTCCACCAGCTACGGTTGGTCGGTAAAATAAAATCCCCTAACTACGGTTGGTCGATCCACCAGCTACGGTTGGTCGGTAAAATAAAATCCTCCAACTACGATTGGTCGGTCCACCAACTACGGTTGGTCGGTAAAATAAAATCCCCCAACTACGGTTGGTCGGTCCACCAGCTACGGTTGGTCGGTAAATAAAATCCCCCAGTTACGGTTGGTCGGTAAATAAAATCCCCCAACTACGGTTGGTCGGTAAAACAAAAATCCCTCAACTACGGTTGGTCGGTAAATAAAATCCCCCAACTACGGTTGGTCGGTAAAATAAAAATCCCCCAACCACGATTGGTAGGTCCACAAACTACGGTTGGTCGGTAAAATAAAATCCACCTACTACGGTTGGTCGGTAAATAAAATTCTACGGTTGGTCGGGGAATAAAAGTTCACCAACTCCGGTTGGTCGAAAACAAAAATCTCAACCAACTCTAGTTGGTCGGTAAGCCAATTTCAATCAACTCCGGTTGTTTAAATTAGGCAATACCATGAAATGTAATTTGTTGTATTATTTAGAATTAAAGATTGATAAATCACTGCAATGAGATAAGTATGTCATAAACATATATATACTTACCAACCGACCAACAAGCAAAAACATTATACAAATTATTTAGAAGAAAATGAAATGACAAAAGACAAATTTTCATTCATACTAAGTAGAATTACAAATGATGTGAGAAATGTATTTCATTACCAAAACTTTTCATTCAAATCGAGAAGGATTTACATATGCCGGAAAAAAAAAACCATTACATAAAAATTCTATTCTATTGGTTTCTTTCCCTCTGCCTTTAAAACAGGTTCTACTCCAGCAGGAGGATCGTCTAAGGCATAAGGGGAATTTATGAAGTTTAAATCTCGAAGCATCCTGACATTCATCACAGATGGCCGATCAAGTAGGTACTCCGAACGAGATATGTCAAAATTAGAATGGAGGCTGTAATCGCCGAGGTATTTTGAGATCAAGCACTGAGGAATTGCCCGAGAAGGAATCCAACTCATATCAAGCTTGAAAGGAGGAACTGACAAATCAAGCAACCCAGGATCATAATAATCCCATAGATAGTGGTCCTGCTCCAACTGCAGCATACACAGTGCATTCAGCCATCCTTGCTTATAACCCTCGTTATTTTATTGCTGGATCCGATCATCGAGATGATAAAGAGCTTCATTGTATCCAGCCATTCAAAATTCCCTGGGCTGTTTGTGAAACTGGTAAGTTAGCCTCTCCAATTGTTCATGGAGGTTCTTCACTAGAAGATCTTTATTCTCCAAGGCAGAGTTTTGTGTGGAGAGTTGCTCGCTAAGGTTCAGAATCTTCTTGGACATCTCTGACAAAGCCTGATTCTTCGCCACCAACTTGAATGCTTGATTCTCCAAAGATGCTTGAGTTCTTGCCTCTTCAATAGTATCCCGAGCAGCCCTTGCTCGTCCCCGAGAAGCTCTTGCTCGTCCGCGAGTAGAAGTAGTCCTTTTTAAGGTTTCCAATTCATCTCTCAAATTGGCATTTTCAACCTTCAGAAATGAGAAACCTTCATCGTTAACAGGGACCAAGTCTCCCGAAGAAGATGCTGTAGATTTTAATTGAGATATCTCTTCTCTCAGAACATTATTTTCCTGCTCCAGCAGCTTCGCGATTTGCCTATGCTCCTCGACCTCAACCCTTAGAATTATTCTTTCTTCTCGTAAGCAGCAATGAACTTATCAGATCCTTTGTCAGCATTTAGTTGCTGATATTTTTTCTCATACCCCTGATGCAAAAGGGCAGAAGATTCCTTGTATTATTATTGAAGTTCCTCGATGATACCCCGAAGATCTTTAATCATCTCATAATAAGCCACATTGTTGGCAACTGCTCGGTCAAGTAGGCATTTCAAATACTGATATGCTTCAACTGCTTGTTCAGAAGAATTTAGACCAAGGATATCAACAATTTGAGCCTCGTTTAGATCTATATGGTCAGCCTTGAAGTAGTCATTGCATTTTTTCATCAGTTCAGTATCGTGAGCTGACAAGAGCTCCATTCTAGCCATAAACTAGAAAAAAAAAAGATAGAAAGGATTAATAAGAATATAGACAGAGCAAGAAGAGGAAAAAGTCAAGATGGACAATCAAAAGCTTGAATTTTCATTTCATCATACAAGCTAAGTACAAAGTTCAAGATTACACTGGAAATGAATAACAAAATTAAAACCCGAGCATCTTTACACCTTCTCCTTGTGTTTTACAACTTCCTCGGGAAGTTGGGATGAGGAGGATGGTTGCTCAGAAGATAAGGGCAATTGCTCGGCTAAGGTACTGGTGGGCTGAAGTTGCTCGACTGAAGAGCTGGCAGGTTGAAGTTGCTCGTAGAAAGTTTGAACAACTGGAACAGGAGGACATGGATCTCCCATCATCATGGAGGATTCCTCTGAGGCAGCTTCGTCCTCTTCTTCTTCTCCAGGAGAGGGAGGAGGACCATGAACATGACGCTGGAATATGTCAGAATTCTCAGTGATCTTTAACTCCTGCAGAGCTGCAACCTATCCATCCATGAAGTATTTAAGGCTAGCAAATTCCATCTGAGAGGACATGGCAGCTAGGACTTTGTTCCAACCTTTGTCCCAGCCAGCACTGAAGGACTTTTTAATCGCAATTTTTCTCTTTGCCTTTTCTGAGGAAATATTCTCAGTATGAAGTTCCTCGGCAGCTTTCATTTTTCCTTCTATCTCCTACCTCTGACGATCAACGTCACGAAGTCTAACAATTTCCTCTTCAGCTTTCTTAAGTTTGTTTTCAAACTCTTCACTGTTCTTGAGCTTTTCCTCAAGCTCATTATTTTTCTTCTCAAATTCTTTCATTTTCCTCTCCAACTCTTGGGAGGCCTCCACAGCTCGATCTTTTACTTGCTCGATGGATTTGAGTTGTTTCTCCCAAACCCCCTTATCTTCTTCATATTTCTGACGAGAGTCCTTTAAGGACTGAGTCAATCCATTAAAATCTTCCTGTACACCTCCCGAGGAGCTTGAAGCTTTGATAGCCTCATCCTTCTTCAGAATGGTATTTAAACATGTTACCAGCTGGAAAAAGAAAATAACTGTAAGTCGGTACAGGGACATAACATTAAAAAATGAAAGTTTAGATTAGTAATACTTACTGAGGCAATATGTTGAGATGCCAAGGTAGTGACTCTGTCACGAGAAAGACTGTCTTCAATACCTCGGATCTCTAGGATAATCCAAGACTTCACCGAGCTCATGGCAGAGCTCGGAGCAACAAAAGTGGGAATACCACTTCCAGCAATTAAAGGCTTCGAGATAGATTCGACCGATTTATCCGAGGAACTTTTCTTCAACTTCCTCGTAAGAGCAGGAACATTCTCAACCAAGGATGTCGTCTTGGTCGGTGATATAACGATAACCTCACTTGGAGGAGAAACAGTAACAACCTTGCTCGGAGCCACTGGGGGCTTCTCAACAACCTTCTTAGCAGCAATTGGAGGGGGTGTATCAATTTTTCTTGTCCCTTCCTGTGGGACATCCTGCTTGTTTTTCTTGGCCTCTATATTAGCAGAGTCCGATTTGTCAAAGAAGGCAGGAGCTCGTCTTCTCTTCATTCTAGTACTGAGGGGAATATGTGATTCATGGGAAGAACTCTCAGAAGCTGGTAATGGGTCGATGTCACCCACCACTGGACGAGCAGTAAAGGATGAAGTATAGCTTTTGTACTATAACAAATAAGAATCTGATCTAATGTGTTCGTCAACAACAGTTTGGTGCAAACTCCAGATAAGTTTCAAGTGTCTCAAATTGACATCAGTTTCTTTGGGTTTTTTTTTTTTTGCTGTCAACTGCAAATAAATAAAAAATTAAAATGTCAATGACGCATTTTATCAAACACAAAGAAAATATAATTTCAAAAATAAAATAAAAACAACCTATCCCATTGCCATAAGGGGAACACTTAGGACCCTGATATACATCATCTTCATTTAAGGGAGCATGTTGCCAATTTTTCATAACAACTCCATGCTCGAAGTAATTCCTGTTGGCATCTGGGAGATTGACAACTAAAGCCCTATTTAAAAACCTAGTTTTTAAGTAAAAAGCATTATCACTAACGACCCATCTGTAACAGAACATTATCTCTAGAATCCTTAAACGGGTTCCATGAATCTGATTTAACCTATGGACTCCATTAACTATTCTCCAGGTATTAGGAGCTATTTTTGCAGGTACAACGTCAAAATATTGACAGAATTCCAAACACAGGGGATTTGGAGGAAAAGAAAAGCCACATTCGGCCACAAAGAGACTGGGGAACCAATGTCCCTCAGCCAAAGAAAAATAGTTTGAAGGTTTAGAAATTTCTTCCAACATGACCCATAAAGGAATAGAAAAATCAGAGCGAAATTTATCAAGTGACTCAACAAGGTAAACCATGATGAACAAAGAAAATAAAAGAGAAGGAAGAAGATCTTATAGAAAAATGGTGGATCAGTTGACAACGAACAATGGAAGAAATGAACGCACAAGATAGAGAAGAAGTAAAGAAGTTCTAAGATGCAGATTTGAAAAAAGTAAAAGACGATAGAATTTACTGAAGCGTTTAAATACTTTACCTCGAGAATAGAGAAAAATAATGATTACCAGGATGGACGATTGCGTATCCGGCGGCTAAAAAGAAGAAAATGGTACAAAAAACGAAGCGGTTATGGAAATTCAAAATATTTATAAAGACTGATACTGTGTATTTATAAAGGAGTTGTATACAATGAATGCTTTCCTAAAAACCATACAAACCGAAAATCTAAGCAGCAGAATGTTCCATACTTTTCTTCAACATCAAACTACGAAACATTGGGGGCTTCTGTTGATACCAAATTTATTTTGCTGATGTGGACCAATTATGTGGAGACATGTGTCACTCTACATGGCACTCGCAAACATTTTTTAAATAACACCTTGACTCCGATGAACTCAACCTCCCCGACCAACTCAGGCGCTCCGACAACAAGTGTTCTCCGAGGAACTCTATTGTACCGAGCAACTCATATATACCGAGCTACTTAGGCGGTCCGAGCTGCATCTCATATAGAGCATTCATATCCAGATAATCAAGAGGATGATTGTACATTAAATGCTCATTATTATCACACAGACGCACATGCCTATTGAACAGCTATGTATTATTCTTTCATTTGTACCGCCTCAAGGCTATAAATACATTGTAACCTCCTCATTAGCAGGGGAATCAGAATTTCTTGATAAACCCATTATCGAGAATTCTGCAAACAGTCAGCAATAACACAAACAGTGGACGTAGGCCATTCTTTCAAGGCTGAACCACTTTATAAATCTTTTGCCTTGTTTATTTTTATCTATGATTAAAGAATTAGGTCAAATCTAATTTTTTACATCAACAATAGGTTTTGGCGTATCCCGCTACCATTTGACTCGAACCGTAATGAAGAACCAAATTTCTAACATCCCGCATTACGAATATATAAATTATTTACGAGTTTGAATTTATTTACATTTATATTGAGAGTT
The DNA here is from genome assembly GCA_949130495.1 of Sambucus nigra. Classification (NCBI taxonomy): domain Eukaryota; kingdom Viridiplantae; phylum Streptophyta; class Magnoliopsida; order Dipsacales; family Adoxaceae; genus Sambucus; species Sambucus nigra. Next base: position 481,741,763 of record OX422221.1, on the reverse strand, counting down.
TTTATTTAAAAAAAACAAGGCAATTTTTTACGTTTATATTTTTTTTCAAAATTCACCGACTTCATTCAAACTAGAATTCATTCTCATTCGAACGAGAAGTCAAACTCGGAAGAAGCCTCATTTCTTCATTTTATCTAACGACCATTTGACGAGGGCTCGAAGGCATATTGTTTGGCCTTGTCTGAAACTCGTTTGAAGATCGTTTAAATGAGGTATTGTTTTTTTTCTAACGAACTTAACGACATTCTAATGAGAAACCTTTCTCATTCAAACGAAACTTGTTTTCGTTCGAACGAATGATGTCGCCTCTAATTTTGTGTCGTCATATAAATACCTGCTTCACATAGTTTTACATAGAGACTTTTGCTAAAACAATTTCTGCAAACCTGTTACAAAATTCCCCACTACTTTTGGCCTAAAAACCTTTTGATCCACAAAATTATCACTCCCAAATATATATATGTGAATCCATTTGAGACCTTACACTGTTTCATATTTAAGTTACTCTTGTGAATAGGCTTTCTTCACTACTGACCTTGTGTTTCTTCAAGGGGTCATTGCTAAAGGAAGAAAAAGGTTGATCGGAGGATGCCGAGGGTGGACCGTCACTTGTGGACGACTCAGTAGAGAGTCATATTCTTTAGAGGTTTTGTAAGTAGTATCTTATAAAACTCTTAAGTGTTGAAATATGTTTTGCCCTTTTTAGGGATTTTTTCTCATGTTTGTTTCCTCTTCCTTGCGTATTTAATTTACTGTGTTTGGATCAGTCTTTACATGAGAACTTAAATTAATCAGATTAAAATTTCGTAATAATTTGGATTTGTGTTTGGTGGACATTTAATTATATAAATATTTCGTTAATATCGCAAGCACACTATCAAACATCCTGATTTGTCCCATTTCTTTTGGTGAGATTACAAAATCCATCTTGGGTACAAAAAGTGTTAGGTTATATTTTAAAACTATGTAATGACATTCACTTATATTAATAATATTGTGTCTAGTTTATTTAAAAGGAGAATAATGTGAGTGATAATACCTTATATTTATTATTTATATATATATTGTATGTTATGTCAGCAAATTGGACTTAGTAGGAATTATAGTGAATTTAGTTCGCCCTATCACAAGAGATCAAAATTTCGATTCTAGTGCAATTGAACATTTCATGACCTAGATAAGGGGTGATATTTTATTGGTAAAGCTATGAGTTCAGTCCTAGTAGTTTATCTCAAACTATGGGAACTTGTCTCATGGTTTAGGAACTTGTTTGATAGTTTAAAAAAAAATTATGACTAGTACATTCAAAAATGTATTGAATATGACAACCCATGATATTCAAGCCTAGGGGCTAACTAGATTAGACTTGGGTAATCTCATAACATTTGCAAAAGATGCATAGATTCTTAATTTTGAGGATTACGATGATTGAAATGCTTGTGTAATTATTGCTTTGACTATTATGGGAAATATTAAATTTCATTGTTTCTAAATCTACACATATTGGGCAATCATTGTACACGTAGGTATGAGATCATAATTCAGAGGAATTCGCGTCCAAGAAAAATATTAGATTGTAATACCCCCTTGCGAGACTTATAAGTATTATTTTCACAAGTAAACCTGGTCACTGGATTATGTTATAATCCGGTGGAGTATCAAATAAGTTAATTATAGGAATCAAGGAAAATAAAACACTAGTTAAATTAAATTAGCGATGAATTGATTTGAGTAAGCGGGTACCGTTTACCTAACAAATACACTAAAAATACCAATATGGCATGCTTGCACATGGAGAATATGGCACAGTTTTAAACCGTGCTAAAATTTGGAACAATTTTATTAAAATCTGGCACGATTTTAAACGGTGCCAAAACCGTACCAAATATGAAAAGTTTAAATAAGAAAATAATATAAATGATATTTTACTTTTCAATTGGAGCCATTCTCACTTTCACCTCCCCACTCCCTTTCTCACTCTCTACCATGCCTGACTCCCTGTCTCTTTCTCTTCAAGATTAAATCTCTGTATTTTAATTCAACAAAATAAATTTTTTCACAAAATCATAAATCTTGGAAACTACGCCTCTCCTCCCCTCCCTTCCCCTCCCTCCCTCATTCTCTCTCAATTCAAAAGCATCGGATCTCTGATTGTATTTGGTAGTTGGAGAGAATGACATAACTCTTGTTCATGGTGATGGGTTCCAAAATAATGGTAATTCTGTTGTCGTTATTTAAAAACCTAGTTCGTAAATACACAATTATGGGGTTGGATCGGATGATGCGACGGAAGGCGCTGTTGGTTGTAAAATCAGTGGATGCCACTGTATTCATGGTAATGACGTACATCGTTTTATATGAGGGAACTTCACTTACTTGGAAAATCCATCAAAGCTGACAAAAAGTTTGTCCCATTTTGATGACAAGAAGAACACATAAGGTAATTAGTGCTTTGTGAAAAAAATTACTTCTATGCTTGTTTAAGAGATTTTGGGACTTTGGGTTTTGGTAAAAAGATAGGTGGTGAAAGCACCACCCAGGGCTTCCAAGTGAGATCTTAGTTTAAAGTAATAGAGACAACACAATATGTTTGGTAAAAGTCTGTTATCGTCTAAAATTGGTATATAGATTTCGGGCCTTAGCTATAGTATACTAATAATAATCAATAAAAAATAAAGAATTTGACACTACTAGCTTGCCAATTTGGGATGAGTAGAGAGGGATGAAAGATAAAGAAGGAAACCAGAGATTAACGTGGTTAGGTCCAATGTGGTGCCTACTGTAATACTCCGTATTTTTAATGATTTTAATTATGGGATTAATTGAGGGTTAATTGACATAAATGGGGAATTTGTTTATAATTAATTTGAATTTAATTAAATAATTACTAGCGTGACGGGACTTAGTACTTATTGATGTGAGTAATGTTGAATATTACTTAGTGAGTAAAGTAATATATGATCATAAAAATATTTGTGAGTGAAAAATAGGACAATTATGAAAATTAAGTTGGGACGCGCGTGAGAGTTCTGTCGGAATTCACTTAGTAAGATAAAAAAGTAAAATAATTATACATTGCCCATATAGTCATTTCGAGTGCGCCAACGTATCTGGAAGGGTCAAAAGTGTCAAAAAGGCTACCCAGGGGTTTAGTTTGGATTTCGGGAATAGTTTTAGGCCAAATCGACACCTCGGAGGGGTATTTTTATCTTTAAAATTTTGAGGCAAAATTAATGGACGAAAATTAGGAGGATTATATTTGCACGTACATGAGAGAAGTTAGGTTTTATCGGTAGAGAAAAAGAGAGAGTCAAAGAGGAAGAAGAAGAAGGGATTTTTAAGAGCCCCAAGATCAAAACCAGCCATCCTTCACCAAAAATACCATCAACGTGTAGATCAGGAAGAGAGGAACACATCTATATCACTCTCAACCAACAAGGCAAGTGGCTATATTGCTTTAAATTAGTGCATATATTATACATGTTAGTGTAGAATTGATGATACACCTAATACGATGAAATTTGGGTTGAAATTGAATTGTTAATCAAGTTTTGGGTAGAAAAATAATTGTAGATGAAATACTATATGTAGAGGCTATGAATATGGGTTATTACATGAAGGAAAACGAATTTAATTTTAGGTTTTAAATGGATAAAATTATTAATGATGTAAAATTAGGGTTTTTGACATATGATAAAATTCCTTCACCCATATATAATATTTAATGAGGTTTGATGATTAAAAGATATTAGGAATCATATATATGTATGAAAAATGGCTTTAGGACTATTAATTGTGAGTTGGATGAAGTTTGATGTGAATTGGGTGAACAAAAATGGGCAAAAACACAGATTTCCTAAGGTAGATGACGAACTGGGCAAAAGTCGTTCGAACGACCTGGGAAAAGGGAAAGTCGTTCGAATGAGAATCCAACGAGAATTGAGAACTTAGTTCGTTTGAAGTTCATTCGAATGGCCTCGTTCGAATAAGCTACTGGGCATTTCGAACGAGATTTCAGAATTTTGGGAATTTACAGGGTGAGCTGGAATTTGGTAAAAATAATTCGAGAACTATGAATGACTCAAGCATATATAGGGAAAACGTAGTTCTTAAGCTAATAATATGGTCATAGGTTTATATAAGGATAAGAGGGATTTCTTAGTGATATTCATCATAAGCGATGCGATACGTTAAAGGGAACAGTAGTAATTGAGAGATATTGTGAACATTGTACGAATGATAACTTGTGTGAATCTGAAATATATAGGTGGTGTGATCCTATTAATTATATGGGTTGTGTGTACCTATTGTATGAATCCTTATGTGTATGACATACCTACCATACTTGCTATCATGTGAGGTCTTAGGAAGGGGATAATCTTATCTTGATAAGCCTTTGGGGGGATTTTTGATTGCTACCTCAGGACATAGGTATGGGAAAGACTTATCTGTGAGTTGATAAGTTTGTGGTCACGTGGGTGCGTAGGTATGTGCGTAGCCCATGGGGATGGGAACTATGTTCGCCTCCATTGTATGTGATATGTGTTGATGCGATTCCATAGTGATTCAAAATTCATAGTCCTTGCGTGCGTGATGTACCGAGACTGATAGCAGAGTGTGTGTGCACAGCTGGTTTAACCTTTTGGGGGTGCCATATATATATATATATATAGAGAGAGAGAGAGACACACACACACTTGAGATTATTCTATTGTGTTATTTAGTAGATGAGAAAGACTACAATATTTAGTATTAATCAACAATGTGAGAACTTGAATAATTAATGAGTTATTTGAATCCGTATAAGCTGGCGAGATAATTATAAGAATGTATTACTCGGGTGTTATAATTGAGTATGATGATTTAGGCATTTCAGTAAAGGACTTGGGCTAAGTTAGATAAGTGGGATAGCATGACTATGAGGGGATTATGATTCTACGCTAGGCGTGTACGATAGTTGAGTGGTGAGGATCTCAAGTGAGGGCACGAGAAACTAACATGGATATAATATTTACTGTTTAATGCATTTTTATAAAATTGCTAATTTTTAAGCTGTTTTCAACTCGGGCTCTGACCCGTTTATTGCAAATCATTTCTCTTGTCAAATTATTTTAGGTGCCCAGCCACAAGGACACCAAGGATAGAAATTCGATTCGTTTGATGAGTTGTAGCTGCTGTGGAAGTTACAGGACTTGGTAGTAGATGCCTCTATAATTCTCATTACTACATATTGAGCTTATCTATTTCAGTTAGGGCATGTTGTCTCTTTTACTTGTTTCAGGCAGTCGGAGATTTGTGGATCTATTTATTTATTCATTTCGATTATTGATTTACTTTGTTGGATTATTGTATGGAGATTTAGGATGGATATGTTTACTCCAGTCCCATTTATAACTTTAGTAATTTTTAATTCATGCGAGATTTTTTTGGTGTACGGGCAATAACTGAATAAAATTGGGTTTATGTTAATGGATAAATTTGACATCAACCTTTTTAAATATTAGGTGGTTAGTGTTTATAATAATATTTTTCGATGGTGGTGCATATTCTGAACCAACTGTATATTCTGAATTAATTTAATAAAGGACTGATCACCCGGTATTTAATTAGGCGGAGTGTCACACCTACATCCACATGTGCAGTGCTGATTATATGTATTTTAATGGGCAATCGCTATGGAAAGGATGATTACAATCTCTCTAAGTTCATTTTAGGGTTTTGCCTATGGCCATTGGGTGAAATATTTTCGAATTCCTTATTTTGTGGGATTAAGTGTTATTTATAGGTAGTTATTAAAGAGAAAGTAATGGGACAGTGTGACACCCCGCCTAATTAAATACCGAGTGATTAGTCCTTTATTAAATTAAAAACATAATATTATGTTGGTTCAGTCTTAGCATCACTGTCGAAAAATATTTATTAATTACTAACCACCTAGTAGTTAAAAAGTCAAATGTCAAATTTAATCTTTTAAAATTAACATGCAAATTTTTTTAATTAATTTAACCATTCGCAATCTAATACAATCTCACAGCAAATAAGAATGACATAAATAAATAACTGAGTCTGGAGTAAACACATCTAGTATAAATCCAAAATACAAAAGTCCGAGATGAAATAAATCCCCACAACTGAAATATAAATAAGAGTATGCAGTCACTATCTCTGAGTACATCTGAATAAATGATAGACAACATGCCCGACTGAAGTAAATAACTCGAAAAGAATCAAGGATAGATGTGGAGGCGTCTAGTATCGACGTCCTATAACTTCCACAACAGCTACAACAAGTCAACTGGTAGGAACTCCTATGCTTGGCGTCCCTGTGGCTGGGCACCTAAAAGGTTTTTACAAAAACAAAGTAGATTTGGAAGAAAACGGGTCAGGGCCCGAGTTGTAAATGGTTTAAACACAACAAGTGTTTAAAATGCATTAAATAGTAAATATTATATCTATGTTAGTTCCTCGTGCCCTCATTTGAGATTATCACCTCTCAACTAATGTGCACGCCTAGCGTAGACTCCTAACACATCCTAATCACGCTATCCCACTTATCTAGTTTAGCCCAAGTCCTTCATTGAATTGCCTAAGTCATTGTACCCAATTATAACACCCGAATAATACCTTATTGTAATTATAACGTTAGTTTAATCGGATTCAAATAACTCATTAATCATACAAGTTCCCACGTTATTGATTAATATTAAATATCATAATCTTTCTCATTTACTAAGTAGCACAGTAGCATAATCTCAGTGTATATACATATACATACATATATATATATATATCACTATCGTAAATATATATACTAATACGACACCTCAAAAGGCTAAACCTGTGGTGCACACATACTCTGCTATCAGTCCCGGTACATCACGCACATAAGGACTACGAATTCTGAATCACTCTGGAATCGTATCAACACATATCACACAATGGAGGCGAACGTAGTTTCCAGCCCCATGGGCTACGCACCCAGGTGATCACAAACTTATCAACTCACAAATAAGTCTTTCCAAGACCTACGTCTTGAGGTAACAATCTAAAATCCCCCCGAAGGTTCATAAAGACAAGATTGTCCCCTTCCTAAGACCTCCCGTGATAGCAAGTATGGTAAGTATGTCATACACATAAGGGTTCATACAATAGGTACACACCCCCATATAATTAATAGTATCACACCACCTAAATATTTCAGATTTGTACGAATTGTCATTTTTTACAATATTCACGACGTTCCCAATTACGACTATTCTCTCTATCGTATTGCACTACTTATAATGTATATCACTAAGGAGTTCCTCTTATCCTTATATACTTCTATACTTCATGTTACTAACTCAAGAAATGCGGTTGTCCTAGATAACCTTAAGTCATTCATTATTCTCGAATTATTTTCACCGAATTCCAGTTCGTCCCGTAAAATTTCTAAAATCTGAAATATCGTTCGAACGAAACTTCAAACGAACTTCACTCTGAAATATCGTTAGTAATTCATTCCTTTGAACAAACTTTGAACGAACTAAACTCTGATTTTTCATTGGAATTCTCGTTGGATTCTCGTTCGAACGAGGTCGTTCGAACGACTTTTCAGTTCCCCAGGTCGTTCGAACGACATTCGCCCCGTTCGTCCTCTACCTTAGAAAACCTGCATTTTTGCGTAATTTTGTTCACCCAATTCACATCAAACTTTATCCAACTCAAAATTAATAGTCCTAAAGTCATTTTATGTACATTTAGATGATCCCTAACATCTTTTAACCATCAAACCTCATTAAATCTCATATATGGGTGAAGGAATTTAATCAAATATCAAAAGGCCTAGTTTTACATCATCAATAATTTTATCCACCAAAAACCCAAAGTTAAATTCATTTTTCTTCATGCATCAACCCATATTCATAGCCTCTACATATGGTAATTGATCTAAATTCAATTTCCTACCCAAAAGCTTGATTAATAATTCAATTTTAACCCACATTTCATTATATCATGTGTATATCATTAATTATACACTAACATGTATAATATATGCACTAATTAAAGAAAGATAACCACTTGCCTTGTTGGGAAGGTCTGAATCGTTGAATAAAAGTAGTATAGATGCATTCCTCCCTTCCACGTTGATGGTGTTCTTGGTGAAAGATAGGTGGGTTTGGTCTTGGAGCTCTTAGAAATCTCTTTTCCTTCTTCCTCTTGTACTCTCTCTTTTCATTTGCAGATAAAACACTAACTTCTACCACGTACATGCAGATATATTTCTCCAATTTTTGTCCATTAATTAGCCTCAATTTTTCAAAAGAAAAAAAATACCCCTCCAGGGTGTCGGTTTGGCCTAAAACTATCCCGAAACTTAAACTAAACCCCTGGGTAGACTTTTCCGACCCTTTCGAACACGTTGGCGCACTCGAAATGATCATTTGGGTGATGTATAAATGTTTTAATTTTTATTCTATTAATTTAGTTCCGACACGACTCACACGCGCGCCTCGACTTAAATTCCATAATCGTCGTATTTCTCTCTCGCGATAATTTTTATAAATTTATAATCACATTCAGAATCATATATTACTTTATTCGCTCATTAATATTCAATGTAATTCCCAATAAGAAATACTAACTCTTATCTCGCTAGTTAATATTTATTTTATTCTGGATTTATTATTAATTAATTATTCTCACATTTAATTCAATTAATCCTAAAATTAAAATCAATAAAACTAAGGGGTATTACAGGCAGGTGGAGTGACTTTATAAGTCAGATAGTTATACCTTTTATGTGTTATATAATTGTGACACCCCGTTTAATTAAATACCGGGTAGCTACTCCTTTATTCAAATACAAACAAAATGTCAAGTTGGTTCAGTTCATAGCATCACTGTCGAAAAATATTTTTAAACCATTACTATCCACCTAATATTTAAAAAGTGAGTTGTCAATTTTAATTTAATTAAATTAATATGCATCCAAATAAATTATTATCTAAAGACATCACAATCACATTACAGTCACAATGTAAAATGCTGAAATAAGATTTAATTTGGAGTAACACTCCCCTGAACAATCCAAATACTGAATAAAACCAAATACAAAGTCTGAATAATTAATTAATTAAATCCAAAGATGAAATGAAAATTTAGCATGATAAAGCTGTCCATAAAAGAAAAGGGGCGACATGCCCTAACAGAGGAATAAATCTGAATAGAGTCAAAGTAGAATGTGGAGGCGTCTACAATCGAGATACTGTAACTTCCACAACAGCTATAGCACGTCACCGAAGTAGAACTCCTAAGCTTGGCGTCCCTGTGGCTGGGCACCTAAGAGGTTTTTACAAGAAAATAGATTTGGAAGCAAACGGGTCAGAGCCCGATTGTGAAAACAGTTTAAAATATAGCAAGTGATTTAATAGCATTAAAATCTCAATATAAAATACATGTTAGTTGCGTACGCTCACATGAGTTTCTCACCTCTCAACTAATTGTGCACACCTAACGTATTCGTAACCAGTTCTAATTATGCCACTAACTAACTAGTTTAATTCACAACCTGACTTCGCGTTATAATATGAGAATCAAAACAAGACATTCTAATATAACAAGTGCGTGTCTTCCTTTTTATTTCTCAGGTTTCCTTACAATAATTATTATGTGAAATTCCCATTATAAACTCTTCTAAAAATGTCACAAGTATTCACACTTACACTTAAATAAAGAGTCCATTTCAATTGCAAGTATATTAATCTCATCATAAATATACAATTATAGCACCCCTAGGCTAAGCTGCGGTGCACACATACTCTGCTATCGAATCCCGGTACATCACATAAGGACCACGTGTTCCGAATCTCTCGAGAACCGTCTCAATAAGCAAAAATCACATATAATGGAGGCAAACATAGTTCACATACCCATGGGTCACGCACATACCTACGCTCCTATGGTCAGCTGACTTATTAACTCACAAATAAGTCATTCACAGCCCTATGTCCTTAAGGTACCAATCTAAATCCCCCCGTAGGCATACAAGGATTAGGTAGCCCAGTTCGAAAGCCGACCTCCTGTGATAGCAAGTGTGGTAGGTATGTTATACACATAAGTCCATATACTAAGCAATCACACCACTTAGATATCTTAGAATATTAAATGAGGTATATTCTACATTCCTATACCATTATTCTAATTTATACATCTTTAAGTCTCCGAATAATATATAATATAGACCGCCGACACATCTCACGTCGTAGTTTCAAGTACCAAAAGTCTAACCCACAAAGGTTACCAAGTCTCCTATTATTTCCACATTTAAATACACTATTCTTAAGGTCCTCATTTCTGCCACAAACCTTATATTATCCAACTATCTAAAACTTACTCATCAACTCTCAATCTCAAATAGTATTACACTCGTCGAGCCTTATTAAGTTTAATATAATTCCAAATTTGACTTTTAATTATAATTCGAGTCTCACAAGTATGCCTACTGGTCTTCCTTGAATCTAAAAGTATTCACAAAGTCCCCACCAATAATTTTCTAGGGTCGAAATTGTTAAAATCCAACAAAGAAAAAATATAACCGATTCTGGGAAGGTCGATCGATCGACCTGGGAGTGTCGATCGATCGAACGCACCACATAGGCTACGGCCTGCTTCATTTTTCAATCCAAAATTCGTCCCAAAACTTCATTACAAGGTATGAAAATCTAATCTAACGTTATAGGATCATCATACAACCAAAATACATCATTGTTAACGTTCCAAAACCTTTTAATTGATCATTTGCCTTATATGGATCAAAACTTCAATAAAAAACCTAGTTTTCTATTTTCTTCAAGAACCATGATAAATCTTCTCTTTAATTCATTTTTAAATCATCAAAAGTTGTGTTTGCAGTACTGAATTCGTCCAAAACAGATCTACATATAATTCCTAACCAAAGTTTAGAGTTGTACATCAAATTCATTGGGTTTTTCATCAAATCTTTCAAGACAATCATTAATTTCTACACTAAGCATGGAGGAAATATTCATTGAACTAATGAAACTAAATCACTTGCCTTAAGTTTCATGTTCTGAGTTGTTGCTGGTGTTCAAGGGCTGGTTCTCTCTTCTTTTCGGTCACAATTCCGTCCAAAACGGTGGTGGCGGGTGGTGGTTTTGGTTTGGAACCCTTTTGGAACTTCTCTCTAACTTCTCTCTAACTCACGTAGCCCACTCTCTTGTTTTTGGCTGATAACGGCCTTAACGGATTTTCTAAAAATATATAAATAAACTCTAAAATTCGTGGGTCTTAATTCCTTAATTTTTAAAATTACCAAAATACCCTTCCGGGTTGTCGGTTTGGCCTAAAAATGCCCCGGGACCCAAACTAAAGCCCCAGCTAGTGTTTTATGACTATCTCGACCCTTCCGGACATGTTGACGCACTCAAAAATGACCATACATTGATAAAAATATAATTTACCTTTTAAATCTAATAAAATTTATTTTTGACGCGACTGACACGCGCGCCCCAACTTAATTTCTCAAATTGTCGTATTTATAACTCTTGACAATTTTAATACTTTCAATACTCATATATTATCATATATACTCAGTAATATTTAACATTATCATCATAATTAAATACCAACTCACGTCTCGCTAGTATTTAAATCCGGATTCATTTCCAATTAATTCTCATTTAATTTAATTAATCCATTAAATAAAAATCAACAAAATTACGGGGTATTACATACTTCCCCCCTAATAACAGAATTTCGTCCCGAAATTCGGAACTAAAGTATACCTAGCAAAAATAGCTCCGGATAACGCTCGCGCATCTCATCCTCGCGCTCCCATGTGGACTCCTCGGCATTATGTTGCCGCCACTGAACACGTACTAACGGTACTATCTTTGACCTCAGTTTCCTCTCGCTGTGGTCTAAAATAGCAATCGACCCCTCCTCATAGGAACTATCAGGCTGAAGATAGATGTCCTCTAAATCAATATGAGTATGGGCCAAATCGTCCCTAAGATATTTCCTTAGCGAGAAAATATGGAACACGTCATGAATCCTATGCAAGTGTTCCGGTAACCCAAGTCTATACGCTACTGGCCCAATCCGCTCGATGATAGGAAATGGGCCCACGTATCTAGGTGCCAATTTTCCCTTCTTTCCGAAACGCATAATTCCCTTCATTGGAGATACTCTGAGTAATACCTGGTCCCCCACCTTGAACTCTCTAAAGAATCTTTTGGCATCGACATAACTCTTCTGTCGGTCCTGAGCTACCCGAATACGGCTCCGTATCATCTCTATCCTCGCCGAGGTATCCTGAATCACCTCCAGTCCGAGAAGCTTGTTATCCCCCACCTCTAGCCAACATGATGGGGAACGACAAGGTCTACCGTATAACGCCTCGAATGGAGCCATGCCAATAGTGAACTGGTAGGAGTTATTATAAGAAAACTCCACCAGTGGAAGGTACTACTCCCAACCACCTCCAAAGTCTAGTATGCACATACGCAACATGTCCTCCAACATCTGATTCGTCCGCTCGGTTTGCCTATCTGTCTTCGGGTGATATGTCGTACTCAGCCATAACTCCATACCCATGGCTTCCAGGAAACTCTCCCAAAATCGTGAAACAAACATCTTGTCTCGATCAGACACGATATTGAGAGGCACCCCGTGAAGTCTCACTATCTCTGCTATGAAAATCTGGGCATACTGTCCCGTAGTGTAGTCTGTTCGGGCTGGCAGAAAATGAGAAACTTTGGTCAACCTATCCACGATTACCCATATGGAGTCGTGACCCCTCTGCGAAGTAGGTAACCCCGTGATAAAGTCCATAGAAATTCTCTCCCATTTCCACATAGGAACCTCTAACAGTTGTAGAAGTCCTGCCGGTCTCTGATGGTCCACCTTTACCAGCTGACAAGTGGCACATTTAGAAACAAACTCGGTAATATCTCTCTTCATCCCACTCCACCAGTATTGTCACCTCATATCCTGGTACATCTTATCCCCACCAGGATGTACCGCGAACCGTGAATCGTGTGACTCTGTCATAACCTCGTGTCGTAAGTCTTCCCCTTCAGGAACAACCAGTTTCCCATTGAAGCGTAAGACCCCGTTTGAACCAATGGTATAGGACTCGTCTCCCTCTGCTAGTAAAAGAACTATCTGCTCTTAACAAAATGAGTTTGTAAGGACATTTTTGTCCAACATAGTTATATATGTCATTAGCCGTAACACCGTTGAAGAAATTCAAGTTCATATCGCCATCAATAGAATCCGAGTATCGAATCAAGAAAGAAGAATTCAGAAATCCAGAATACCGGACCGGTCCGCCACAAAATAAAAAGAACCGGTCCGCCTAGCCGGACCGATCCGCTGAGACCCGGACCGATCCGCTTTGCTCGTTTAAGACCAGTGAGCCCCGGACCGAATGCGAACCGAATCAGCCTCAAAATAAAAGAACTGGTCCGCCATCGGACCGATCCGCCTAAGGCCCGGACCGGTCCGCCCTGAATAACCACGAACAGATCGTGTGCAGATTTTTAGGGCAAATGAATCCTTATTTAAACCACGATCAGCAGTTGGTTTTCTCAACACTTACACACGATTTTCTGAGTTCCATAACTTTAAAGTCTTCGTGGTATTTGAGTCCATTGATTCATACCCTTGATTCACACAAATTCCATACATTTGTGAGTCACTTTTGGTAACCCAAGAACACCATTGATGTTCAACCCTTTGTGAAGTGGACTGCTTCTTCCTCTTCATTGCAGCCCTACTGGACAGGGATAGTTCCAGCCGCCAGCCCTACTGGAAAGGGTTTCTTCCAGCCGCGACTACAGAATCCGATACCCGAGGGTAATTCTTAGTCAAAATGTATTTCATTGTAATCCGATTGTAAACCGTCTTTTACAAATTATAGTGATATACAAATGGTTTTGCCCCTGTAGGGGATTTTTCCTTAACTTTGTGTGTTGAATATCTTGTGCATGATTTCATATTGTTTCAATCACACCTAGTTGCATGCTTAGGGTTAATTTGGGTTAAAAATGGCAGTTATTATATTATTTCTTAATTGAACGCAAGCGCCAACTCTTTCAAATTGGTATCAGAGCAGGTTACGCTAATCTATCGCGTATTCCTATTTTCCGCAAATTTTTTCTAAAAATATCAATTTTTGAAATAAATTGAATTTTGAAAAGAGCGTGTTCAAATGGAGAAGTCATATTATAAAATGTCTATTTTTGACGGGTCGAATTATGCCTATTGGAAAGCCCGTATGAGGTCGGCTTTAAAAGCCATTGACGAACGTGTCTGGATTTTGGTTGAACGAGGGTGGACTCCTCCAACCGTGACTGTTGATAATGTGACCAACTTGAAACCTGACATCACTTGGACTGATGATGAATTTAAATGGTCGTCTTTTAACTCTAAGGGTCTAAGTACTATTTCTGGGTCTGTCACTCCTGATGAGTTCAAACGCATAATGACGTGCACCACGTCAAAAGAAGCATGGGATATTTTGCAACTTACCCATGAAGGAACGAATGTTGTTAAAGAGTCAAAATTGCAAAATTTAACAACTCAATTTGAAACCATCACCATGCATGAAAATGAATGTTTTGATAAATTTTATGTTAGGCTTTCTGACATTGTTAATACTAGCTATAATCTTGGTGAACATATTCCAAATGCTAGGGTTGTTAAAAAGATTCTTCGTTCCCTTCCTAAGCGTTTTATACCTAAAGTCACTGTGCTGAATTCCTTGGGTAATTTAAATACTCTAAAATTGGAAGAACTAGTAGGAGATTTACAAACTTATGAAATAGACATGTTTCCTAAATCTGCCAAGCCAAAAGATAAGGGAATTGCCCTTAAAGCCCAAGAGAGAAAAAGTGAGGGGTCGGCAAGAAAGAGAGTCGAGTCGTCTAGAAAGATTGAGACTTCTGATTCTGAATGTGAGTTTGACCTAGATGATTTGGCACTTTTTGCTAAAAACTTCAAGAAAATTCTGAAATTTAAGAAAAATGGGAATTTCAAAGATAAAAAGAATTTTCAGAAAAATAAGTTTGAAAAGAAAGATTTCAAAGAACCCCCCAAAGACAGTGAGAGGTGTTTTGAGTGCGACGGTAAGGGACACAGAGCGTTTGAGTGTGCCACTCGTCTGAATAGGGAAAAGGGTAAAGCTGTCCTAAATGCTACCCTTAGTGACGACAGTGAGGTCGAGTCGGTGGACTCGGGAGATGAGTCACCGCATGAGCGTAACTTCACCGCGTTCATGGCTAGTCATGTGAGTACTCCTAGTGCATCTCACAACGATGAGATTGCTACTTCACAGGGACACCTCGACAGCGAGAGCGAAGAGAGTGAGGGAGAGGAGGAAGGTAGTGAGGACGAGAGTAACCTTCAACGCGCGTACGCTGAGTTGTATAATGAATCATTTAAAACTAAAAAGCGTAACAAAGCCCTAGTGCTTAGGATCATCGCGTTAGAAGAGGAGTTAGGAGAAACGAGAGAAAGAGAGTCCTCCACCTGCACCGCCATGAGAGAGAGAGAGTCTGCCTGGGTTAGTAAAGAGAATTTACTTAGAGAGAGAGAGAGCAGTTGTGAGAAAGAGAAAGCGGACTTGACTAAACAAGTGGCTAGTCTTACGAGTGAGCTCCATTCCTCCCTGGAGACTCGAAAGAAACTTGAAGCCCTTGTTGCCCAGCTTACTCATGACCTTGAGAGAGCTAGGAAAGTCAAGGTACAAATCGAGTACAGATCTGGAAAGATGGGAAAGATGCTCCTCGGTCCCGCTTTAGGTTTTGGCGACAGGCAAGGAATAGGTTTTGATGGTGCCTCCACATCCCAAATTGCACCCGGACCAATTCCTGAGTTCACTACAACTCCTTATGGCCGTCATAAAAAACCAAGAAGGAGAGTTCGACCAAGAAAAGCAAACCAAGGTCCTCCTAATACTGTGCTCTTTTGCTCCCATTGCAAAAGAAATGGACACCTTAGGGATGATTGCTATAAGATGGGTCGGACACGACGTACGTTTGCTCCACCACATCAGACTGATGAGTTTTCCAGTCTGAGAGAGCGTGTTGAGTTTCTAGCCGCCACATCACAGAGTTTGATGGAGGAATTCCGACGGATGACCTTACCATCAATGAATGCGCCCCGCATTCCGGCTAAAACCAACAACAACAAGGGAATACTAAAAGGTACCTACTCTTGGGTTCCTAAGAAAGAGAATAAGGCCCTTGTTGTCCATGTCGCTCTCAAAGCCCATAATACCTCACAGTGGTATTTTGACAGTGGATGCTCCAGACACATGACAGGTGATGCCTCATATTTTACCCATCTTGAGGATTATAATGATGGGAGAGTCACCTTTGGAGATGGTAGCAAATCTAGTATAGTTGGACGAGGTACAGTAGAGTTACCAGGATTTCCAAAGCTAGAGAATGTGTTGTACGTCAAAGGTTTGAAAGCAAACCTTCTTAGCATCAGCCAGCTGTGCGACGATGACTTTGCAGTGAAGTTTGACCGGAAAGCTTGTAAGGTCTATAATCAAGCCGGTAAACTTTTAGTTCAAGGGGTGAGGACAGAAGATAACTGTTATGGGACTGAGCCCAAATCCTCACTTGTCTGCAACAGCGCCACGATCACTCCTATGGATATGTGGCATCAACGTCTAGGTCATGTGAACGTTAGAGACTTATCTCGATTAGTCAAAAAGGACCTAGTACGTGGCTTACCATCACTTGGAAAGTCAACTTCCATGATTTGTGGACCCTGTCAGTTGGGAAAACAAATCCGTAGCCCTCATAGGAAGTTGAATTCCATTACCACTTCCCGTGTTCTTGAGTTGATTCACATGGATCTTATGGGTCCTACTCGCACGGAGAGTCTAGGTGGTAAGAGATACATTCTCGTGATGGTGGACGATTTCTCTAGGTACTCCATTGTAGGTTTTCTGAGAGAGAAATCCGATGCTGTAGAATTTTTAACGACCAAGTGCCGTGTCCTGCAAAATCAACACGGAATCACTATTAACAGAATACGTAGTGACAACGGCACTGAATTTAAGGAAGCAAAGGTAGATCTTTACTGTGATAGCCTCGGGATCAAACATGAGTTTTCTGCTGTGAGAACTCCTCAGCAAAATGGGATTGTTGAGAGAAAGAATAGAACGATCCAAGAGATGGCTAGATCTATGCTTCTAGGTCGTAAAGTTTTTAGGAGATTTTGGGCAGAGGCAGTGTCTACTACATGCCATACGGTGAATAGGGTGTATCTGCGTCCACACACACTTCACACTCCTTATGAGTTGTGGACTGGCAAGAAGCCCAACCTAGCATATTTCCGTGTTTTTTGGAGTAAATGCTACATCCTACGGGATAGAGAGCAATTAGGAAAGTTCGACTCCCGGAGCGACGAGGGAATATTTCTAGGATATTCATCGAACAGTAAAGCGTACCGGGTTTTTAACCTGAAGAGCTCTAAGGTTATGGAATCAATAAACGTCACTGTGCAAGATGACGAACCTCCGACGGTTATTGATCCCAACCTTCAGTGTGAGGATGAGGACTGTTCTGACAGTGATTTACCTGTTCCTCTCTCACACTTTGTGGACCCTACTCCTGTGTTCGGGGACACACCTACTTGGGTTCGCAAGAGTCATGATCCTTCAGCCATTGTTGGCGATCCCACTCTAGGGGTCAAGACTCGTGCTCAACTAGAGAACGTTATTAGTCATCATTGCTACACGTCCAAAGTCGAGCCCAAGAATCACAAAGAAGCACTCAAAGATGAACACTGGATATCTGCTATGCAGGATGAGTTGCTTCAGTTTAAGAAGAACAATGTCTGGGATCTTGTCCCCCGACCTAGTGATACTAATGTTATTGGTACCCGGTGGATTTTCAAGAATAAAATGGATGAAAATGGTGCCATAATCAGAAATAAGGCTAGGTTGGTCGCTCAAGGCTACACACAGATAGAGGGTGTAGACTTTGGGGAGACATTTGCTCCTGTTGCGAGGCTTGAGTCCGTCCGCTTATTACTCGCCATCGCATGTCATCTGCACTTTAAAGTATATCAGATGGATGTTAAGAGTGCCTTTCTGAATGGCATTCTACAGGAAGAGGTTTATGTGGAACAACCAAAAGGGTTTGAAGACCCTCAGCACCCTGAGCACGTCTACTATCTGAGGAAAGCCTTGTATGGTTTGAAGCAAGCACCCCGTGCTTGGTACGAGAGGCTTACTTCCTATCTCTTAGCTCGTGGCTTCAAGAGAGGGGGAGTAGATATGACGTTGTTCGTCAGGAGAGATGACGGTGCTATTTTGGTTAGCCAAGTCTATGTGGACGACATAGTCTTTGGATCCACATGCTCCCAGCATGCTCACCACTTTGAGGAGGAGATGAAAAGTGAGTTTGAGATGAGCATGGTAGGTGAGCTTACATTCTTCCTTGGTCTCCAGGTTCGTCAGCTAGAGGATGGGATGTTCATCTCTCAATCCAAGTATGCTAGAGACCTAGTGAAGAAATTTGGTTTAGACTCCGCTAAGCATGCTCGTACTCCTATGAGTACCACTACCAAGCTTAGTAAGGACACTTCAGGCAAGGACGTAGAGCAAACCTTGTATCGGAGTATGATAGGCAGTCTTCTCTACTTGACTGCTAGTCGTCCCGACATTGCCTTTAGTGTTGGAGTCTGTGCGCGTTATCAGGCGTCTCCTAAAGAGTCACACTTACTCGCTCTAAAACGTATTATCAAAAACGTGAGTGGGACTCTCTCATACGGTATTTGGTATTCCTTTGATACTGATGACCGTTTGTCTGCCTATTCAGATGTCAATTGGGCCGGGGACGTAGATGGTTGTAGGAGCACTTCTGGTGGGTGTTTCTATTTTGGTTCTGCTCTTGTCTCTTGGTTGAGCAAGAAGCAAAACTCCATCTCTTTGTCCACTGCGGAGGCTGAGTACATCTCCGTCGGGAGTTGTTGCACGCAACTCATGTGGATGAAGCAAATGTTGGAGGACTATGGGATTTCACAGGACACCATGACCATTTCCTGTGATAACACGAGCACGATACACATATCCCGCAATCCTGTCCAACATTCGCGCACAAAGCACATCAGGTTACGCGAGCACTTCATACGTCAGTTAGTTGAGGAGAAGGTCGTAACCCTGAGTTTTGTTCCTACAGACCGTCAGTTAGCCGATATTTTCACGAAACCTTTAGATGCCCTTAGATTTGAGAGTCTTAGGAAGTCTTTGGGAATATGCACAGTTGACTGAGGGGTTGGTCTATGTCTAGAATAGGATGCTTCTTCATGATCATATCATATACTTCCTATTGCTAGTCTGTTTATATGTACTATTCTTTGTTGTACAGCTTTTCTTTACTCTTTTTGCTGTGTATATTGCTTTTGAAAAATACAAAAAGATCTTTTTGAAAAATTTGAGAAAAGCACAAAAAGATTTTATTTTGATAAATTTTTTGAAAAAGACCAAAAAGAGATTTGCCTTTTATGGATGAGCATTTAAGATAGCCAAGTCACAACTTCATTCCATTTTTCATGTGACTGTTTGATAGAGATTTGAGAGGCTACATCATTTCATCCATGTGCTTAACATTGATTGGAGTCCTTGAGATGTAATTAGTGATATTTCCTACATGCTTGACTCATATATCCTTTATTGCACACATGCACGGCTATATTTGATTATTGCACTTGTCAATCTCATGTTGGCTTGAGTGTTTCCATCTCAATCCTGTCTATACAATGTATAAAATGCGATAAAACTTGACAAGATTGGATTGCATGTTAAAACCGTTTTGGTGAGACTGTGTGATAATTTTCATAACGGGGAGGGGCTGCGAAAGTTGATTCTTATCCTTTGCGCAAAAGCCACCGTTAAAAAGGACCTAAAAAATGGAGGAATTTTAATATCCGAGGTCCTAAGAGGTTAAAAGAGCCCGAAAAAATTGATAAGGCAATAAAAAACAATTCATGCCAAATATGGGCCATTGTAGGTTTCACCATCAATTCTCCAATGTTTGAGAATTTAGTATACCTCTATTCAAAATATAAATATGAGGGAGTTTGGTTGGAGATTGAAAAACGGGTTTGCACTTCCTTGAAAGTCCTGAAAAAGCATGAAAAATCATTTTGGACGTTATTGGTGTAGAAATCACTTTGAGCTTTGATTTGTAGATTTGATATAGTCAATATCTTATATTTCCAATCTTTTACACCAAAGGAAGCATTTGAGTTTATTCGTTAGGAATATCCAATATTCATCGTGCACATATGTCATGTTTGTATGCATTGATTTTCCTATCGAATTTGATCACACCACTTCATTTACGCTATCATTGACTTGGTTGTTTTATGTCATTCATGGTGTGATTTTATGCCTTGTGTCACCCCGGTACTTGATTGCTTGATTTATTTCTCTCATTTCTCTATTTGGGGACATCATAAAAAGGGGGAGAATGAATTATCTGTCTATGGGGGAGTTTTGAAATTGTTATATATGCTTATGTTTATCTCATTTCAAACTCGATATGTCACTTGGTATTTGCTTTGTCTCATGTGTGTAGGTACATCTTTTGATAATCCCATGTTGCACACCCTGATGAGAAAAGCGGTGAGATTTCTGAAGATTCGAAGAACAAACGATGCAGCCTTAGTCATTTGTACCACTTTCAGTTTTTGGGTTCATGGAAGGGTAGATTTGTATAGGCATTGTGATTATAGATAATTCGGATTTTTTATGTTTGTTCCGGCATATACATAGGGGGAGATTAAATGAATTATCTGTCTATGGGGGAGTTTTGAAATTGTTATATATGCTTATGTTTATCTCATTTCAAACTCGATATGTCACTTGGTATTTGCTTTGTCTCATGTGTGTAGGTACATCTTTTGATAATCCCATGTTGCACACCCTGGTGAGAAAAGCGGTGAGATTTCTGAAGATTCGAAGAACAAACGATGCAGCCTTAGTCATTTGTACCACTTTCAGTTTTTGGGTTCATAGAAGGGTAGATTTGTATAGGCATTGTGATTATAGATAATTCGGATTTTTTATGTTTGTTTCGGCATAGACATAGGGGGAGATTTGTAAGGACATTTTTGTCCAACATAGTTATATATGTCATTAGCCGTAACACCGTTGAAGAAATTCAAGTTCATATCGCCATCAACGGAATCCGAGTATCGAATCAAGAAAGAAGAATTCAGAAATCCAGAATATCGGACCGGTCCGCCACAAAATAAAAAGAACCGGTCCGCCTAGCCGGACCGATCCGCTGAGACCCGGACCGATCCGCTTTGCTCGTTTAAGACCAGTGAGCCCCGGACCGAATGCGAACCGAATCAGCCTCAAAATAAAAGAACCGGTCCGCCATCGGACCGATCCGCCTAAGGCCCGGACCGGTCCGCCCTGGATAACCACGAACAGATCGTGTGCAGATTTTTAGGGCAAATGAATCCTTATTTAAACCACGATCAGCAGTTGGTTTTCTCAAGACTTACACACGATTTTCTGAGTTCCATAACTTTAAAGTCTTCGTGGTATTTGAGTCCATTGATTCATACCCTTGATTCACACAAATTCCATACATTTGTGAGTCACTTTTGGTAACCCAAGAACACCATTGATGTTCAACCCTTTGTGAAGTGGACCGCTTCTTCCTCTTCATTGCAGCCCTACTGGACAGGGATAGTTCCAGCCGCCAGCCCTACTGGAAAGGGTTTCTTCCAGCCGCGACTACAGAATCCGATACCCGAGGGTAATTCTTAGTCAAACTGTATTTCATTGTAATCCGATTGTAAACCGTCTTTTACAAATTATAGTGATATACAAATGGTTTTGCCCCTGTGGGGGATTTTTCCTTAACTTTGTGTGTTGAATATCTTGTGCATGATTTCATATTGTTTCAATCACACCTAGTTGCATGCTTAGGGTTAATTTGGGTTAAAAATGGCAGTTATTATATTATTTCTTAATTGAACGCAAGCGCCAACTCTTTCAGAGTTTTTACCTAGGCCTGTATCACTCTCATAACAATCTGGGCGTAACGGTCATTATCGACATGAATGATCGGGCCACTGCGTCCTGGTGTCCCAACTCCTCCCACTTTGCTCTCCACACTTCGGCCACCTCACCTACTGGCCTACGGCTCAACGCGTCTGCTACCACGTTAGCCTTTCCCGGGTGGTACTGAATATCGAATTGATAATCCTTCACGAACTCAAGCCACCTACGTTGACGCATATTTAATTCCTTCTGCGTGAAGAGGTATTATAGGGACTTGTGGTCCGTGAATAAATGGAATTTCTCCCCCAGGAGATAATGTCTCCAAATCCGAAGAGCAAATACAACTGCTGCTAACTCAAAGTCGTGGGTGGGGTAATTCTTCTCATGAGGCTTAAGCTTACGGTAAGCATAAGCTATGGCCTGACTCTCCTGTTGCAATACACCTCCAAGTCCTTGTAAGGACGCATCGATGTAGACTAGATACTCAACTCCCGGTCTGGGTAATGCTAACACCGGCGCTGAGGTCAACTTGTCCTTCAACTCATCGAATGCCAACTGACAGGCATCACTCCAGATGAATGGCACCCCTTTGCGAGTCAGATGTGTCAAAAGACTCGCTATCTTTGAGAAGCCCCGAATAAACCTCCTGTAGTATCCTGCTAGGCCCAAGAAACTATGAATCTTAGTCGGTGTCATAGGCTGTCCCCACTCCCTTATCGCGGATACCTTCCCCGAATCAACAGATATCCCCCTGTCTGAAATGATGAGCCCCAAAAACTGAACCTCCTTAAGCCAAAACCCACACTTCTCATACTTTGCATATAGCTCGTTCTGACGCAGCGTCTGCAAAACCTACCTCAAATGCTCGGTGTGTTCCTCCTCTGTCTGGGAGTAAACCAGAATGTCATCAATGAAGACGATGATGAAATGGTCTAGGAACTCTCTGAATACCCTATTCATCAAGTCCATAAACACGGCTGGGGCATTAGTTAGGCCAAAAGGCATAACCTGGAACTCATAGGAACTATGTCTCGTCAAGAAAGCAGTCTTCGAGATTACCTGTTCCCTGATACGCAACTGATGGTATCCCGATCGCAAGTCAAGATTTGAAAAGAAGGAAGCTCCTCTCAATTGGTCGAATAAGTCATTGATTCGGGAAAATGGATACTTATTCCGTATCATGACTTTATTCAACTCCCGGTAATCTACACACAACCTCAAAGATCCATCCCTCTTCTTTACAAACAGCACAGGGGCACCCCATGGCGAAGTACTCCTACGGATAAACCCCTGACCCAACAGATGCTCTATATGATCCCGTAGCTCTCTCATCTCCGCTGAAGCCATATGGTAAGGTGCGCGGGCTATAGGCCGAGTGCCCGACGTCAAATCGATAACAAAGTTTATCTCTCTACTAGGAGGTAATCCTAGAATATCCTGGAATACATCAGCAAACTCCCTAACAACTGGAATCGAATTGAGTGGTATCACCACTTCCTTAGATGTCTCATCCTCTATATAGTACAAGTGAGTGGACGATCCTCCCTCAGGACGAGGCATCGCCACTAGGAACATCTCTTGCCCGAGTATGGAAAAAATAATACTCCTGTTGAAACAATCAATCATGGCTCGATACGCAACTAGCCAATATATGCCGACGATAACATCATACTCAGTCATATCTAACACTAACATATTAGCGGGTAAAGTAAACCTCCAGATCTCGATACCCACACCTCTACATATAAGGGAAATCACAGAACCCCTACTCAATGGTGAATCTACGCAAGTAACCGTGCTATCCGTAGTGTCTAATAACCCCATAGTGCGTGCAAATCTTGTGGCAATGAAACAGTGTGTGACCCCCGTATCAAATAAAATATGCCCCATAGTCCCCTGAATAGAGAACATACCCTTAATAGCAGGTGGATCCTGTGGGACTGCGACCTACTAGAACTGATAAACTCGCCCGTACTGAAGTTGTCCCTGCTGGACTGGGACTGCTGGGATGGGTGGTAAAGCTGGCATCTGTGGTGGTGCTGGGAGGGCGGTGGGAAACATAGGTCTCTAGGGCTCGTGTCGAGCACCCTGCTGCTGCTGTTGTAGGGCCCTGTCCCTTTCAGGACACTCCTGGCATTTGTGGCCAATCTTGCCACAAATAAAACATTTCCCCGCAAAGTTTCCCCCTCTCTGACCCTGTTGCCCACGACCCTGGTGGCCGTTGCCATTCCTCCCCTGGCCATGCTGGCCCTGCTGAAACTGCTGTTGTTGGCCATGCTGGACCTGCTGACCCTAATGGCCGTGCTGACCCTGCTGGCCATGACGAAAATCTTCCTGACTATTTCTGAAACCTCCAGATCGAAATCTCTTAGAATCCCCCTGCTGGAAACTCTAATCACTCTGCATGTGTTGACCCTGAGCTGACTGTGCCCCGCTGGCACCATTTCCCCCTGTCTTGCCCTGATGGCTGGACTCTCCTGATCTCTTATCCTATGACAAGTGAAAGCGGTGGTCCTAGCAGTGAAGCAGTGCTGCGTTAACTACATCAGCATAAGTGGTCAACGAGAGATTTACTAGCAAGTGCTGACGGATCCTCTAAGTCAACCCATCCATAAATTTTTGTATCTTCTTCTCTTCGGTCGGAATCTCATCGAGAACGATGTTCAGAAGATTGGTGAACTCGGCCTCATACTCTGCCACTGTCTTCCCCTCCTGCTTGAGGTTCATCAACTTCCTCCTCATCTCGGTATGAACTGCTGAGGGAAAGTACTTGCGGTCAAACCGCACCCAGAACTCCTGAATGGTAAGAACGTCTCTCTCCTCCGCGGTGGTAATGGACTCCCACCACTGCAAAGCTGACCCTACCAGCTTAAAAGTAGTCAGTATCTGTCTCTGTACATCCGTACACTCATACATCCTCAAGTGTCTTTGGATGTCCTTCTTCCACTGACTGGACATAACTACGTCGGAGCTACCTGCAAACTCCAGAGGGTGTGCCTTCTGAAAGGCATCACAAACACGTTTTCAAGAAGACGGGAATGTATGAGCCTGGACCAAGGATACCACAGGCGCCTGCGGTGGTGCCTGCTGCACAACTGCTAAGACAGCATTTACCGCTTGGGCTACAATGGCGGCAACATCTGCGGCATTCATGGAACCCTGAACTGGTGCAGGCTGTGGCTCGGGCTGAGCATCCCTGGGAACTCTCTGTGCACGTCGTGGAGGCATTTGAAATGAGAGAGAAGTCTTATAAGTTCACAGTTATTATATCAAAATAGCTGAAGAGCGAAAGATACACAAAAGAGTATAACAATTCTAAAATATAGGGTTGTATATCAAAGAACGCTACGTGGAAACATAACAAGCCCTACAAATCCTAAGGACACTATAACCTGATGCTTTGATACCACCTGTGACACCCCATCTAATTAAATACCGGGTAGCTACTCCTTTATTCAAATTAAAATAAAATGTCAAGTTGGTTCAGTTCATAGCATCACTGTCGAAAAATATTTTTAAACCATTACTAGCCACCTAATATTTAAAAAGTGAGTTGTCAATTTTAATTTAATTAAATTAATATGCATCCAAATAAATTATTATCTAAAGACATCACAATCACATTACAGTCACAATGTAAAATGCTGAAATAAGATTTAATCTGGAGTAACACTCCCCTGAACAATCCAAATACTGAATAAAACCAAATACAAAGTCTGAATAATTAATTAATTAAATCCAAAGCTGAAATAAAAATTTAGCATGATTAAGCTGTCCATAAAAGAAAAGGGGCAACATGCCCTAACAGAGGAATAAATCTGAAATGGAGTCAAAGTAGAATGTGGAGGCGTCTACAATCGAGATCCTGTAACTTCCACAATAGCTACAACACATCACTGAAATGGAACTCCTAAGCTTGGCGTCCTTGTGGATGGGCACCTAAAAGGTTTTTATAAGAAAATAGATTTGGAAGCAAACGGGTCAGAGCCCGATTTTGAAAACAGTTTAAAATATAGCAAGTGATTTAATAACATTAAACAGTGAATATAAAATGCATATTAGTTGCGTGCACTCACATGAGTTTCTCACCTCTCAACTAATTGTGCACACCTAACGCATTCGTAACTCATTCTAGTTATGCCACTAACTAACTAGTTTAATTCACAACCTGACTTTACGTTATAATATGAGAGTAAAAACAAGACATTCTAATATAACAAGTGCGTGTCTTCCTTTTTATTTCTCAGGTTTCCTTACAATAATTATTATGTGAAATTCCCATTATTAACTCTTCTAAAAATGTCACAAGTATTCATACTTACACTTAAATAAAGAGTCCATTTCAATTACAAGTATATTAATCTCATCATAAATATACAATTAGAGCACCCTTAGGTTAAGCTGCGGTGCACACATACTCTGCTATCGAATCCCGGTACATCACGTACATAAGGACCACGTGTTCCGAATCTCTCAGGAACCGTCTCAATAAGCAAAAATCACACATAATGGAGGCAAATATAGTTCACATACCCATGGGTCACGCACATACCTACGCTCCCATGGTCAGCTGACTTATTAACTCACAAATAAGTCATTTACAACCCTATGTCCTTAAGGTACCAATCTAAAATCCCCCGTAGGCACACAAGGATTAGATAGCCCAGTTCGAAAGCCGACCTCCTGTGATAGCAAGTATGGTAGGTATGTTATACACTTAAGTCCATATACTAAGCAATCACACCACTTAGATATCTTAAAATATTAAATGAGGTATATTCTACATTCCTATACCGTTATTCTAATTTATACATCTTTAAGTCTCCGAATAATATATAATATAGACCGCCGACACATCTCACGTCGTAGTTTCAAGTACCAAAAGTCTAACCCACAAAGGTTACCAAGTCTCCTATTATTCCCACATTTAAATACACTATTCTTAACGTCCTCATTTCTGCCACTAACCTTATATTATCCAACTATCTAAAACTTACTCATCAACTCTCAATCTCAAATAGTATTACACTCATCGACCTTATTAAGTTTAATATAATTCCAAATTTTGACTTTTAATTATAATTCGAGTCTCACAAGTATGCCTACTGGTCTTCTTTGAATCTAAAAGTATTCACAAAGTCCCCACCAATAATTTTCTAGGGTCGAAAATTTTAAAATCCAACAAAGAAAAAATATAACCGATTCTAGGAAGGTCGATCAATCGACCTTGGATGTCGATCGATCGATGGTTGTCGATCGATCGACCTGGGAGTATCGATCGATCGAACGCACCAGATAGGCTACGGCCTGCTTCGTTTTTCAATCCAAAATTCGTCCCAAAACTTCATTACAAGGTATGAAAATCTAATCTAACGTTATAGGATCATCATACAACCAAAATACATCATTGTTAACGTTTCCAAACCTTTTAATCATCAATCATTTGCCTTATATGGATAAAAACTTCAATAAAAACTCTAGTTTTCTATTTTCTTCTAGAACAATGATAAATCTTCTCTTTAATTCATTTTTAAATCATCAAAAGTTATGTTCGGGGTACTGAATTCGTCCAGAACAGATCTACATATAATTCCTAACCAAAGTTTAAAGTTGTACATCAAATTCATTGGGTTTTTCATCAAATCTTTCAAGACAATCATTAATTTCTACACTAAGCATGGAGGAAATATTCATTGAACTAATGAAACTAAATCACTTGCCTTAAGTTTGATGTTCTGAGTTGTTGTTGGTGTTCAACGGTTGGTTCTCTCTTCTTTTCGGTCACAATTTCGTCCAAAACGGTGGTGGTGGGTGGTGGTTTTGGTTTGGAACCCTTTTGGAACTTCTCTCTAACTTCTCTCTAACTCACGTAGCCCACTCTCTTGTGTTTTGGCTGATAATGGCCTTAATGGCTTTTCTAATAATATATAAATAAACTCTAAAATTCGTGGGTCTTAATTCCTTAATTTTTAAAATTACCGAAATACCCTTTCGGGTTGACGGTTTGGCCTAAAAATGCCCCCGGACCCAAACTAAACCCCCGACTAGTGTTTTTTGACTACCTCCTCTACCCTTTCGGACACGTTGGCGCACTCAAAATAACCATACGGTTGATAAAAATATAATTTACCTTTTAAATCTAATAAAATTTATTTATGACGCGACTAACACGCGCGTCCCAACTTAATTTTCCAAATTGTCGTATTTATAACTCTTGACAATTTTAATACTTTCAATACTCATATATTACCATATATACTCATTAATATTTAACATTATCATCATAATTAAATACCAACTCACGTGTCGTTAGTATTTAAATCCGGATTAATTTCCAATTAATTCTCATTTAATTTAATTAATCCATTAAATAGAAATCAACAAAATTACGGGGTATTAAATTAATGAGTCATCATGAGTTGGTTATAACCTACAAAAATAAGGTCTATCATGTGTAGTAATTTATGTGTGTAATGGTGTGAGTGAAACTATACACATTCCCCATGTGGCATATGTGTGCCCTGACAGAATCCACTAACGGTGTCAACTGACGTTGGTAAATATCCAATTGAGCAGAACTATTACTAAGCTGACCAGAATGAGATGTTTATCAAATAAGCCGAACACCTTCTGGTGATAGGTGTCATAATCTTATTGGTCTATACAGTGGTCCATATCAATGATATAATACCCCCAAACTCCATTCATAATTAGATTAAGTAGCAGGTCCTCTGGAATGTTAAATCTTTAGAGTATTTGGTAATAAAAAGTAAATGGATGTATTGTTAAGTAGTTGGATTTGGTCGGCTTCGTAGAGATCTGATCGTCTCAGAATTATGTTCGGCTACGATGAGCTGATGTACTTAATAATTTTTTTCTAATTTCTATAGTGGAGTGACACGTGTCAACTGACTTGGACCATTATTTGATATGATCACCACACACGTTTAGGGTAGCGTATATGTCGGTTCTCTGTACCTACTACACTGTTTGCATTTCCCAATGATGATGTCACACATTATGATTAGGTATACCTATTGACAATTAGAGAGTATATAAGGTACACCTTTATTCTTTATAAACTCCCACAACCATTTCAAATATTCAAATCATTTGAGAGAGAGAAAAAGAGACTACCCGGTTCCCCAAAGTGCATTCGTCTTCAACTATCCATTCAAGAATCTGTAAATCTGGCCAATTTTGTCATTTTTGAGGAAGTTCTTACCCTTTGTCAGAGTTTAATCCTTTTTATCGACTATTTTCAACCTTTCTTAGGTTCTTCCGGTAGGCCACTACTCTATCTTTTAGTTCCCAGGGTTCTTCCCCTTCTCCGAGTTCTTTATGATTTTTTCTACCCGTTCTTTTATTATTGTTGAATCGAGTTTTTCTTGGTGCTGAACTTGGAGATTTTCACCTTTTAGGTGGCCATTAATTTGGTTAGTCTAGGGTCACACAATCTTTTGGGGCTTTTCTAATTTAACCATTTATGGGAAATACTTATCTTTAGTACACCTTCTAGCCCCAAGCTCTTAAAACCTTGCTCTTGTGGTATTCTTAATCAGTTACGAACCTCAAGTGCATAAATGGCTAAAGTATTTATCTAAGTTAAAGGTTGATTGCCCATGCATTCTTATAAGAAGGTTTCCCAAGATCCTTAAAGTAATTCGCCCTGAAGACGAGCCTGGATGCCCAAATTATACCCCCATAGTGGTTCTGTTCCATTGCCTGCTAAAGTTCCCTAAGAGGTTCCCGAGTTTGATGAACCAGAGGCATTGAACCCTGTTAAGCACTAGGAAAATTTAGAAAACACGGTGTTAATGTTTGTAGTGTAATTAAATTCTTCCCCTGAGAGGGATATGTCTGATATGGCAACACCTACCAGGCCTATCCCTTAACAACGTGGAACTAGTTGGTGAGGATAGAGCGAATGACGAGAGTTCTTCTGGGAATTCTTTAAATTCTTATAACCCCTTTACTACTGATGCCAGGTTGTATGCCCATGATATTTTGGAAGATAAGCTAGAAGACCTGAGGGAGAGGTGTAGTATCCCCATTAGTATTTCCACCAGGTTGCCTACCAGTGAAGAGAGAGTTTGTGATACCTCCTGTTCAGATGATGTCTGCCTTCCTTTATGGGCACTCCAAGTGGGACTTTGCCTGCCTTTACACCCTGTTATTAGGACTATCTTAAACGGTTATGGTGTTACCCTTACTCAACTCCCTCTAATGCTTATCTTGGGTGCTATGATGTTTTGGAAGGCTCGGACTGGTTTTGACCTGATTGGGGACGTATTCAAATATGTCCACAACCTGAAAGACAACGCAAAAGCCCCAGGATACTACTACTTTTCCCCTAAGAAGTCACATTTGAGAATGATCAAGGTCGTACAGACTAGTAATCACATCAGGAAAGGATAATTTGCTTTTATGATGGGTAATTGGGAGTTCAAAATCCATGAGAGAGATCGATCCTATAAGATCCCTCGCGAGTGGAATGGGCCGAACATGATCGGTAATTATCTAATTTGTTTCCTTGTATTTTGGTCTTCATTCACAATGCCTTGTTATAATTTTGCTAATCTTTGTTTCAATGAAGAAGGCGCCAAAACTCCCCAGAATTTTGCAAGACTTAGTTGAGGCATACTGTGTGCCTAACCCCCTAAAATTTGAAGACTTATTTTCTTTTGAGAACAACCAAGTCCACTTAGTCAAATCCACCATATCCACCAAGTGAAAATTTTATTTCGATATCAATCCACGACCCAAAAGTTTTGAATGACTGTGGTAATTTAGTTCAACAAACGAAGCGAAAGGCATATCATACTTATTTGTTACGTATATCGTATCGAACGTAATAACTAGGGGTGCACAACGAAATCGAAAATTCAATAAATTGAACTAAACCGGTTGCATTGGTTCGGTTTGGATCATTTTTTTTGCTCAATGGTTCGGTTTCGGTTCTAAAAAAATGATACTTTAGTTCGATTCTCGATTCCAGGGAAAAAAAACCCAATCCGACCCGAACCAATCCGGAACCGAACTGATTTATAATTACATATATATTTATTTTATATATTTAACACTTGTAATTTATATTTTTGTGATTGCCTGAGTTTCTAACTTATGTTATTGAGGATCAAAATTAATTTTGATATTAAAAAAATTATTTATGAAATACATTAATCTTAAGATTTCACTAAGTTTGAAATATGACTTTGGAATCGAAAATCGATCCGATTCGATCCGGGAACCGTTGGTTCGGTTTGGTTCGGTTCTGCGTAACTGTCGGTTCGGTTCCGGTTCCAAAAATTTGGAACCGACCCATCTTGATTCGGTTCTCGGATTAATATCAAAACAGACCCAAACCGAACCGTGTGCACCCTAGTAATAACATCTCCAAACATTATATGCTATCCTACTTCTCGCATCCACCCAAAATACATTTTTTAACATACAATCATCGTCCAAATCTATCAAATAATAATCGTTGGTATTATTGGCTTGCATTTTCATAAAGTAGTCATGAATTACTATACATTACCATCACCAAGTTGTAGACACCTAACTTTACCAATGGAATTATATTAATCTTTCTCCCAAAAAAGGACATGCTCATGCCTACCCGCTTCAACTAAAATTGAATTAAAATTATTGTTTGGATGGATTCCAGCCAAGTCATTCATTGCATGTCTCGTTTTAACATAAGGTCCCATGACCCGATTATTCTTATAATATCTTAATTTTTCGAAGCTCACCAAATGATTATGTTCAAGGAATACCGTAAACACTCGCCAGCTTTCATCGGGACATATAATAATTCAAAGTCTAGCCTTATAATTAGTTTTTACGAGTGGGCGCATTTTGAATGCAATTGTGGATTTTCTTTCGGGCTTTCCAGAATAAGAGCATGCAAACACTAAAAGATTTAGCTCCCTATCATTATCTTTTCCCGAAGATATTTTTTTACAAAAAACTCCTTCGCATTGGCTTGTTTCTTATAGTCCATATATACCTCTTTAACGATATCAATTGTATCCTAATTTCGGGGTCTTTTATTTCCTCATTTTCAACAACTTCATTTTGATCCATGTCCACCTCCTCCACATCATCCCGACCACTGTTCATCCTTCCCACTACTTGATAATCCTTTAGAATTAATTTTTTCCATTTATGCAAGGATATGAGCTGTTAAAAAACTTATTCATTTGGAATACATTCTAATGTAAAAAAATTATAAAAAGGGTGTAACATATATGAAGAATAGGGGTGAAATATACCCAACACCAACAAAAACTTAACCAATTTAACCAAACCCAACAAATAGTAAATTAATTACAAACTTAATCAAACCCATGAAACATCAAATCAATTACATACTTAATCAAATGCACCATATCCTCTTAGTTTCACTGCAAACTGAAAAGGAAAAAAAAACTATCAATAACAAGTTTAACTAATTTAATATCCTACGTGGATAGTGCCATGTAAATAGATTTGCAAAGTGTGTGATGTAGCCTAAAATAATTAGGCAACATGGACCTGTAATGTAGTGACATCTATCAGCATTATCACTAGATCCTTAAATAGCGAATGAACCCGATCGGCTCAGATATCTTGTGATCGGCCATCCAGTCGATCATACCTATGAAGGTGAACCGTTAGTAATGTGAACAGACACACGTGGGATATTCAACAGTCATTATGCACATGCATGTGAATCAATTTCCAGCTGCATATTACCGTGCAAAGTTGTAAATACCTAATGTATAAAGGCATTCAATCTCTTTAGCTTTCAAATACTATAAATAAAGTGCTACTTCTCTTAGTTGGGAGACAAAGCCGCCTCGTTCGAACCCTAAAAGTGTGACTGGGAGATTTGTACAAAATCCTAAACCATACAGTGACATTATCCCCGTGGATGTAGGCATCCCATTTGGGCGGAACCACGAAAAACCCCTGTGTCCCTTCACACTTCTCTCGTTTCTTTAGTTCAACATAATTTTCTGTGAGCTAAGATTATTCCAAAATTTCAAACACAAATTTAGATATCAACATCGTGTCTATTTACTAGGTTTATGTATCATTACTCAATTTATAAAGAGTTTTTTTAATCAATTAGTCCCGTTTACTATGTATATAGTTTAATAGGTCCTAATTTTTTTTTTGCTCCAATAAGTCCTATTTGTAAACATTTCACTACATACATAAATACAATTTATTGAGAAAAAATATTTTAATAGAACTTATTAAAAAATATACATAAAAATAAAACTTATTTGTCAAGCTTTCATTTATAAATGGATTAACTTATAATTTTGGATTAAACGGAGTAATTTAAAGAGAGAGAGACACACACACATAAGCTTGGGTGTCTCCGCCTCCCACACCACACACACACAAAACAAAACACAGCTACTTTTGTTTAATTAATAATCGAAATTACGACAACAAATCAATACATACTTGATGATCTGTTATTGAAATGTGGGCATCTTCGAATTTCACTGCTTCTCGATACGCTGAATCTTCGATTGCTTCGGATTTTAGTTTCAACGCTACCTTCAATCGGACCCCCAACATTTTAAGGCCTTTTCAGGTACCTCTATACAATTAACACAATCAACTCTCAATTTTTTAAATTATGCAATTTCAGCATTTTTTTTTGTTGTATTGTAGTAATTTACCAGGACCATCAGTTGAGGTTTGGCATAATTAAGATGATGTTATTTGTTGTTGCCTCTTTAAATCCAAATCTTGTAGAGACCAATTGAATGTTGTTTGTTCTTAATTCTAAGGGACTATTGTGGTTTTGAATTATTAACATGCAATGTTGCCTTTTAACCTCATTAGAAATGTAATATTACTCTATCTAGGGTCGTTTGTTTTCCACGCGCAATGCTTGAAAAAGCTAGAAATGGCCTCGATGCGTTTTCCCTATATGAGAAATGAGGCTATAGCCTTGTTTTGAGAAACTAAAAATTTGGAATTTAAAAAAAATACTTATAAAACCTTAAGGCCAAACTATCATCATAACCATTATAATAAAAATACACAATCAATGGATATAAATAGTTCATCTTCATCTCAAATCATTATAAAACGAACAACCTATCATCACAAGTCATTACAAAATAAATTTACTCATCCACCATCCCAACCGACATAAACTTTACTGGTTTACACACCCACGCCCACCTATCATAGTCCATATAAATATTACATTAAAGGTCAGGAAATAAAGGTCAATGTGTAAATAAATCGAAGGCTTGTTCACTGAACAAATTGAAGGGATGCTTAATAAAATCGAAGGAAATACAAAGTTTGCACGAGAGAGGGTTCAAAAAATTAAGTTAAGTTTGTATTTTAACTTCAAAAATTAAGGTAAGTTTGTTATTTTAACGCTAGAAAATTAGGGTTGTAACATATATTTGTGGTTTATGCCTCGAATGGCCTCAAAGCGCTTCGCTTTGAGGCTACTGCTATATCAATTTGAGGCTGTGGTTTTAAAAGTACCCTACGAGGCTATAGTTTCGTCTTGGCATTGATTAACCCCACCTTGAGGCTATAGCCTCAAACGTAATTTCAAATATTGGCCACGCGTGCCATATGATTCGGCCTCTACCGTTTATGCTCCCGCCGATCACCAGATTCTCAGTGTGACACTGGTCGCTGCCATATACGTGACTCGATTTAGCGACCACTCCATTCTCCAAAATCTTTGATCATTTCGAGGTTTTTGAGGGCACAAACAATGATTATGAGACACCAAAAGGTTGGATTTGAAGCTATGCCCACGTCCGAGCCTTATCCTCTCCGAAAAATGATTCCAATGAGTTTCCATCTTTGGAAAGCCCTCATGATAGCCGCACGACTCTGATCAATCCGTTCGTCCCTATAAGCACTGAGTGTGTTTCATTTGTTGCTAAGAAGGTCATCTCATGACGAAGTGCCCCTAATGAGCCCCCCCCCCCCCCCCCCCGTTCCGAAGCCCCCCGGAGCAACCCGATGTGTAACCCACTGATTAAGCCAGCCTTGCACACTTTGTCCCGTTGATATTCCCTCGGAAGGGGATGAAGATGATGAGCCAAAACAAGAGTTGGGCCATACATCGATTTATCCACTTTTGACAGTCACCTTCACCCGAATGCATTTGGTAGTTTAATAACATTTGATCGAGAAGGTGTTTGAATACAAGACAATTTCTAGCGTCAAGTACGTGCGACTTGTGGCCACCAAACTTCAAGAATTGGCAAAGATAGAATGACCTCGTCCCGCTGTGAGAGCAGCGACCCATTAGGGCCTGGCCCCTCATGAGAGATCACTTACGGACGACCTTCTTCCCTGCTATTTACGAGCGCGATCTTATTTCCCGAGTTCAGGGTCTCAGGCACTCTGCAATTCTTCATTACAGTTCATGATAATACAGAGCAATTCTAGCTCGTAATGCATCGAGCCACTTTGCAAGAGATGGAGGAGCAGTGCATTGAGAGGTATATTTGCGACCTTCAACTTCGTATTTGTTATGAGTCTAGTCTTTGGGAGCTTCAGACAGTCATTGAGTACGCTAACCGAATGGAGTACTTGCATTAGGAAAGCCCCACCCCATCCGTGCAACTCTCGCAGCCAGTGACGAGACCCACAAGAACCCCGTAGGCATGCGGCACCATTAAATGCTATGAGTGAGGAGGTTCTTGTGCACAAAGCATCAAAATCGTGAAATGCACATTTTGCATCCATAAGTTGCTTATTGTGTTTTATTGAGTTGATATAATTACCCGGAATAGTTTATATTCTAGTTAACATTAATATATGTAATTACTTGGACGGATAAACGAGTGCCTATGAAGCACGGATGAGGGTGCGACGATTTAAAAAATCTTAAAAAAGTAGGATTCGGGTGCGTTGGGAAATAAATTAATAATATAAAATATATTATATTGTTCCTTAATTTTGTCCATTAGGTTTCGTACAATTTAATAACTATATTTATTTGCTATCAAACCTTGGTGCAATGGCCCCCTCTCCAAGCTACGATTAGTCTCGGGATCGAGACATGGGAGCAGCCTCTCCATATATGGGTGTAAGCCAATCGACATCCGCCTCTCCTATACCCTGCAGTTAAGCGGGAGGAGCCTTGTGCACTGGGTGCAACCTTTTTATTCTTTTGTTTCCAACATAACTATAATGGACTATAATGGAAAGGATGTAAGTGGTAATATAATTCGTGAAATAGACATATTCCCAATACTTAATTAGTTTCATCGCTCAAGGCCGAAACATGTTGAAGTTGATTTGCAATAACACGACAATCTTGAGCTTTAATCAACCACTCCAATGATTTTTACAATGCTTCAATCAACATCTTTCTAACTCTCGAATCTCTCAATATCTCGGGACAACTCTCATCCTCTCTCCTTCTCAAAGTTCCATCCATTCTAAAATATATATATCTCATAGTTACAAAAAGGACGTTGATCCGAGCTTCGAAAAAATCAGGACTCTTTTAAAGAATCCATGAAGAATCTATAATTAAATTTAATTAAAAAAATTGGATTCGCTGTGGGTGCGAATTGGAGGAGAATCAGGGGAGAATCGCACCCATCGTTTACCATTTTGAAGAATTCGTACTTCATAGACGAGTGCACAACTTTTTTTTTCTTAAATAATAATCATGAATCATTAATATTGCTGAATATCACACATTAAAAATATATCCATGGAAGACATGAAATCTTTAGAAAATAGGGAAAAGGCTAAATAATATATTGACCTAACCATCATGTGTTAAGGTGTCAAAGTTGTTCCTCATTAGCGGCCAAACTGATTGTGTGGTTTATGTTATTACTATCACTGCTCTATGTATACCATATAATAACTATGGTGATTTTATTTGAAACTTGATGTGGCCTCATCTTGACTTCCATATTATTACATTAATTGTTTCTTTCCTTGTTGTAGAATGGCACATTCCACATCTCTAAACTAGCTCATAGTCACCTGAAGAGTGCATCTAAAGGTCCAAGTATTCGAATGACATTAATAGATGAGAGGCTTCCACTCGGGAAAGTTATGATTAAGCCTTCTGAAATCTTGGTAATGAAACTACTTGTCTGACACTTGCACATTAAGAAATATTGAATGTGCAAGGCATAGGGATGATTTACTTTGTTTCAAATTTATACGAGTCTATTAACTTATTAAATGATTTCTATATGCAGGCTTATGATCTTGTTCAAGGAGCACATGTAAGTCCTATGTAGTTCCACAATCTCTTTACGAGGTTTGACTATATTTTGTTGTTGGTATCCCCAATCTTCTCCTTTTAATGATCTTAGTCCATCTCCAAGCGTTTGACCATTTTACATGGTCAAAATGGATTAAACCTATTTTATCAAGAATTTTTCCTCGGGCGGCAATGCGTCATCTCACTAGTAAACTTGCCACCATCTACCTGAACTATAAAGATTTCAATAAAGAGTTGCTGCCGAGTACGACTTATGCTCAACTCGCCAAACCCATTATTTTTAGCAAAAAGGCTCCAATATATCGGTTTGAAAAATAGGTAAACCGATTTTGTCCAGTCATCAGGATTCGGTTCAACCGGGTAAATGAGTTCCTAGACGCTTGGATATGGTCTAATATTACTTTGGGTGTGATTATGTATGCAAATTTGTGTGAGCAGGTAAGATGGAGTTATATTATGGACAAGTCTGTACCTGAGCCACCTACTGCCGTTCTTTTGCATGGCATTCTAGGTAGCAGGAAGAACTGGGGTAGGCACTCTCTTATTATAAGTATTGTATCTGTACTTATTGAAAATAAATTCACATCTTGAATTTTCCACTTACATTGGTTAAATGCGTTGATTGCCTGATCTATAGTTGTATGATGCTATCCTTGTTTGCCCCCTCCCCACCTTACTAATCTTTCCCAAATTAAATATGAGAAATGCCAGGTGGGTACTGAAAATGTGCTTTCTTTCCTCATCCACTGCACTCGATGCAAGTGACATGATCTTATGTTTTAAAGACTAAATTTTATAGATAGGTAACGAGATATCCACGTAAGCCATGCCATGGTGTGTTTTATGTTGTGGAGAATGGCAGGACTTGTAAGTGGAAGTGCGTGTATATTGTTGGCAACCTTCTTTCAGTTCTAATATAGTGTCATATTCGAAGTTAGCGACATACTATGAGAGTATAAATATTGCTCAATGCGTACAAGTAATTTACAATTGTGGGTAGCATGTTGGTTGTTGAAAGTGTACTTGATCAAGAAATCTAGTGTGTGTGTGTGTGTTTATATCTTTGTATGCATTATTATTAGGGTTTTGATAACATGTGCCCCAAGGGCACACATTTATAACCCCAAAATAGTACGGACAGAGTTTCAACATACAATTAATAGGACACATATACTCATGTGTTGCTTTCATACTTGCTATTTTGAGGCTCAAAACATGTGCCCTTAGCCCTTAGGGCACATGCTAACATTTTCATTATTATTATTATTATGTGTGTGTGTGAGAGAGAGAGAGAGAGTTGTATTCCCCCTTGAGCCTCTTCACGAGCTCAGATTTTAGAAGCTCTTCTAACATTTAAAGAATGATTCTCTGCTTACCCCTCGTTATAATAATAGAAGTCTGTCATTTTCTGCTAGTAAATAAATAATTTTTATTTTCATTACAACTGCTCTTTAATTGCTTTACCTCATCTAGAACAGTATTGAGTTGACTGAGATCACAATTGTAATCATTTTATCTCTCCCCTTTCGATTTGATGGTACATCTCTTTTACGAGGTATGGTCCTCACTACGTGGCTGTGAGCTGGTCTTCTAATGAGACAGGGAAATGGCTTCCACCTTGGTCCTCTTCACGAGTTTGGTTTTAGAAGCTCTTTTAAGTTTGAAGGACAACTCCCCTTCTTACCACCCAACATAATAACACAAATACTCTTGGGTTCTCAACCTCAAAATTTATCTCAAGGGGTGAGGGTGCCCATACACTGCACTCTTCACGCAGGTCTTGATAGTTGATACTACCCGACACACCCACTCTGATATCATGATAAACACATGGGTAGAACTCAACCCAAGAAGACAGTGCCCACGTGGGGCTCTGCTAACACCCCCACCGAGCTGAAGTCACTTGGCACTCTCCCTCCACACAGGGTTGGAGATACAATCCAACCCATCCTTGAGGTACACCCACTCTAATGGGTAGGCCCAAACCCAAAAGCTTGCTTAAAGGTTGAGGGTACCTGTGTATTTATACACTGCACATTTCCGGTGTACTCAGGAGTGGGGCTCTGGTAACAATATATACTGTCAGATTGCAACCAACAAGAGAAAAATACAAGATATATCAGGAAACTCCTGCTGCTAAATTCCAAACGTACTGACCAAAGGTCCAACGCTCAACAAAAG
Organism: Sambucus nigra; assembly: GCA_949130495.1. NCBI lineage: Eukaryota > Viridiplantae > Streptophyta > Magnoliopsida > Dipsacales > Adoxaceae > Sambucus > Sambucus nigra. Next base: position 481,702,290 of record OX422221.1, on the reverse strand, counting down.
ATGACCACTGATCCGATGCCTTACTGCACTGGAAACAACTACTGTCATTTAGCCAGTCACCTCCCTCCAGTTAGATATGTGAAGCTAGAAGTCCTGAGAATGCTTAGATGATGAAGCCTTTCTTCCTTTGTCTTGCTGTGAATTTTTTAGTTTTTTCTTAACTATTTGTGCCTCCTTTTTTTTGAAGAATATTGAGTAAATGCATGTAATTTTTTTTTTCACCACTAATTATTTACTGGGAATGTCGTTAATTTACGTTATATGTGACAGGAACCTTTGCTCGGCGATTGGCACAAGAATTTCCGAAATGGCAGGTATGCTGGTGAATATTTACTTCGTTTATGTTATTTCCATATTGTTACATGTTGTAAATTAAACATAGAAATTTGGATTTTAAATTTTGTTTGTGAAATTCCATTCCTTTTCGTAGTTATAGGGGGAGGTGGCCATCTCACTCTTATTGTTCAAGCTACTCTCTCTCTCTCTTTCTCACCACACACACACACACACACACACACACACACACACATATATATATATAATCCATCCCATTTTCATGCCTGACAAAATAAGTGTAGGGCAACTCCCATCTGAGTCTGTCCTACTTGATTAAAGTTGAGTTCCTAATCCATAGTATTGAATAATTAAACCAGCTCGTATCCAACTGGTTGAACACACCATTTTATCAAAATCATCACTCGTTAACTTAGGACACACGACTTCTGTTCTCCAGCATCAAACCCCTATAAAAGTCTTAGTAGCGACAGTGCTTACCAGCTCTCTTTGAACCTTTTGGGGGAAGAACAAGCACATAATTTTTCTCAAAAGAAACTAAAGCTTTTAGAGGAAGCAAACCTTCATAGAACTGATTTTCTTTGTATTTTCTCCTTTCTTTTCCCTGGCCTCCTCTGGTAATACAATACACACTTTCCTAATTCTTCTAGGAGAGATTCTGCTCCTGTTGGGAGCAGTTCTGTGGTTAATCTTTGACACGATTCATTTGGCAGTCTAATTTTTTTAATAAAACACTGTTTCGGTTTCGGGAGCGATGAAATGAAAACACTACATTAATTATAAAAATATTAGATAAAACAAATAATATGAAAAAATAATTAAATACATGAAGGAAAAGGTATTATAAACTAATACATAGTTTAGAATAATCATAATCTAAATCATTGTGGAACTCGGTTCCACTGTCGGATTAACTACAGAGGCTTTGAGCTCGAGCCACGTTTAAGCTTCTACCCCTTTCAACTACTGCAATATTGTCTTTCTCTTATTAAGACAGTATATCTGACGAGTCCTTTTCCAAATCATCTTGTTGTAATTGGTAGTTTTTTTTCTTTGGTGGATCGATTTTTTTTTTCGAGGAACAACTTGTTATTTGAGTTGTTGTCCCGACCTGCGGACTCCCATTGACACTTATATATATATATATATATATATATAGACCCAGGCTCAGGTGCGGACTTCCCGTGCGGACTTTTGTCCTTATCCGGAAAGTGGTCCCCCGTGGTCCCAAGACTTTTGTTATTTACCCCAGATGGTCCCCCTCTTGTCTTACTCTAAAAACTTAAGTTTAAGACTATATAATTAAAAGATTTATAATTCAGACCCAAAATTGGTATCAAGACTTTAAAGATTTTAGAACCTCACCAAATTCCGACCAAAACCCTAATTCTGGTATCAGAGCCATAAGACGTTCCTTTTAGACATACGGTAAAAAGACTTTAATGCCCTTGGGATTTATCCCTCGCATTTACCAAGATATTTTTGGAACCAACCCAGACTACCAACCTATACCCATAACTGATTTAGACTCAGAAGGTTGTTTAACCACACACATAGACGGTTGTTCACACATTGAACATATCCCAGCCAAACACGCAGATAGTAGACAAGTTACTGCTAGTGCTATTAATAGCATAATAGACCAAAATAAGTGTATATTGCTTATATTAAGACAATTAATAAAAGACACTCATACCTTAGAAATAGAGATAAAAAATATCTCTACAAGATTATTAGACATAGATAATCAAATCCCAATAGACTTAGTCCACGTGTTACAAGAAATAAATATTAAGACTAATCATATAGAAGTCATTAACAAAGACATTTTAGAAATTAAAACTTTAATTAAAAACCAAGACAGTGAGTTAATTAAACTTACTAAGGAACAAGCTAAGCTTATCCCTAGACTTGATAGTTATCTTCCTAATGGAGATAGTTAGATCAGATTGGAATGAGGTATTAAAAGACCTCTCCATTCAGACTTTATCCGAATTCTATCAAAGAATTTTAGAAAAGATAAACGATGATAGATTTTATTACAAGATAAATGAAAATGAGATTGCCAACGCAGCTAAGGCAACTAGACTTATATTAGAAAGACTGAATTTAATTTCTACATCCATAGCAGCTACCCAAGACTATAATAGTAGCTTTGTTAAAGACTTGCATTTAGACTTAAAGGCTAAGACGGAAGGATTAACTACCTTCTACACAGACTTTGTTAAATTTCAACAGAATTTAGCAAATTACCTTAATAATATGGAAAGACATAATCTATCTAAAATGGATAGCATTATTAATGAACTTAGACTAGACATGGCCCAAGTAGAAGAAAAATACAGTGAAATTATAAACGGAATTAAGGCCGTATATAATAAACCTTCTCAAGCAGAAATAGACTCTCCTTTTATTCTAACTAGGTTAGATAAAATTGAAAAGACTTTAGAAGCCATAGAAGTTAGAACTATGCAACAACTAGAAAAAGATAATGATGTAAAAGACTATATCACTAACGTTGGTAAAACCATTGTTAATTTTCTAGCTAGACATAGTGAAGAAACTTTTGAAAAGACTAGAAAAGAAAATAAAAATTTTAAAGAAGAAATCCTTAATCAGATAAAAAGACAAAAAGATTATTCAGACTTCTTAGAAAGAATTGAAAAAAGACTTGAACAAAAACAGGTAACCACCTGTAAGTTTAAAGAATCTCCTCCCATAGAAACTAGAGAAAAGAATACTATAGGTAGACGAGTCATAAATGACGGATTAGATAAGACTAGCAAGGTAGCCAGCTCTATCCCAAATATTGGACAGAGTAATCATATGCTCCAAAGACTTAAGGATTCATCCTCCAATGTTAGGACATGGTGGAAAGAAAGAAATTTCACCAATCCTCTCCAATGGAAAGAATGGGGTGAAGTGGACTGGAAGATCGTGGAAGATTCCATCCATAATGGACAACTTCCAGCCGTTAGATATATAGACTTGTTTAAAGAAGGTGCCACTCCTAAGACTCCCAATTATAACATGACCTACCATTGTAGAAATCATGTGTTAGACAAATCCTATACTGAGCTCCAAGTATTTGACTCAGAATGGCTTAGATCTAGAGGAACTGATAGGAAGTTCCAATTTCTAACCTTTGGACTCTTTCAAGCAAGAATCCAAGGATTACATAGACCCCAGAATAATATTAACATATTATGCTGTTTAGTAGACAAAAGATGGAAAGACTTTGAGAAGAGTCTTATTGGAATAGCCCAATTAGAAATGTCAGACAACATTGGATACTTTAATGTCATTCCGGCATTTACAGTAACCGTAGACACCGCCAAGCATTTTAAGTTAATCTTATATGCTAGTGGTTATGAAGACTATATTATCCCAGACGCTAATATAAATATAGAATTCCAAAGCTATGTGAAGTTCTCCCAATTTCCTTATGAAGGAATGCAATCGGGAATTCCTAGCGGTAGACTTAATGAAGAAATCTTAGTAAGAACTAATGTATCAGACTATAATCATACTTACAGTATTAGGAATACTAGACCTATGAAAGAGAAAGCTAAGACTCTCTGGCAATTGCCAGAATTTCAAGAAACTAAGACTATACAAAATAAACCCTTGTTTATTAATCAAGACGACGTCACTGGAAATGTTACCATCCAGTTTGGTCCCCCTAAGATTGTCAATAAGAATATCCAGACCGAAGAAATTAGATTCAGGAATATGGGAGAAGCCATAATCAATGATCCTTCAGAAGGAGAATGTAGTAGTAAGACTAGTGCTAGTTTACTTAGACAAGCTCCGATAATTAGACCTAGAAGATCATTTGAACAAAAAGACTTAGTTAAAGAAAAAGCTAGGATCCAAAACTTTGGACATGAACCCTCAGAATTGGATATGAAGACATTTAAAGATAGCCTTAAGAAAAGTCATTCTGTTAGGTTTCAAGAAAGAGAAAGATTTAATATGATAGCCCAAGACCGCATATTAAAATTAAAAGAATCTAAGAACACTAAAGAACTTCTTAGAAACTTAAGACTAATAGAAGAAGGAGAACAAAGACTAATGCCAGCTACACAAGTAGAACCTAGTAAACAAGAGATAGGAAGTAGTAGTAGGCTAGAAGATGCTCCTAGACTTTTTAGTATACCTATAGGAATAAATATTCCTATATACTCTAGCACCGTAGTAAAGACTAAACCTGATTATATAAAAGACTTCCCAACTAGTGACAAGAGTTTCACTCCCGTCAAGACTATGGCAAGCCAAGCCATAAATCCAGTAGGTATATACCTCAACCTAGACAATGTGCAAGATAGGAAGAAAGCCTTAGACGAATGGCGTAATCAGATGAACATGTGTTTTGCATCTAATGAACAATGGGATGCAAGTTCATGTAAGCAGTACGCTGAGCAATCCATTAGAGGAATTGCAAAAGACTACTTAGATAGTTTAAGAAAGGCTACAGATGAAGACTCCTTAGTTAAGATTGAAAAGATAAAGGAAAACCTAGAAGAACGATCAATTGAAGAATATATTCAATTGTTCACTGCAGAATTCATTGGAGCCGGACATCTAGCTCAGATCAATGAACAAGACCTAGCAAAAACTAAGTTAGCCCTCCTTAGCATTTGCAAGTTAGATAAGATAAATGAATATAGCAATAATTATGAACAGCTATATTACCAAATTAAAGAATTTGGAGAGACCTTAAAGGATGAATACTTTAGAAAGATACCAGCCATAGGACAAATCCTAATTAATGAATATAGGAATTGGCCAGGAGTATCTGGAGTTAAGAATAACTCCCTTGGTGAAAGAATCAATTTCGCCAAAGACTATATCATATCAAAGAGACGTGATATAACCCAAGGAAAGTTAATAGAAGAAACTTTCAAGCAGATCCCTCCAATCAAAGACGAAAGAGACATTGCTCCAATCCAATGGGGATGTGGAAGTGAATCTAAGAAATTCAAAAAGAAAGTAGAATGGAAACATAGGAAGTTTAAGACTAGACCTCTAGGATTTCCAAAGAAATACAAATTTAGACAATCTACTACCTTTAGGGAAAAGAATCCTAAGACTAAGAAAAATAGATTTAATCAAAGAAGATACTTTAAGAAGAATACTAGTAAGTATAAGAAGGTTCCTAATTATAGGAAGGAAAAAGACGTAGCTCAATCTAAGACCGCCACCAAAGAGTGTTGGACTTGCGGCAAAGAAGGACACTTTGCTAAAGACTGCCCTAATAAGAAAGATAAAGAAAGTATTAAGATTATTAATACAATATTAGACTATGCAGATCAACAAGAATTAGATATCCTATATGCTATAGAAATATCAGACATAGAAGATGATGATAACACTAGTATCTATAGTGTTTACACAGACAGTGATTCAGAAGACTATAGTGATACTGACGAGTATGAAGACTCTCAGGATACCTTAGACTTATATATGATGCAGACTGATCTAGGCGATCTAGATAATGAATATATAAACTTTGAAGACGCTTGGTATAAATGTATATTAAGCCCCTTTCTAAAAAAAAGATGGACTGTTAGTAATCCAGAGCTACTAACCTATATACCTAGATGTTACTTTGATGAAAGACATTACTGCACGTTTGAGATGAAATGTTGCAAAAAAGACTTTAGATGTGTAGAATGTTTTGAGACTATACAAACAGAATTATTTATGGTTTGTATTGTTTGTCAACTACACTACCATGAAGACTGTTGGAGAACTAGATTTAGAGCAATTTATGCTAGCCAGTATGACCCTCAAATAGACTTAGATATTAAAACCTATTATCAAGACATTGATAGGAATATAGCCAAAAGATTGCAAGAAAATGAAGACTTCAAAGGAAAAGGAATTTCCTATGACTTAGACGAATACCATTCTGATGATAGTTCAGAAGAACAAATACCCTTAGATCTTATAGATAAACCCCAGAAAGGAATATCTATTTTAGAAAAGAATAATTTAGGAATTTCTACTAAACCGCATGCTTGTTTTGTAGAATTATTTGTTCAACATAAAGACTATCCTGAAAGACTTTCAGCCTTTATAGATACAGGGTGCTCTCAGAGTATTTGTAAGGCTAATGCCTTCCCTGAAGACTACTTTTTAGAAAGTACTCAAGAAATCTATGGTAAAGTGGCTAATGGAGATCCATTTACCTTATATTTCCAGACTATTCCTATTTATTTTAAATTAGGAAATCAGACCAACAAAACCGTTAATCATCGGTTCTGGATAATGGATCCTCGTCCTAGTTTCACAGGAAACCTTATTTTAGGACAAGACTTTATTAGTAAATATCATCCTTATACCCAGTATAATGATAAGATATTAATTAGTAACCAAGAGGAATTTAATATTACAGCTCCTCTAATCAATCATAAAACTGCCTTTGACCTTATGCAGGTCAAGCCCAATTATAGACCTATAAAACATCAGAGTTCTTCAGCTGAGCATGGTGGACCTAGACCTACAACCCAACAAGAAGCCTTAGAAATAACTAAACCCTTACAAAAAGAGTGTAAGTGTCCAGATCAAAAGTGTTATAAGCAAATAGCGCTTATACAACAAGACATTTTAGATCAAGCCCAGCAGACCTTATTACAGATTCAAGCCATATCCAAACAGAAGAAAATGGATATAGAAGTAGAAAAAGAAAAGATTAGGCAACTAGCTGAGCCTACTTTAGGAGAAAATCCCATTGCTAAGTGGAATAAAGACCAAAGCTATTGTGAAATCATCCCTATTAACCCAGACGCCACTATTAATGGTGGAACCTATAAGAAAGGGTACTCACAAGAAGATAGAGAAGAATTCAAGAAAGACATAGATGAAATGCTTAAGTTAGGCATTATTAGAGAAAGTAAAAGTAGACATAATAGCTTAGCCTTCTATGTTCAAAATGAATCTGAACGTAAAAGAGGAAAAAGACGCATGGTTATAGATTATAGACAATTAAATAAGAATTGTGAATTTGATTCTTATAAGATACCAGACAAGAATAATTTGATTAATTTAATCGAAGATAGAATAATATTCAGTAAGTTTGATTGCAAATCAGGCTTCTGGCAAATTAAGATGCATCCAGACAGTATTACTTGGACAGCCTTTAGTGTGCCCCAAGGAAAATACGAATGGCTAGTCATGCCATTTGGATACTTGAATGCTCCTCAAGTTTTCCAAAGAAGAATGGATAACATATTTAGACCTTATTCAGAATTTTGCCTTGTTTACATAGATGATATTCTGGTAGCAAGTAAGACTGAGATAGAGCATGTAGACCATCTTAAAAAGATTATTTTAGAATTAGATAAACATGGTATTGTCATTTCCGAAAGGAAAATGCAACTATTTCAGACTGAAATAGACTTTGTGGGAATGCATATTAATAAAGGAAAATTATCCTTGGCAGAACACATAACTAAAAAGATTCTTGAGTTTCCAGGCCAACTCAAAGATAGAAAACAATTACAATCATTTTTAGGATTGCTTAATTGTGCTGCAGACTTTATTAAAGACCTTGCTTCAAAAAGACAAAGCTTAACATCCAAACTAAAAGGAACAGACAAAACTAATCCCTTTTATTGGACTGAAGACGATTTTATAGTAATAAGACAAATTAAAGATGCAGTCAAGAACATTCCTTTACTTGAACTGCCTAATGCAGAAGATCAGTTTATAGTAGAAACAGATGCCTCTGATAAGCAATGGGGAGCAGTATACTTTGCCATTGATCATCAGACAAAAAAGAAGAAACTGTGTAGACATAGTTCTGGAACTTTCACAGACCCAGAAACAAGATACACTGCCCATGAAAAAGAAGTTTTAGCAATAGTAAGGGCAATAGAAAAATATATGTTATTTCTTAGACCTAAACATTTTACTGTTTATACAGACTCTTCTTATGCAGTAAAATTCAGAGACTTAGATTTATCTAAATCAAGAACTAATAGACTTATTAGATGGCAGCAATTGCTTAATGGTTATGACTTCTCTGTTATTCATATTAAGGGAAGTAAAAATACCATTCCAGATATTATATCAAGAGAGCCAATGTTTGCTAACACTAATATAATTTCATGTTTTATGTTGCAAACAGAAGACTTAGAAGACATGAGTTCCTCTGGAACAAATAGACTGAACAAAGACGATGTTGCAGACTATCTTAGACGCGTAAGACCAAATGCTGGTGTAACGCAAAGACAGACTCATATTCAAGACTCTCAAGAAAGACCAATCCTAGAGAACTTTGATGATATCTTAGTTCCTCCTGGAAAATCTAGACAAGAGATTATTTCTCAAAATAGACTCATTGGGAAGATGTATTTCCCCCAATATAGACCCGATCAAAGATATCCAGACTTGATCAAATTTAGACGAGAATTCTCAGAAGACGAAAATACTCTTGTAGATGCCATATGGTGGAACGTAAAGAATAGACTTTGGATTGAGTTCAAACAAAATTTGGTAGCTATTGCCAGATTTATGAGAACCCAAAGACTCGCAGTTACCCAGCTTAGTGGTAATACTGTGCTTAGACCTCAGAATCAGACTTATGCTCAGACTCTTGGAGAAACCTCCAAAGCTAGACCCATTGATAATTTTTGTTATCAGAAAAAGACTTTTAAGACTAAGATTGTTATACCATTTGGTCATAATAATCTTCCATTAACTGAAGACTTTAAAACAAAATCTAATAACATTATTGATCATTTTAATATGTTATTATCAGGAATATGTGGAGATGCCTTAATAATTAAAGGCTTCTTCAAAGACGTTCCAAAAATATATCTTTTTGGAAAATCAGAAATGGCACATATAACTCTTGCAGACCACGGGTTCATTGGACTCGTTCAAATAAAAGACATTGAAGACTCTGTTGCTCTTGGAAAGATTGTCCATGAGTATGTTAAAAAGGTAGAAGATTTCCTTCCTTTATTTGCTAGAATCTATCAGATTGCTCCAAGTTCCTGCGGAGGAATGAGGGTGGAAGGATTTAGACTTGTTAGATTTTCTAACTACACATTTGAAGACATTGAGATCCTATCTGAAGACGAAACTAAAGATTTAATTGTTGATAAGTCTAAACTCCAGATCGCCAGGCAATGGAAACAATTGAGATCATGGAATTATTAACAGGAGAAGACAGGTGGTACACTGCCTACCACAAAGAAGACTTGATAATTCAAGCTGATGAGCCATTCAACGGAAGGCTCAAGAAAGAATCTAAAGACATGGTGGAGATAGCTTTGCCAGCCAGCCTCAGAACGGTAGGCCTTATTGATGAATTTTTCAATAATACCCTCCCAAATCAAGACAAGGCAGAAGAAGACACAGACACGACAAAGAAAGGCCCCTCAGTGGTGGCTGAATTAATAAAGACGGAAGAATCGTTTACCTAATCCATGCTTTTTCAGAAAGTCAAGAGACCTGGCCCCACTGGGACCACCAAAAAGAAGACAAAGACTTTGCAGCATAAAAAGACGACAACTCGTGATCAAGATTCGGCACGCCTAACCAGCTGTCCACCTTTTCAAAAGGAAGAAGGTCCCTCCATTATCACGAGATGGCCAAAAGATGAAGACTTATCCTATAAAGACAATATTGCTTTAATAATTCGAGGGAAACCGGATCACTTTTGTTTTTCGGTTGCCAGTCACAGCATGTACCCTTGATCTATAAAAGGGAGTAGTAGGAGTTGTAATAGACATCAGTAGTTAGAGAGAGAGAGATAACAAGACTTCTATGCTTGTAATAAATGTTATGTATATGAGTGAGTAAACCTCTCATAGTTAGGGGAGAGGGGAGAGTTGTAGTTACTTATGATATGCAATAAAAGTATTTTCTTTTCCAGAAATCTCTTATGTTAAGTTGTTATTATTTTTCAAATTGTCTCCAACTTTCTGTTCATAGAGAACTATTGTGTTGAACCTCTGGTGTAGCACACAAGGTGTTATACTGGTGAACTGCCGTCAGGTGCCGATTTGCCGTGAGCCGTTAGCCAGGGTGGGTGTTAGGCGTGAAGGCGTACAGGCAGGAAACGGGTCAGCCGCCAAAATAGTGGATTGAGGTGCAACACATAAAGAGAGAGTTGTAGGAGGCCAAGACCGAAGAAGAATAGTAACAAAGCTGAAGAGACAAAGGGGAGAAGATAAAGATATTACAGACCAAAAGGAAGGTATAAACTCGAACCAAACCCTTAACTATTTTACATAATATTGTTTTAAGAAAAATCTTATATGAGCTTACAAATCACTAAAGACTTTTTAGATTTTGTTAATCAAACAAGTTTAGACTTAACTAGAGAAATTCAAGACTGGACTCTTACAGACCCTAAAGATAAAGAACTTATAGAATCTGCTTTAGTATATGCAGGTGGTACTTTTAAATACATAGACCAGATCATTGAGTGGTTAGGAAGAGAAGTACCTAGAATAGAAATAATTAGAACAGGAATCCGTGACCTCTTTAGACAAAAATTAAGAATTGAAGAATTTGCAGAAGAATTGTCAAGACCTGAAAAGTATCTAGAATACACTAGGATACTTGAAGATAGTATAGACGTATTAAAATTTGTTAGACGTAAAAGGTTAGCTGAAACAAAGACTATTTTAATTAGAGCCGGAGGAATTCGTCCTCTCCTTAAAAACGTAGAGACAGCTGCCCCAAGAACATACCGTAGATTTTTGTCATCTTATGGTGATAATAATTTAGACGAATTTATAGATAACGATATAATTGATATTGTTAATCAAATATATAAAGAAACTAGACAGATAAACCCACGATACCGTATAAGGTATTTAAGACTAGAATATTTTCCAGCGAAACCTATTTCAATTTCTAGACTTCCAGAAGAAACTATTTATATAGATAATCCTCGCTATTCAGAATTCCAGTACGATAGTGACGGAAGAAGCTTGAGAAGTAGCAGCAGCCCTGAAACTTCTACAATTAGACTTCCAGATTAATTAGACTTTAAAATAAGCTTAAAAGACGTTAGAAAGCATTGGGGAAAAATTTAATATTTCCCAAAACTTAGAATAAGACAAAAGACATTGCGGTCCCAAAAGGTGGTCCTAAATAGACAAAACGGTCCCTAGATAATTCTTGGACGGTAGCGGTCCGTAAACTAGGTCCGTATACGATCCAGCCTCTCTCTCTCTCTCTATATATATATAATCCATCCCATTTTCATGCCTGACAAAATAAGTGTAGGGCAACTCCCATCTGAGTCTGTCCTACTTGATTAAAGTTGAGTTCCTAATCCATAGTATTGAATAATTAAACCAGCTCGTATCCAACTGGTTGAACACACCATTTTATCAAAATCATCACTCGTTAACTTAGGACACACGACTTCTGTTCTCCAGCATCAAACCCCTATAAAAGTCTTAGTAGCGACAGTGCTTACCAGCTCTCTTTGAACCTTTTGGGGGAAGAACAAGCACATAATTTTTCTCAAAAGAAACTAAAGCTTTTAGAGGAAGCAAACCTTCATAGAACTGATTTTCTTTGTATTTTCTCCTTTCTTTTCCCTGGCCTCCTCTGGTAATACAATACACACTTTCCTAATTCTTCTAGGAGAGATTCTGCTCCTGTTGGGAGCAGTTCTGTGGTTAATCTTTGACACGATTCATTTGGCAGTCTAATTTTTTTAATAAAACACTGTTTCGGTTTCGGGAGCGATGAAATGAAAACACTACATTAATTATAAAAATATTAGATAAAACAAATAATATGAAAAAATAATTAAATACATGAAGGAAAAGGTATTATAAACTAATACATAGTTTAGAATAATCATAATCTAAATCATTGTGGAACTCGGTTCCACTGTCGGATTAACTACAGAGGCTTTGAGCTCGAGCCACGTTTAAGCTTCTACCCCTTTCAACTACTGCAATATTGTCTTTCTCTTATTAAGACAGTATATCTGACGAGTCCTTTTCCAAATCATCTTGTTGTAATTGGTAGTTTTTTTTCTTTGGTGGATCGATTTTTTTTTTCGAGGAACAACTTGTTATTTGAGTTGTTGTCCCGACCTGCGGACTCCCATTGACACAAGTCGCTCGTTGATGGTGTGAATCAACTCTGGCACGATGTTAAAGGAAGAGCTGCCGGCGTCTGCTTTTCTCTTCTCATTCACAGAGTTTCTTCCCATTGGTTGTTGCACAGGAAAGAATGAGCTCTGACCCGAACTCATGGGAAAAACGGTTTGATTACCTTTTGGGGCACGGTACTACAAGTGACACCTTAAGACACTGAGGCGGCAGTTGTAATGCTACCAACAAAAATGTTGGCCACGCTTGGAGCTTTTATCAATTTTTCTTAAACCCATATTTCTCCATGTGGCAAGATAAAATGCAAGTTATGGTTAGAGATGGTCTAAGTTTCTAGAAAAACTAGCGTGCAGGCCACATATCTTATTTGTAAACTATAGATTATTTTTTTCTTTGGTCACACAATATGTTCCAAGAATCAAATGAGGCTCATTATAGAAATAAAAATAAAAGTATTACTATTTCCCAATTTTTGTAAGAAATAGACTAACTATATTAATCAACATGGTTGAGCTTTTTTTAGATAGTGAAATAATTCATCGACAAATAAAAACATATAGCATAAATGTAATAAGATTTTAAATACTTTATCAAAATAAGGTGTAATTAAAGAAAATATGCCTAAAATTCTATACATTTTAACAGCTTTTGGGAAAAGTTCCTAAAATTCTATACATATTAACAGTTTTGGGGAAAAATTATTGAAAAATAGATTTACATTAAGTAGCGATAAAAATGTAAAGGAATTGAACAAAATTATTAACATGAGATATGCAGTGAGATCTGAAAAAATTGACTGGGCCAAAATTTGTAATATATGTTTTTGGGAATAATAAAATATATATATATATATATATATATATAGTCGGGCTCTCCAACATACCTCATTAAACATACCTATATGAACATACCTATTTTTTTAAAAGGAAAATGATAACATGTGCCTTTAGGGCACATGTTTTGAGCCTCAAAATAGTAAGTATGAGAGCTCTACATTCCCTACTATTTTTGGGTTCTTAAAGTGTGCCCTTAGGGCACATGTTATCACAACCCTTTTTAGAATAGTAAAAAAATAATTTTGAGTTGATATTTTTTATACGGATTCAAGATATTTCAGTGTGCCCCTGAAACAACTCAAAATAATGTGTTTTGTTATTTTTAGTTGATTTTTTTGACAGGAGCATACTGAAATATCATGAGCCCTTATAAAAAAATATCATCTCAAAATTATTTTTTTAGTATTTTAAAAAATGGAATGTTCGTAGATATGTTGTTAGGAGGTGTGCTGGAGAGCTTGACTGTATATATACATATATATATTTTTTTAATCCTCTGACTAACATGGAATTAAAAGCGAGTCGAATAATAAACTACAGAATCGGTGAATCTTAAAAGAGGCAGCTTCTAATTAACGTTAAACTACATTGCCAAATTTTCGGACAAAATGACTGTCACTGGAATTGTTTAACGTTTCAAAGGCAGTGATGCATACTAATATTAAGACAATAAGCAGTGACAAATATTTGTACACACGTACAAATTTTCATCAGCATCGGAATGTTTCACGCAGAGTTCTTCAGGCTTACCAGTTTCCACCACCATCTGCATCACGCGATTGATAAAAATCACCCGACCTCACAATGTTAATTTCCTCAAAATCGTTGTCATCTTTTCTCAAGGTCTGTGCGAGCGGAGCCAGGATTTTTGGCAAGGGTGGGCTAACATTAAGCAAAGCCTCACAATATAAAATACCCTTTCTATATTTCATATTATAAATGTATCTTCTTTCGACGTGTGATAAAATTCTTCTTCTTTACGTGCCATTAATATTTTTAGTCTAATCAACAACACAATTAGCAATTATTTCTACACTCCACATGAAGAAAATTTCAAAAATCAAACCAAACAATACAAAATCATTTTACTATTTACTAACATTTAACAATAACATATCTATATATACACACACAAATATTTACCATTAGCTTACTCAATACATGGTTGGCTAATGATAGTCACTAAGAATTATTCATTATAAATTATATATTGATTTGTAATTAACAATTATATCTAATAAACTATTAAATTATAAATCGACTTGAGATTAATTCTTCTGTCCTTTATAATCTTCTCATATATTAATATAAATGTATAAATCAATACAACTAATTTGTAGAGACAAAAAATGTCAGAAAATCATTAATAATAGTATTTGAAATTCTAACAACAAAAGAGAAATAAAAAATGGCAATAACAAATCTTTATGTCTTTACCTCTTATTCAGTCAGGATTGGCCTATTGAAGACTCAAAAGTGACAAAATTAATTAAAATTTTCTAATGAATCAAGAACTCCATTTCAATCACCTTTTCAAAGTAAAGAGAACTCATTAACGGAAGTGAGAAAACAACCACAAAAGTTTAGAGTGGAGAAGATGCAATAGGCGGAAAATGGATGTAGGATTGCAATATAAAAAGGGTAAAGAAAAGAAATAGTGGCATCATGTCAAAGGGGGTTTAGGAGTCTAGTTTAGTTTGGACACTTCTAGTAGTTAGTGGGTTAGAAACTGGGCTAGACTAATACTAAAGCAGTATGCTTTTTCTCTGCCCTGGGCTAATTTATTTTCTTAAAGGCAAGAATGAAAAAAATTGACCTGGGCTACAGCCCAGGTCTGTCTCACCTTGAATCCGCCCTACAGTGCCACAGCAGCATCATTTTCAATTTTCTGATCTGCTAGTGTCTTTGAATCGTCTAATACTTCTCCAATTGACATTAAAATCAAACGCTGGTCATTAACTGGTTGGTCAATGAGGGTATGCAACTTTTGCTTAATGTCTAGAATTTTCTAAAATAAGTTTCCTTACTACGCTTAACATGGATAGACATGGCCAACTGGTCAATGCTTATCATGGGATGATAGCCTGTGACTGCGGAATTGATCGCCAAGAGCGTTTTCTAGGGTTTGTTTTTTCTATAATAAAATAAAAATAAATTTACATACAATGAACTGTTAAATGCGGAAAAGTAGATAAAAATTGGCAAATGAAACTTTTCGTACCTCTGTAACGATTGAAGGAGAACACATACTGAGATATATTTGTCGGTTTATATATAACCATTTGGGGAAGATGGAAGAAGTGGAAACATTCCATTTGGGGATTATGGAAGATTTGGAAACGTTTAAAGAGATGAAAGGGGAGTAGCTTTTTGACTGTCGTTTTTTATTTCTTCTTTTCTTTGGGAAAGTGCTGAAGACTTTTGACATTTTAGGCGTACCTGTTTACATTGATGATTTTTATATGTTTTGTACTGCTTTAAATGTTGAATCGTTTTGGAGCCATATATATATGGAAGTGTCCATGTGTTGGTTTAATAAGGTTTCAAGCTTCAATTTTATACATACACAGAGATGTTATGCATACACGCCGACTTATACATAGACACATATTATTGCTCGTTCCTATTACATAGGTTTACCAGATCCAATAATTTTTCAATTTGTGGGGTGTGAATAATCTTGGCCTAAACAGTTCGAGAACATGATGCAGTCTTTGATACAATCAGCTGCAAAAGTGCCATGGTTTAATTGTGTGGTTTGCTTTCCCTTTTTGTTTTATTTTTTATTTGTATATCTGTCTTGTTGCGCGTGCTTACCATTGTATGGAATACTTTTCTTTTTGTGTAATTTAGACTTAAATACATTACTAATTTTCGATTTTAGACTTTGATACATTTTAATTTTTAAATTAAACTATTGGCAGTTTCCGTCAATGGACTGTTAATATTAACCGCCACATGTCATTTTGAAAAAATAAAAAATTTAAATGAATAAAGTCCCAGTAGCCTATAAAAATTAGAAAGAAAAAAGAAAAATATAAAAAATGGGAAAAATGCAAAATTAACCCTGAAGTTTGGGGTGATTTTTAATTTTGGACCCATGTTTCAAAGTTGCAATGTTAACCCCGAAGTCTAAAAATTGCTTCAATTAAACTCGCCGTTAGTGTGCTGTTACAAAAATTAACAGATGTGCTGATTAAGCAGCCAAGTTGGACTTCTAAATCATTAAGTTGGCCAATAGTAAAAGGTACTTTTATATAACCCCCTCGTGTGGAAGTTAAAAACCATCTAAACAATAAACTTAGTAAAAATATATTCCTAGCCCTTTTAGTACACAGACTCCTTTAAAACGTATCCAAACTGAAGGCGCTCATGTTGTTCACCATTTATCTTCATCTATTAAATCAATAAAAAAAAACCTAATGAAACTCATCCCTTTTACAATTCCCTGAAAGCAGTGAAATCATACCACTGCATGACTACACCATAAACACCTACTTCTAATCCTCGTCTTTTATTGTTTCTTTCTCAAAAACCAGTTGTAGGAATTTTGTATGCATACTCAACCTCATGCCGGGGCTTTTCAATCTCAGTTTGTACCGAGTTCATAGTTTCCTCAAATTCCAACTCATTTTGACTACAATCCCCCAAACCCAACAATTGAAACTCTAAATTTTAAGTCTTTTTTGAGTTAACCCCTGAGATAATGCCATATTTTGACTTAAACTCCTAAAAATTGAAAAATTAGACATACCCCCCTAGAATCTAGCACCGTTACTTCTCCGTTAAAAAACTTTCAATAATTTGTATTTTGACTTACTCCCTATATTGTTATGACTTACCCCCCTAAATCAAAACCAAACCCTAAAAGCCCCAAAACAACATCCATGGAAGCTCAAAAATTTGCACAATAAAACCATTCTCTCATCCCCTTATGGGCACTTCACCCAAACCATTACCACCCTCCTCATCCCGTAACCCACCACCACCACTTAGCATGTTGCACATGTAAAATTATGGATCAAAATCACGAATCCAGTGTAAAATTCTCATTAATCCAGGGTTTAAATTCCATTGACCATCCTCCTCTATCACGATCTTCATATTTTTCAAATTTTATAATATAGAAACTTTACCAATTGGGTGATTTGAAATCACTATATATTTTTTTCATCAAACAAAGCTTCGATCTCAGATCATCCACTTTCTATGGTCTCTGCTACGGACCTAACACAGTTCTTCCCATTAGGTTACTAATACATATCTCAACCCTTTTTTTTTGTAAGGCTCTTCGCTAATTTTAACGGACATTAAATCTCCCTTCATTATAGGAGGAGGCAAATCCATAGCAAATATCAGATTAGTCAGTGTAACTTGATTTTTCAATAGCAAAGCAAATGATTTCTTATCATCTCTTTGATAAATTGAGTTTCGTTTAGACTTAAGTTAGGTAAAGGTCGGGACATGTTGCACATGCTAAGTGGTGGGGGTGGGCTCCGGGAGGAGGGTGGTGGTAGGGAGGGTGAAGTGGCCACGAGGGGATAAGAGAGAAGGGGAGAGGGAAAATGAGTTTATTGTGCAGTTTTTTGAGCTACTGCCATGGATGTCGTTTTGGTGTTTGGTTTTGGTTTAGGGAAGAAGATGATGAAGAGGGTATGTTTGTGCAAAAAATATAGGGGGTAAGTCAAAATACAAGTTATTCAGGATTTTTTAATGAAAAAGTGACGGCATTAGATTCTAGGAGGTTATGTCTTATTTTTCAACTTTGAGGGGGTTAAGTTAGAATATGGCATTATTTCAGGGGATTAAGACAAAAAAGCCCAAATTTTATAACCTAGAACACTAAAACTCATATATAAGGAGTAAGTCGACTAATGACGACTGAATCTTGAAGACAGGTTAGTGTGTGAATTGAGGTTGGGATGAGGTTTTGTGTGAAATTGTCGAAGAAATGGAAGTACTGACTGAATTGGATTTCGAATGTTTAAATCCATATTTTTCCGTTTTTTCAATACACACTGTGAGATGGTTTGTGTTAATTGTATTTCAACCCATATATGTGAGTCTAATAAGAATGGGGGCTATATAAGGAAAAATGGGGTTTAAATATAAATATCCATAATAAAATGACATGTGGATGAAGAATATTTTATTAAAAAATAAACTTAAAAATGCCACATATACAAAAAGATAAAAAATGTAAAAAATCAATTTGAAAAACACTACACATAAATACCATAACCATTCTACCCACCACTGCCCTTAACACCTCCTGTCTATATACCCACCTATACGCTCCCACACATACATGCACCTATACACATCCATACATGCACACTCCCATATAACACACATACATACACTCATAGAAATCCCTACAATAATACATACATTCATACACACACACACACACTTCCATACAGACCCATACACATCCATTCATACACACACTCATTCAACACACATACAATTATAAACACATACATACACACTCTTACAAATCTCCACAATAATACATATATACACACACACCCATACAACACACATACATACCCATTCAACACACATACAACCATAAACACATACATACACATCCCTACAATAATACATGCATACATACATATATACACATTACATAACACTATATACACGACAAAGCTGAAGACATATGAATATATAAATACATACAAACACATCTACACCCACGCACAATACACATGCAATATGTGTATATTTATACATATGTGTGTAGATATACACAAATTAATGTATATATACATCGATCCGTGTATATATACATTGATGTACATGGAGAGAGAGAGAGACAGAGAAGACGTCGATGTTGTGACAAGTGAACAACGTGGTGGGTGGGTGAGGGAGAGAGGAGGGGTCGGTGGTGCTGGATGACAAAGGGGGCGGTGGTGGGTAGGTTGTTGGGGAGAGTTTGAATCGTAGAGAGGGGGAGAGAAAGAGACGTCTTTGTTCTTTTTTTTTTATGGTTTGTTTTAGAATATTTAAAAATGTTAAAAGGGGCAAACTAAAAAGAAAAGCGATTTGTCAATCACTCATTGGATAGTATTAAACAAATGGACATTTAGGCTGCCTAATCAGCACATCCATTAAGTTTTGTAATGGCACTCTAACAGAGGGTATAATTCAAGCAATTTTTGAACGTCAGGGTTAATATTGCAACTTTTGAAACATTGGGTCGAAAATAGAAAATCACCAAATATTCAGGGCTAATTTTGTATTTTCCCTAAAAAATACAGAAGAAAAACAGAAGAAAAAATCAATCCAAAACCCTTTCGTTCCACCCCCTGGCAACCACTCATCCCACCCACCCCCTCCCCCCACCAACCTATCCCACCCAACTTTGTTTCTCTCCGCCAGCCAAACACCTCACCAGCCGTCGAACCCCTCACCAACACCTGCCGAACACCACCAGCACCGACCTCACCACATCGAAATAAAAATTTGAAATTGATTACCTCAAACCGAATCGAACAAACCTCCAAATCAATTACAAACCCTCCAATCTATTATGAACTCCAACCTATGTGTTGAAACCGATATGAGATTTCGACCATAAACTTCAACCTAGAAATCAAATCAACAAAACTTCAAATCGTATACAAATTCCAAACTATATGTTTAAATCAGTATGAGATTTCAATATGTAAATTCAAATCGATTTCAATTGTTTGATCCCAAATCGTTACGCTTGATTGATTTAATTGTTGGAACCCAAAATGAAATCATTTAGTTTTTTTATTGTATGAGATTTGTGTTCGATTTTAGGTATGCGATTTTGGGTTTGGATGATGGCAAAGGTGGTAAGCGGAGGTAGGCACATGTGAAGGCTGAGGAGAAAGATTTTTTTTTGTTGGGGGTGGGGGTACTGATTTGTCTTTTAAAATTTAAAATTCATTTTGGGGGTTTCGATTTTTTTTATAAATTTAAAATGCATATTCCTTTTATTTTTCTGCTCTTTTGAGGATTTTTAAATGTCACATGGCTGTTTAACTCGACAATTTTTCTAACGATTTTGGGCAAAGTCTACTTTTTAAATTGAAATGTATTAAAGTTTAAAATTGAAAATTAGTGATGTATTAAAGTCTAAATGACCCTATCTTTTTTATCCCTTTTTTGCTTCTGTTATGTAATGTGGACTCCTAGTCCACTGACCGTGTAATGTTTTGACGCTAAAATTTCTTGTATTTCATCTCAGTTTTTCTTTTGATCCTTATCTTATGTGTCATTTATACGTTACATAAAGCATCTTGGTTATTGCAGTAGTCAGAACCTTACTTGTACCTTATACTTTGCTGACACAGTTTCTTTTGGTGGATTTGCGGTGCCATGGTGATTCAGCATCAATCAAGAAGAGGGGACCCCATACTGTTGCCTCAGCTGCTTTTGACGTGTTAAAGCTAGTGCGTACTCCTTGAGCATTAGTTATCAGTTTAATATTAAATTATTCTATCTCAACCTGCCTCCCTTCCCACACACAGCACACACATTTCTTTAATCATTTTTGAGCAAATTGAAAAGATAATGAAAGAAAACAGAATATTGAATAATATTTGGAGACATATGCTTGCAAATCACATCTATGGTCTGTGCACCTCTCATAATTATTAAATCGACATTTTTTAAAGATTAATGATGAATTAATTGTAGTCATAGATTTGATAAACCTCTTTCTTTTTGTCTGGAGTAGCTTGGGCAGCTTAGAGTAACACCTCGAGTTGTTGTTGGTCACAGCTTTGGGGGAAAAGGTATGTATGACTCTCTCTCTCTCTCTCTCTCTCTCTCTCTCTCTCTCACAGTATGTATGTATATCTATATGTATATGTATATGTATATCTATATCTATATATATCTACATATATATCTCATTTTCTCACGCATGCAGTTGCCTTGAGCATGGTGGAGCAGGCTGCAAAGCCACTTGCACGACCTGTCAGAGTAAGTTTCCAGAATTGCAGTCATATATTCTTAAACGTTAAAGTCTGTTGAACCTAAATGATATTAAGTATCTTCACGAGCAGAAGTTATCGTCTACATTATCAACATCACCTAATAATAATTGATTTCTTGTTTTAAAAACCTCCAAAATATTTAACCCCCCCCCCCCCCCGTCTCAAGGGTACCTTGTCGGCACATAAACCCATGTTCAAATGGTTTTTGATCTATACTATTAGTGAAGGATCTTAAATGTTTAAATAACAAACATTTTTTCAGTTTACTTTGTACTGCATTTTCTTCTATTTGTTTTCTTCCTCTTATATATATATATATATATATATGTATATATTTCCTGTAGGTTTGGGTTCTAGATGCCACTCCTGGAAAAGTTCGTGCTGGTGGGGATGGCGATGATCATCCTGCGGAACTGATCTCTTTCCTAAGCAATTTACCAAAGGAGGTGAGTTTACTACTGATGTGACTAAGGGCCTTATTGTCATTTTTAGTAATTTTAGTCTTTCCTTTATTTTTAGTATTGCATTATTTTTTCCTTTTGTTTAGTATTTAGAGGAAGGAAGGTTATTGACATCTAGGAATGTAATTGTAATTAGATCGATAACTTAGAGTACAAGCAACCTCCCTCCTATAAAAACTCCTTTTTAGCCTCATTTGAGGCATTATTCCCTTTTGAGATATATTGATTCGAGAGAGTTGAGACGAGAGTTATCTTCTTCTTGCTCCATTTGGCGTCATTTATGTCAATTGGTATCAGAGCCTCGTTGGTTCTATTCGTTGTTGTTGTTGTTGTAAAAAAAATAAAAACTCGTAAACGTCAAGATGGGTCCAAGAAAGTACACCTTCGTAGAAACTGCTAGAGAGCATCTCGAGGAGGTTATCAACTAGTTGATGGCCCGGATGGATGAAATTGACGCTCATCTTCCTCCACCGACAACCACCAATGGCCGCCCTCGCACCGCTCTGATCCCAAAACCCTAACCTATATTCCCCAAATTCTGTCCATTCAACCCTTTTACCCCCAAAAAACCCAAATCAAAACCCTAATACCCATTACCACTGGTGGTAGGGTTCCAACATCACTGCCGCCGACTTCCTCTCTGTCCATTTCAACCGCTATTAACCACCATACACCTTCGGCAACTCCATACCAGTCCGTGTACTGCCCGATCGAACAGATCTGGGGCTCTAAGCAGACGATCTGCTACACACAGGGTCGAACAGCATCGGCCGACCACCCACACCCTTCGCCGGTACAACATGCCATCGAACAGAATTAACGCGCCCTTTCGATGACCGGCGACCACCCTTCGGCCATTGGAGACCACCTGCAAAGCCGCCGACAGCAGGAAGTAGGTCGGATCCAACCTACCTCAAGGCAAAGCAGCGGATCTTCTTGAACGAGGGGCGTCCGACGCCGCCAGCCTCCTCCGGCCCCATTTCGGTGCCTTCCTCCCTATGACATGGCTAGATCGCTCCTCCAATGATCGGGACTTACTCCCCGACAATAGCCGAGATGATTCGAGACCTTCGGCATGCAAGGGGGTCAAATCCGACTCAACCATGTACAAATGTATCAATTCCGGTGTTAGTTGACCCCACGGTAAACATTGATAAAATTTTTGACCAAGAAATCCTAGGGCCCCTCACATCCCACATACCCTCAACCTCTAAAATTCCCATGAATCGCCCGAAAAATTCCCCCCCCCCCCAATCTACCATTACATCACCATCATCTCCCATCCCCACACCTTCCCTCGCCTCGCAGTCTTTTCCCACCCCATTTACCCCCACAAAACCACCCCACTTATCCCACAATCCTTCCACATAACCAAACCCTACACCGCATTTCCATCTACCCTCGCCACCACCCATAGAGACACCTCGAGCCCATCATCTCCACCCTATGCCTTCGGCCCCACCTACTACTATTGATCCTCATCCATCCCACACACCTATGTTACACACATCCCCACCCACAGGACACCCGAGACATGACCCCTCATCCCCATTCACATGAGAGGGTAAGGGAGTGGATTAGCCTACCTCCACATGACGGTCCACCCTCACCCCGACCCCACTCAGTCACAGATATGGAACCTCCTCCATCCACTGAGTGGAGTGGGGCACTGATGTGTCCCCTTTTGATTCATTGGGCCCGAAGGTCACCCCGTATGTGCCTCTCACAGGGTGACATTATTTTTTATGCTACCAGAAGGGGCACCGGATGGACCACTGTCCCTACCGCCAGCCTATGGTTCCCCCTCCACCTCCTTCCCCACCACGGGAGGCCATTTTACCTTATATTCCTCTCCCGCCACCAGTCCCTTTACAGGCACCCCCACCAGCTCCTGATCCTCCTCATCCACCGCCTCGGAGACAACCTTAGAGAGCACAGCTTGACGAGTCTCCGCTGATGATCTAGATGAGGACGCATTTGCCTTACAGGGTGGTGATGCCATCACACTTAGCACCTCAGTTATTATCGAGGAGTATGCAGGGCGATATTCGGGTGGTTGTCTCGATATTCGATGGCCACCGGGTTATCGGTGTGTTCTGTTAGTGGCAACTAAGTTTCAGGGTTACTCCAGTGTTTGGTGAAATGCCTTGGAGCAGTGCCGTGACCACGAGGGTCAACCTCCTATCCAGTCTTGGGCAGAGTTCCAAACACAGTTAAGTATAAAGCGCCGTGATCACGAGGGTCAACCTCCTATCATACGCCTTCTCCAAATCTATAAAAATCATATGAAGATTCTTCTTTTTCTCCCTACACCTCTCCATTAATCTCCTCAATAAATAAATTGCATCCATTGTTGACCTCCTAGGCATAAACCCAAATTGATTCTCAGATACTGTTGTCTTCAATCTCAATCTATATTCAATCACTCTCTCCCAAAGTTTCATTGTATGACTCATTAACTTAATACCAAGATAATTTGAACAACTATGTATGTTCCCTTTATTTTTATAAATAGGTACTAAAATACTTTTCCTCCATTCATCGGGCATCCTATTAGTCATTAAAATTCTATTAAAATTTTTTGTAAGCCATGATACTCCATCCTCCCCTAATCACTTCCAAACCCAATAGGGATACCATCTGGTCCTAAAGCCTTCCCTGTTTTCATCTTTTTTAGAGCAATCTTGACCTCTGTTGTCCTAATTATGTGGAAAAATATATTTTCTCGAGTCTCTCTAAGTTCCTCTATATCTAATCTACTCCCATTATCACCATTTAATAACCTCTCAAAGTAGTTTTCCATCTTTCCATAATTTCATCATCTTTGACTAGGACTCTCGAATCATCACTTTTGATACACTTAACATTATTAAATTTTTTTGTTTTCTTGTCCCTAAGTTTAGCAAGCTTTTAAATACCTTTTTCCCCTTCTTGTGTTCCTAATTTTGTATAAAGATCATCATACGCTTTTAACTTAGCATCTCTTACCACTTTCTTAACTTCCTATTTTGCCATTTATATTTCTCAAAATTTTCTTCATTCTATTTGTTTGCCATGTTGTAAAGCATTCCCTTTTAATTTTTACTATATTTTGTACTTCTTCATTCCACCACCAAGTTTCTTTAGACTGTGGCCCCTTGCCTTTTGATTCTCCAAGAATTTCTTTAAATATTCTCCTAGTGCATGTGGCTATCTTATTCCACATTATGTTAGTCTCTTCTTCAGTATTCCATGTTGCTTTATTTAATACTTTATCTTTAAATAGTTCTAATTTCTCCTTTTAAGTTCCACCACCTAATTCGTGGGTTAATCTTCACTTTTCGCACTCGTGATTGATTTTTAATATTTATATCCAACACCATTATCATATATTGTGAGGTTAAGCTCTCTCCGAGGATAGCCTTACAATCATTACACGTTAATCGGTCTCCTTTCCTAGTAATGAAAAAATCTATTTGGCTCTTATGCACTTTTATAAGTTATTAAGTATTCAAGCCTCTTTTTAAAACATGTGTTTACTTGTACAAAATCATAAGCCATCGCAAAATCTAAGATAGGCTCTCCATGCGTTATTTATTAGGATATGGGTAAATTTTTTTGTTCCACACTCTAATTATCCCAACTTTAACATTTTTAAGTCCTAAATAAATTTCAACATGCCCAATGATATCCCATAGTTAATCCCCATAACCGAATTTATGTTTAAGGAGTTTATATACATTACGGTGTAATATTCAATATCAACTTCCTCCACATTAGCTATACAATTAAGCCCCAAATTTTACTCAGCCGAACCGGTCTGGTCTAGAGGGATCGGTTCGGTTTGCCCTTTACAGAATGTTTGCACCACACCGGATCGGTTCATTTTATTCCCATTGGTTCAGTTCGTTCTTTACAGAAAATTTAACCTGCACCGGATCGATTCGTTTTAGTGCCTATCGGTTCGGTTTGGTCTTTACAGCAAATTTGATCTATACCGGATCGTTTCTTTTTCCTCCCTATGGGTTCGGTTTCGGTTATGGGATTCTAACCCCAGATATTCAGATTTTGGTTCCTAATTTCTGGAAATGATATCTACATGAAATCAGTCCTCTACATGCTTATCATTATCAATTTCGAATTATAATTCCTCTACATATGGGTATTTAACTATAAGATTCAAATTCAATAAACCCTAGTTTCCAGAAATTTAAAGGGGATACAAATTCTGCATTGAGAAATAAATTATATACATAAGTTATGCGAGAAATTCTTGCCTGGAATAAGTAGCGGAGAACCCTTAAAAGCTACTGGGCTCCCTCTTGTTCTTCCTCTTTTCTTCTTGGGTGTTTCTAACTCCTCTCTCCCGTGGCTGCTGTTAATGTTTGATTAGTGTGGTAATGGGGAAGTGGTTTACCCCCACTAAACCCCTCAGGCCTAGCTTGACGCGGCAGTAGGGACTGCTTTTCGTGCTAGTGTTCGGACTTCTTTTCTGGCTGTTGCGGACTGGGATTGCTGTTATGCTTTTAGCTTAGTGCTTTTCTTGCTTGGCGCTTTCATGACTGCTTTCCGACTGTTCTCTTCCCGAAGTCAGATTACTACCGAGCTCCGCACCAGGGCTCAAACCATGCCGCAAGGAAACATTAAGTGTTAAATCCCGAGTTGGGTTGGACCCCTAAATGAGCCCAACTTTTGGACCCCTAAATGAGCCCGAATCCATTATTCAATTAGCCCAAAACTTTCCCAACCCATATGTTATTGACCCAAGGCCATTTTTAAAGGTTTAAACCACTTAAATGAGTATATATAGGTCCCAAAACGTGCTCCGAATTATTTATGCTAAGATTATTACTTTTTATTTGTGTCGCACATGAATTCTATAATTTCCTTTAATTGTACGCAATTGACATATTCATGCACAAAAATGAATCATGCACACATGCACAACTAAATAACAAGTTCCCTCTTAATTTATTCGAATAAAAAAAATATTTATTTAGATTAAATTTCCAAAATTAATCATTTATCCGAAAAATATAATTTTTTTTCCTACTAATTATTTAAGAGAGAAAAATGCGGGGTATTACACTTGCTCATACCATTTTAGGCTTTTCTGTCACTGGTTATGTAAGTTACCTTGATAGATGATATATTTTTCTCCTTTACATATTTTGATATAATTTTCCCTTTTTTATTTGGGTCATTTGACAAAAGATTCCTAAACAATTTATTAATTGATGATAGTCTAAGACTCTTTTTTTTTTTCCAAAAAGTTTCTCACCATATAAAACACTCAAACATTCTCTTTTCTCTTATCCTAAAGCCTTAAATCTAAACCCTAAGCCCTGAAGCCCTAAACCTAAACTCTAATAAAATTTAGAAAAAACATAAAACTGTAACTTTTAAATAAAAAAATCCTAAACCCTAAACCCTAATCCCTAAATCCTTTCCCCAGATAAAAAAAAATTGTCTAAAAATAGACGAGGGACTTTTTAGAACATAAAAATATAGAGTGGACTAAATGCAAAATGTACTTATTTTATTTCCTAGGGACTAAACATTAGTTGTACCCTTTTATTTTGTAAAATATTTGATTTTATTTTGTGATATTTCTTTTAAGGAAGGTCTCTTCAAAACGAGATGTTGTGGATTCTCTTCTACAGGAAGGGTTTTCAGAAGATGTAGCACAGGTAATATCAAACTCAAGCACTTTTCGTTTTTGTTTCTATCTCTTCAGGTTTTAGAGTTGTGAGCCTTGGTGGTGGGCGCATTTATCCACCATTTTTCTAACTCTTATTGAGCTTTGCTTCAAAACAAGAAAAAACTCAAGCACTTAGTTACATATTTGCATTTGAATGGTTTACTGCAAAGACTGTATCTTGAAATCCTTGGGTCCAATATATTATTAACTTCAAAAATAATACAAAAATGTTATAAATGTTAGGGTTTTGTATTTTGGGGTCATTTGTTGCACAAAATATGAGGCTGGGTTCCAAAATCTTTCATATTACGAGGTTGAGGTTCAAAAGTGTGAAGTATTTTTTCTATGAAATTTTCATTGCCTTTTGAGGATCTTTTATGATTATTTTTGGAGTGTCTATTACATTTTGGACCCCAAACTCACAAGATTAAAAATGTTGGGCGCCAAACATGTACTAAGCATAACAAATGGACTCCGAAGTGCAAATAACCCTAAAAGTCATATGCGAAAAATTAATACAAGTATGTTACACTATCTACTCTTAATTTTATAACAACACAAAAGACACCTAATACATTATACCAAAAAAAATTCAAAAATTCAGGGTGTATAGCATTTTTCTAAATTTCCGACATAACCCTGAATATTATATTATTTACTCGATCATTATGGTTGAAAAATGACTTAAATTTACATCTCTGAATCAACCTCTTTTATAATTTTTATATTTATTCGAAGTACTTAAATCTTATTTCTTTCTCTCTCCCTCTCTCTCTCATCATTTTCTCCTCCCTTTTGGTTTCATTCCAGTGGGTGGTAACTAACCTTCGACAGGCCACACCTCCTGGTTCATCATCATCTAGTTTCTCGTGGGTGTTTGACCTCAATGGAATCGCTGACATGTATCAATCATACGAAGAAACAAATTTATGGTATGTTTACCTTTCATCATCTTGTAGTAATGTCAGATCTGGCAGTATATTATTGATTTTTGTTAGAAATAATTTCAATATTTGGTTTCCAGCTGCTCGTTGATTAAATCCAAGCTTACAACAGTGGCACGTTAGCTGTTAGTCATGGATTTGATATTATTGTAGTGGTGAAGCTACAGTAGCAATAAAGGCATCAACAACCAAAATTGGACCTCTTTGATTTGCAAAATTATTTATTATTAGTATTAAATACAATTTTTTTAGGAAAATGATAGTTAAATGTTATCAAAATGATTTTTTCCTGCCTTATTTTGGGAAAGATATGTCAACATTGAATTTTGCCCCCCTCATTTTTTCAAATACAAAAAAGGTGAAATACTATTTCGATCCCTTGCTTTTTGGAAAAATGATTTGTTATTAGTTTTAAATGCAATTTTTCTTTGAAAAAAGAGTTACCTTGTTAATTGAATTTTGTCCACCTTACTTTAAGAAAAAATTGGTAATATTCAATTTCGACCCCCTTATATTTCGAGGGTTGTACTATCTGCATTTGAAAGTTGCACGTTACTTCTAAGTAATTCATTCTTTTGTGGCAACAATGTTAGACTTAAAATTGGCATTATTGTCTTAAGATGTACTCAACTCAATGGATTCGGTTGAACTACTTGGGGGTCTTCTACAATGCCTTGCGAAATATTTTCTTCTTCTAAACACCCCCTTTCATCATGCTGATATCAGAGATACCCCAAATGAATAGCCTAGTGGCAGGGGCTCTTTGATGTAGCTAGGGGTTAAAATTCATAATTAGTATTTTTATTATGAGTATGTTAGTAGTAATAGTATTAAATGTAATAAAAGAGGTTTAGTCCTCTTTAGAAAATATCAGATTAAGTGAAGGTCCTTTTGGGCATTTTGACACTTGGTGCCCAAGTATTTCTTTTAATATTAATAGGCATGATTTATAGGGAGATGATGAATCTTTTGGCTTCATAGAAAGAAATTCAGATTTGCAGTCATCTCTTTTCTCTTTTCTTTGAATCCAGTTGGTGGTGTTTGCATCAAATTTGTATCGAGTAATCTGTAATCTCCTTGGTGTGTGTGTCCCCTTATACATCACCATTTATGGGTCTCAAAAAACTGAATCTGATGAAGACTTGTTGTGTAGGCTAGACTCCGTTTCTCTTCAGAGCCGCTCCTGCAATGATCGCACCTAGTGGTTTCTGCACAGAACTACCAACCCCCAACCTATGAACATCAAGCCCCACCCTGCAATCAGATCCAACACTGCTGCGGCGCTGATTATACCTTCATACACACAAAAAAACGATTCCGGTTGATGAGGTGAAACATGAGTGGCGTGATGAACGAGCAACTGCTATTTCTATTTCATTGCGGCGAGATAGGGGTATATCTCCTGAGGGGCTGGCCTAGCCAGCAGGTACCTTTCTGTAATCTCTCAGCACGGATCTAACACTCCAATGCAAAATCAGAACAAAGCTAGAGGAGAGCGCCATCGCCGATGACAGAGGAGACGCCTCTCGGCATTGAAGTCGTGGCTGGCGCCCAGATCTGCCAAGAGAGGGATTAGGCGATGGTTTCGGATCTTACTGGAGGCCTTGCTATTGCTGGGATGGCTCCACCGGAGGCAGCAATAGGAAAAGAATGGCCGTTGATGTCTTGGCCGAGATGTCGGATCAAGTCGCAGCAGCTGGGATTTTCTTTGAAAACCCTAAGCACTTTGTTCGTGATCTTGATTTCAGCTTCCTTTGGGGCAAAAACTAAGTTGGGCCACAGGGGTAAGTTCGGGTCTGGGCTGGTTCTCAATTAGAGTTGTTCCATGGTTTTAATTTAGAAGAAGCCACTGGGCTGGCCCTTAGTTTTGAAGACTACATAAGTTTATTTGGTTGTGTAGGGGCCACGGGCTGTCCTTGTAATATAGTTGGGGCTGAAGTCAAAAGGGGTTGCTGGGGCAGACCAACGACTGTGGCTAATTTGGGGTCTGTTTTGGGTAATAAGTATTGGAGGAAAGGGCCCCAAACCCTAGATCTGAAGCTCCAAGTCTCAGATCTGCTACCAACCAAACCCCCTGTACTTGCTGTTCAACCACTAAATAACCACCTTCATCCATCTTAACCCCATATCGGAGAGGAGTCCACCCTTGCCGGTGTCAGACTACTTTTTGATGACTGATGAGCCCCATTACACCTTGCTGGCCTTGCGCAACCCATTTTTCTACCTCCAGCAGTCAAAATACTCACAAAACTCTTAATCGGGTTAAACCCATCCTGATTCACGTCATATCACCAGATCCGTCCACCTTCTAGCATTGCCAAGTCCAGGCGACCCTCACCCGACAGAGGCGATCCCCACCGGACCTCCAGTAGGGCGGACACCTGTGATTGTGACTCTCACAACTCGTAACATCAAGGGACTATAAATCCTAGTTTTTCAATTGCGACTCTAAGTCGTTGACCAATTGGGACACTTCTCCGACCACCGGAGAGCTAATCCGGTGTCGGCCGACAGTTGATAGGCCTCTGACGAAAAGTAGAGTGGGCTCCCACTTGATCCAACAGGGGTTTGTGAAAGGGATTATGTCCCCGTTACTCTAAATGCTAAGGTAAAGCTCCAAAATATCCCTCTCTTTTGTTTATAATTCTATCCTCCCCTTGGTCTTCAAATATTTTCAGATAACCCACCCAAAAATTTCAGCCCCATTCCCACCATTATTTTTCCTTATTCGCTCGATGCCACCCTTGATCACCTACAACTCTTTCACTTTTGCTATTTGGACCCCTTCTTCTTTTTCAGAAAATTACATTTCAATTCCTGAATTCTCTAAAATTTTCAGATCTGCCCCTGAACTTTTGAAAATTACGGCTGGCTCCCTCCATATTTCTGAAAATTACTATTCAGTCGCTCTTTCAACCCTATCCGCATGGGCTCGTAATTTTGACGACTATATACCCCTTTTGGAGGCGATTACCTACGAAACCTCATCGATATTGAAGAGGAGATTCAAATATGGGAGAACGACCGAGCTTTCATTGCAACGAGGCTATAGGTGGATTTTAAACGTTCGCTATAAGGAATGCTAACAAAGAGCTGTTGAATGCATTCGGTTTCTTGGAGATCTGAAGTTGGATCGTGAGGAGATGAGTATAGGATGGAGTTATAGGAGTTTCGTGCCTCCGCCGACGATGTTGCCCACCAATTCGTCTCGAGTGAGGGCTCCATGGTGTCCCCTGACGCGCTGATTCGGCTGATCATCTTCCCTCTATTCATGCTATTCCGATTGACTTTTTAAGGATTGTTGAGGGATACTGAGTATTACTTTGAGTACTCCATTGGATATTTCTTTGATACTATTTATATCGAGGATGGCTAGTTTACTCGGAGTTTTCTTCGATATCTTTTCTGAGATGTGATGGGTGATTCGCACCCATTTATGCGAGAGAAACATATTTTTTTGCTAATTTCTTCCCATTTTTTGGGAATGAGGATGACTTTGTTGGGGTTGCATCTGCTGAGACTGGTTTGTTGCCTTGGGCTGACAGGGTTGCTTTCGGGTATGTGGACCTGTTATGGGATGTCTGCATGTCTCAGTTGACAGACACCACTCCTGCTTTGCTCCTCATGGCTGAGATTTTCTCAATTGAGGAGAGTCAAGTATCCAAAGATTTATTTATGTGTTTATTATTTTTATTTTCATATTTTATTAGGCCATTTCTCTGTTTTAGTTGCTATATTAGTTTAGAGGGTGACATTTTCTTTCAATGTCATTAGAGTCGTCTTTTTTAGTCATTTTACTATGTTAGGGTGTCTTGACTAGCAAGACTCTCACCTATAAATAAGGCTCTTGGCCACTCTTTGTAATCACTTTACTTTTAGAGATGAATGAGAATTAGAGAGAGAACTTAGGCATTTGCCTCTAAATCATTGTTGTAAAAATGTTTCTGCGTACATAAACTTCATTAAGGAAGATCTGATAACGTTGATTTTAGTTGACAACCTCCAATTTTGAAGGAGTTGGAAATATATTGCTATCAGCCCCTAAAAAATTGAAGAAATCTATAGTGAGCCCTCATTAAACAAGAAAAAAACATTTTCCAAATATTTGTTCATGTGGCATGCTTGGGCACAATTTTGTCAAGAATTGTTCGTGCGACCCGGCTTCTCCAATATGCCCATTGGAGCTCGTGGACGAACTCTTTCATAAAGGGAGAGTGATGTAATTAGGGGTTAAAATTCATAATTAGTATTTTCATTTTGTGTATGTTAGTAGTAATAATTTTAAATGAAATAAAAAGGGTTTAGTCCTCTTTAGTAAATATTAGAGCGAGTCCCTTTTGGTCATTTTGCATTTACATGGTATGTCTTATTGGATGCCCACCTTTTTTGGTATGTCCTATTGGAGGGGGAGGGGTCAAGCATACCTTCGGGGATTAGTCATTTGCTCAAAGAGGCTTCCAAAATATCAAAAAATGTATGTTTCATTTGCACCTCCTATAACAGGAAATATGTCGACTATTAGCATTGTCACTGGGGCTATTTCTAAAAAAGGCCTTAATAATAATTAGACATACCCCCGTGATGCTAGGCATTATTGATTCTTCTCATTAGGGGTAAATGAAGAATCAGATGTGCTTCTTTTCATTCTTTTTGCAGAATCTTGAATCTTAGTCCCTGCAAGGTCCTTATTTTTTATTATTATTATTATTATTTTTTTTGTGTCTAATTAAATGCAGGAAACTGGTGGAGGATGTGCCTAGAGGTGTGCATGTTAATTTTCTGAAAGCAGAAAGGAGCTTACACAGGTGGGCCCTTGAAGATCTCCGGAGAATTCATGCTGCTGAGGAGCAAGCAGTTGAGGAGGGTGGTGGTGTTGAAATGCATGTCCTTGAAGATGCAGGTCATTGGGTAAGTTTCCGTTTCATTTTTTTCCCTCCCCTTAGTACCCGTCATTTTTCTATTTTCCTCTTAAATAATGCGAATTACAACCTTATTTATGATCCATGCAAAAATTTTAATAAGAAGAAATAAAGATTTAGTCTTAGGTTTCTACGAAACTCACTCTTTTTTGCAAGAACTAGGGGAGGGGAGGGGAGGGGTGTGTGTGTGTGTGGGGTGGGGGGGGAGGAGAGGGGGAGGTAGGATCAATTTTCTAAAAAAGAGGCTAGGTGAAATATATGGTGGGTGCATTTAAAATTTCTAATTTCCGACTTCAGTGTGTAGTCTCTAGCCTTTGTAAATTTTTTTTACTTATGGTGCTGTTAAAATATCTTCCGTCGTAATTATTAGCGTGAACTTTTAAAATAATAATAAGATTCTAAATTTAGGATCAATTTTCTCAATAAAATATTTCGCATTGACTGCTGGGAACATTAGGCCCCTAAGAAAAAAAATACTAAAGCTAATGACTAAATACTCCTTAATTTAGGGCAAATACTAAATTATCCTAATAATTACCCCCTCCGTCCCAAATTAATAGTCCCGCTTTCCTTTCTAGGCCGTCCCATATTAATAGTCGCTTTCCTTTTTTGGATGTAATCAACGAACCAAATTCCATGACGACCATTGATCGAGTAAATCCTAAAACCGTCGTTTTCAAATGGTGACTATTAATTTGGGACGGAAATAGTACTAATTAAGCCTAATTACCTTAGTCACTATTAGTTTGACCCAAAGTAGAAATGCATAAATTGCAGACATCAATTTTCGTAAAACTCCAATAGCTTTTTGTGATATGTGTGCATCATATTGTTTACATGAATCCTGTGTCTCCATTCTGTTACTGTAAATCTTTTATTATACCACAAGCTATAGTTTTCATTTCATAGTTTTCATTTCACTGATCTCTGACCAATTATATAGGGTCATTTGGCCTTTGTCTTTATTGTGTTTGGACATTGGCTCTCACTATTTTTTGGACTTTGGGGTCCGTTTTCACTAATTTCGCAATACTTCTTTGAACAAAAGGTTTCACAAAAATCTAAAAAACTGAAAAGTGCAAGAATTGAAAACAGTAGGAGCTATTGTCCAAATGGGACAAACCTTTAGGGGACAAATGGCCAATGTCTAAACCGGAAAAACTTTTAGGGGCCAAATCCCGATCGACTATGCTTTTTTCTGTACACTGCATTTTAATAAGGTATTTTTTACTTCCCCCCATATATAGTGAATCACTATATAACCTATGTGGACGGTGTGATATTTGAGATACCCCTTGTTTCCATAATCTTTACTTATTCCTTCTTCCCCTCGGGGGTATTATAGGGTTAACGTCGTATAAAAAAAAAAGATCGTTCACTAAGAAGGGCAAAATATACTGATTAATACAAGGGTATTCCAAATATCAAATTCGCCTAGGGGTGCAAGTGAATAAAAACTTTTGACAAATTAAATGCCTTTAATTTTATGCCATAGTTCTATGTTAGAATATAAGGTCCCACCCAGATGGGAAAGTCCTTGCACCATAGTATATAAGATCTTGGGGCAACTTCCCTCACCAATTAGTTTTGGGTTGGATGCTCCAACAATTATTATGGTATTAGAGCAGACTATATATTATATAATGGCCCAGTTACTCCAAGCCACCCAACATAAATACGTCCATATGTTATAAAGTTTAATGCCTTGCACCATAACTATATAAGATCATGGAACCCTCTGCTCTTAACCAATTGGTTTTGGGCTGGATGTTTCAATATTTAACAATTTGGGTTGCATTTTCCAATATCCAGGTACATGCTGATAATCCAGATGGGCTCTTCAAGATTCTTTCTTTTTCATTTCAAGGATTCTAGAGTACACAACCTCAAGTTATTCAATCCATTCTTTTCACCAACAATTTGAGCTGCAGCCCCCCCTTTTTTTGTAATCTTAATATGTAACCGTAAACAGATCATCACATCCGTTTGTATCAAAATGCGTGTAAATTTTTCCCATTCTGAAAAACTAGAAGCAATTTTAAGTTGTGTTTTTGGCATCGATGGGATACTTAATGTCACACCCAAAGTTTTGCATAATATAGCATTGGCATTTAAGCCTCTTAAATTCTCTCCCCTGACATTTTGGCGATCTTAAAGTATTTATGACACTTTTTAGTGACCGTCACAAGGTGCATAACAATTGGGAGGGAGGAGGGGGGGGGGGGGGAGAGAGATTTATAATATATATATATATATATATATATATATATATATATATATATATATATATATATATATATATATATATTAATATCAATAGAATAATTAGGATGGGGTTTGATGCTTTATAATTTATGGTACCCAATCAATTACACACACTCAACTTGACAAATCTTAGTTCTTATTATATAAAATCGATACATAGATCTTGTTTCATAAATCTTGTTTTGCCATTCTGCTCTAGGTTCCAAAAAAATGACGACCCCGAGAAGTTTTTAAGCTACCTTCACTGCTGCTGCGAATGAAAATTGAAAACCACCTCTAACATAATTCGCCATATGCTCTTCTGCTCCCGATGCAATTGACTCTAATTTGTTGGAAGATTTATCAACAGACCTTCTCTCTTGAGAAGCCGACCATTTCCTTTGCATGAAACTCTTCTTTCGCCACGGACCCATGTGCATTTTCTTCTCCATCATTGATCTTTTGGCCGCATCACAAACTACGCGAATGATGGCATTTAAATGCTCAGGCTTGCCTATGAAAATCTCCGGTAGTTGATTGATCAAGTTGTTGTACTCGTCGCAAGCTTTCGCCATCTTAAATTCGTCGCGAAATCCCATTTCGATCAAGAGTGGGATTTGCTTCTTTCGATTTTGGGTGCTTGCAATCACCTCAATATACTCGTGCTTCCCTGCAATTGTTGACAGCAAATTGTATTGAAACTTCTATTTAAGATGTTAAATCCTTATTTTAAGCACATACAAGTGCATTATTCCCTGCTAATATAATCTTGTGGGCCTGCTTACCTGAAGTCAGAAGATATGGTATGTTTCATATTTTACACGATAAATGTTGCCAATCAAACGGACCCACACTTTGGTTTGGGGTGAAATATTTTGAACATAGGTGAAAAGTACTTTCAGTGTTTTAAAGTTAAATTTTGTTCCCTATTTGGTCCAAAATCATCCAACTATAGCGGGTTCATATATTTATAATTAGGAAAATGATAACATGTGCCTTTAGGGCACATGTTTTGAGTCTCAAAATAGTAAGTATGAGAGCTCTACATGAGTATTTGTGCCGTATTAAATGCATGTTGGAATTCTGTCTCTACTATTTTGGATTTGTTAGTGTGCGCCCTTAGGACACATGTTATCAGAACCCTTATAATTATACAAGGACAAATTATTGCTTTTCACCATTTTACTTTTCAGCCAGTTGATAAATATGTCACCCTAAACCAAACACGGCTCAAACCGGGCCTAATTTAGATGATGAGGATTTTTACCTGCAGGGACTTTTTTGGTATTGTTCCACCTGGATATACAGAGGGTTGCATTTAGCCCTTGGTTGCAGAGGAAGTTGACAACTCTTTCTCTCAAACACTTGACACAGCCAGTAGGTTTTGGGTTTGGACAGTTGCATAGATTTGCCTCATTTCTTGCTAAATCTATCTGTCTACTAATCTCTTGCCTCAGCTTCGAACCATTTGAGTTATAGTGCTCTAAAATTTCCTGAGTAACAGTAATAATTGATAATGTTCAAATATAAACAATATCGGAGCGCACACATTATCAAGAGCAATAATTCTAGGAAAATGATGTGTACCAAGTGTTTACGTCAAAAGTGGTTTATCAAGTGTATTAAACTGTTGTACCTGCAGTAGTGCACAACAATTTCATGCACTTGATAAATTACTTTTGGTATAAATATTTGGTACGTATATCATTGTCCATAATTCTAAGGAGGTACACTTTATTGACAGTTTACAAACTGAAACAATTATTCTGATTTGTCTTTAATGTATTGTTCAGTCAAACTTTATTAATTATACCTTTCACACCAACCAATACATGTGTCAATAAGCTGCATCCCGATAGAATTACTATCAAGAATGCGATAAGACAAAATAAGACGAACACATATAGAGACACAAACATTCGTGGTTTGGTCAACATAAATCAACCATACATCTCTCTCTCCCTCTCTCAAGTCAGAAGGGGGGGGGGGGGAGGGGGATGATTAGGCATTGAGTGGGGAGATTGTTGTCTTTGAGAGGAGATAGAAGGATGAAACTATTTTTTTTTACCTTAATATATTACTAAATTTCGATTTTAGACTTTAATACAATTTAATAAGTTTATTAGACTTTATTATATTTTCCGTCGCTAAATGTAAAAAAAAAATTACTTTTAGTGGCGATTTTTCACATTTAGCGATGAAAAATGTATCAAAGTTTGATAAACTGATTAAGTTATATTAGAGTCTAAAATAGAAAATTAGTAATGTATTAAAGTGAAAAAAAATATTTATGTTTTACATGTTTGGGATTTGCTAATTGAACATTTGGATAGTGAAGGGTAATTTAAATAAAATAAATAATAGAGCACATGACACTCACGAGCGCGACGATGTTAGACTTTCGCGTAAAAAATGGTGACAAAAGTGAGTTTCTTAAATTTTGGTGACAAGTCTCTAAGAAAAATAATAAAATAGTGGTAGGTATAATTTATTATTCCTAGAATAGTCAATAAAGTTGTAAACACTCTTAACCTTGAGGGCAGTGGCACAGCCACAAGAAATTTGGCACGATTTTGACCTACCCTTTTTGTGCTGAGAATGACATTGATTTTCCATTCAAGATGCTTTAGGACCAGCAATAAAAATGACCAGACACTTGGCTCTATTTAAGTGGCTTTTTTGAGTTTATTAATTTTTTATAGCCAAATGTCACTAATTAGTTGACCCACATAAACCTAGTTGAAGGATTGGGACATAAAGTTGACATTACAAGAATTGAAACAATTTATATCAAATTCAAAAGAAAAATGATACTTGCATCGGTATTGTGAGCGCATAAAGCGCTTGTATAATTAATTAAAAAAATAAAAATGTGTATTTTTTTAATTAATGGTACAAGCATTTTGTGTATTTGATGTATAAAATCGGTGTATGTAGCACCTCTCAATTCAAAATGCTTTCAAACTCAAACTTGTATTTTTTCATCATTATTTTAAAATAATGATGATATGGAGAAATTGAATATTTGAATATTTAAATGTGTATTTGTGAAAAACTAAACCACCTCAATAGTAGTAGTAAGAGATTGTATATTTTTACTTCTTAAGTGTGAATATCTAATTCCTTTATATTTAAGAGATGTCAATTAGTTTTTATTTGTTTATAAAATGAGGAGGTTAACAACTTTATTTGAAATACATCAATCAATATATTCAATGAGACGTAAAAAACATATCTTTTAGATACAAAATTCAAACTTTATATTTTAGTTTTCAATGTTTATATTTAGATAAAAAAACAGATAAAACCTAAGATTTGCCCTAACTGATCGAAAATCATGCATATGTCATTATAGACACATGCATATACATGAACAAACCCACACAGGTACACATGAAATCTCTAAAAAGGACCCTAATTAACAATCCTAAAAACCATTCCATTTTTTAAAATTGTAAAAAATATTTTTGAGCTGTTTTTTTTATGATTTTTAACAGTGACATATTTATTTAAAATAGCAAAAAAAATTATTTTAAATTGATTTTTTATGGGTTCATTGAAATGTTTAAAAATCATAAAAAAAAACTCAAAATATTGTTTTTACTATTGAAAAAAAAAATGTTTTTGAGGTTTGTTAACTAGGGTTCCTTTTAGAGACATACTTTACATATACATATCAAATCAATTTACGAATTGTTTTTTACTTTGTTGTTGTTGATTTCATTTAATTTAGGGAGATTTATAGGCCGAAGTTCAATAATTATACATATTTTCAGTTTTAGGTTTAAATTTTTGCAAAATTGTACTCTCAAATTTAATTTTCTCTTTGCGATGCAATTTAATATTTCTCGCAATACAT
Organism: Sambucus nigra; assembly: GCA_949130495.1. Taxonomy (NCBI): domain Eukaryota; kingdom Viridiplantae; phylum Streptophyta; class Magnoliopsida; order Dipsacales; family Adoxaceae; genus Sambucus; species Sambucus nigra. The sequence continues at coordinate 481,662,973 of OX422221.1, read as the reverse complement.
TTTTTTTCTCTCAATATAGCCGAAAAAATGAAAATAAATCTCAAAGTGGAAATATGCAAAACTTAGACTTTGAACCAAAAATATACATAATAACTATCCGACACTAATTGGAACGACAAATAGCAACAAAATAAGAGGCACTAAACAAAAATTCCAAAACATAGTATTTATTAAATGATTAAACCACTCATATTATTAAAAAAAAAGCCCCTTACCTACCGTTCCCTCTCCCTTCCAACACGTCGGTCACTGACAGTGAGTGGTGGTATCGCTAGATTGAAAGATCTTTCATAAATAATATAAGATTTATGTCTGAGGGTTTTTTTGTTGAATAAAAAACTATCTTATTTTAATTTTTTTTTTTTTTACAAACCTCCACTTTTATAATATGTTATTTGACTTAGCCCAAATATTAACATAATATTGGTGTCGATTTTCATGAAATTGATGTATGTTTTATTATTTTCAAAATTCAATTCACATGAAATTGGTGTTGATTTTCATGAAATTGATGCATGTTTAATTATTTTCAAAATTGAATTAAGTCAAATATCATATTATCAAAATATGATTTACCAAAAACACCATACTTTATAATGAATATTATCTTGAGGGAGCAAACATTATTTAACTCAAAAACAAAATAAAATAAATAGCAATAAAAAGACCAACTTTATGGTTACTGTTCTCTCCATTACGTTGATCCTAACATGGTTTTCAATAGCGGTGTGGTGAGAAATCCAAAAATGTTATATAAACAAATGCATATAGATTATACATATTCAATATTTGTGTTATAAAAAGTTGTCAATATGTATTTTTTAATTTCTTTTAATAAAGCAGCTTCATATGAGTTATTTTTTTTAAATTCAATATTTGTGTGTATATGTATAATGATTTAAATGAATTACCTGGAGAAGAGACTGTTGTGATTCCCAATATATGGCCTGATGTTCCGGTGGGTCCGGGGATTCGTCGTTGCCGGAATCATCGCCGGAGCCAGCGCCATCTTCGCCGGAGAAGTTATCTTCAATGTAAAGTGGAGAGATATTATTTTCATTAATAGGTTCAAAGGTGGGTGAGCAATGAGGGCCACGAGATTTTTCTTGGAGAAAAAAATGACCACCACCCATCACCTTAATCTTCTTTTTGCAAGGAGGCATAGAAAGATGGTGAATGGATGATGGTGGGGAAAATGCATGAAGGAGAATGTGGAATAAGTAGGATGGGAAAAGTGGGTTTTTTTCTTTGATAATAATAATATGGCCCCATGTTTTTATGTAATTATATATGTGTATCAATAAAAACAAAAAATATTGTCATGTTGGCACTATTCAAGATTCTCTTTCTTGGAAAATTGTGCCAAGTATGGATTGATATATATATACAGGAATTCTCTTAAGACGACCTCCGTTTTTGGGCTAAAAACGGATTTATTTTTTAAAAATAGTAAAATGCACTTTTTGAGTTGATTTTTTTCTGATATATATAGACATACACGGGTACCAAAAAAAAAAAAATCAACTCAAAATAATTTTTTTTGCTATTTTAAAAAAATCTGTCAAAATCTTTCAAAATATGTTTGGGTTTGCGCCAACAAAATCTGACAGGTTTTTGAAAGATTTTATTAAAATAACAAACAAATTCATTCTGAGTTGATTTTTTTTGTAGGGGTATCCATGTATGTCTATATATCTCAGAAAAAACAATAAACTCAAAAAATGCATTTTACTTTTTTTAAAAAATCAGGCCGTTTTAGTCCGTTTAAGAGAAGGCCTCATATATATATATATATATATATATATATATATAGAGAGAGAGAGAGAGAGAGAGAGAGAGAGAGAGAGAGAGAGAGAGAGAGGTTCTCTAGTGGACTAAAATAATGAATTTTTTAATGGACCTCAATAAAAAACACATAATAACACATTAATTTTAATTTCTATAGTGTAATTGATCCGCGCCAGCGGCACCCGAGACCCCACCTTTACCCCCCCTCCCACCCCCATCACTATCACCATAGCATAGCAGCCCTTATGACAGCAGGGCTGCCATGGGGTTGGGGGGCGGTTGGGGGGTTGGGGATCGATCGACACGCATGTTTGGTGCCGCTGACGCGGACTAATTACACTATAGGAATTAAAATTAATGTGTTATTATGTATTTTTTATTGAGGTCCATTAAAAAGTCAATTCTTTTGGTCCACTAGAGAACCTCTCTCTCTCTCTCTCTCTATAATATATATTATATATATATATATATATATATATATATATATATATATATATATATATATATATATATATATATATATATATATATATATATAGAGAGAGAGAGAGAGAGAGAGAGAGAGAGAGAGAGAGAGGTCCCTCAGTTTGAGGTCTGTAAATGAGGTTTATTTCTTTAAAAAGTAAAAAAAATATTTTTAGACTGATTTTTTTTATGATTTTTAAACATTTCAGTAGGGTCATATAAAAAAAATCAACTCAAAAATGAATTTTGTACTATTTTAAAAAAATCGATCAAACTTTGTGAGTTTTTAACAACTTAAAAACTTGACACAGTTGACCCATTTTTTTTTAAAATAGCAAAAAAAATTATTTCGAGTTGATTATTTTTTTATGGTCCTATTGAAATGTTTAAAAAAAAAATCAACCCATTTTTTTTATATTTAAAAAAATAGACCTCATTCAGGGACCTCAAACTCGGACCACACTTGATCATTTCTCTCTCTCTATATATGTGTAGTGTGACCCTCTAACATACCTTATAACCACATATATATATGAACATACTTTTTTTTAAAAATAGTAAAAAATTATATATTTCAACCAAATTCGGTATACATGATCTGCATAATGAGAAGATCATTTACAAAAAATACAATTTAAAAGTAGGTGATTTGAAAATTGGATGAATACTTGCATTTTTAACCGTTGAAACTTGTGATCATCATCTCATCCTCTTTCAAGTTGAATTTTTGAATGTAATTTTTTAGGGATAATTTTCTCATTATGGAGATCACGTATATTAAATTTGGTTGAAAAATACATTTTTTTTACTATTTTTGAAAAATGGGTATGATCATATACATAAACGTTTTAAATACACCATCTTAAAAGGGAGTGGCTATTCCCACTCCCCTTTCATCCTTCGCCACCCCCATTTGAGTATCAAATGACAATTGTACCCTTATTCTTATAAAATTTAAATGCAAACTTTTTTTTGCCTCCAACTAAAACAAATGCATTTGATGAAAACTAAAACTTTGTATTTTTAATTAAAAAATAGTTTTTTTATTATAAAAAAATATTTTTAATAAGAATATGTTTAAAAAATAATTTTTATAAACTTTTTATAACTTAAAAAAAACATTTCAACTATTTTTAATAAAAACTGATCTATTTTCTTATTAAAAAACTATTTATAAAAAGTAAAAAAATGTTTTATGTAAAATAATAGCTATTTTTACAAAAATAAACTTTTTTAACTATTAAAGTTTTTTTATAAACAATTTTTTTTATTTAACTATTAAATAAAATTATTTTATATAAAATAAAAATATTTCATGCCATATATTTTTTTCAATTATTATTAATATACTCAATTAACACTCATTAAAATTCATGTTTAGTCTTGTACACTAGTTAAAATTCTAATACTGAAGAATTTATTAAATTCTATAAGGACACTCTTGTATCGTGTATTTTTTTAATTTAAGGTTTTCTCATGAGTGGAGAAATTCACCACAAACCTTTAAAATTATACCAAATAATTAAATTAATTATTAAAATTAAATTATAGTTTTGCCTACGATTAAAATTCACCATAACAGTATGATTTAATTCACTATCAAAATTTATACTTTTGCTTGATATATTACACACAATATGTAAAATAAAAATTATACTTTTGCCCACGATTAAAATTTACCATAAAAGTATAATTTAATTTTGATAATTAATTTAATTATTTGGTATAATATTGGAGGTTGTGGCAAATTTTCAGAAAAAAAAATTTATTTAAAAAATATTTTTTAGAAAAGATCTGCCTTCCACAAAATAAAATGGTTGGAAAACAATTTTTTTGGTGAAAATTATTTTATTTTGTGGAAACCAGTTTTTGTTTTTAAATTTTTTTAAATAATTTTTTTCTCTGAAAATTATTTTTGTTGTTGTTGAATATCATATTTTGGGTGAAAAACCGTTCTTTTATTTGTTGGAATTCACTTTTTTGGGTGAGAAAGAGTTTTTTTCTTTATTTCTGAAATTCGTTTTTTACTGGTTTTTTTGTTGTTGCTGGAAATCATTTTTTGGGCGAAAAACAGTTTTTTTCTTGCTAGATATCATTTTTGAAAATATATATTCGTATTTTTCAAAGTTTTTTCCTTCGCATTTTTCAGTTTTGTAAATCTATTTTCCTGTAATTTTTAGAATTATTAGATAAAGTTCTATAATTTCTAGTTTATTTATTTATTTTACAGTTACATTTAACTCAAAAGGTCTTGAGAGTAAATTTGTCATTTAATACTATTAAACAAAAGGTGGAGTGGGGAAGATAAAAAAGGAGTGGGAATAGCCTAACGCATCTTAAAATTATGAATACTTTTAAAATGTAACACCTGAACTTTGAACAATTTTCTCCTATGACTATGTGGGATGAATAAATTTGGAATCACACCTAATTTTATATATTGTCTTTAGAAATGTAACTCTTAATTTGAGACGAATAAAAAAAGAAAGCGAGACTCGTAATTCGGGCTTAAAGGCATGTATTTATAATTTGAGCCGTACTTGTAATACCCCGTATTTTTAGAATAAAATAAAATTCGTAGGAATTAAATTAAATTCGTATATTTAATTAATTAAGTTATGAATAAATTAATTAACTATTATTTATTGTTATGTAAATTTGAATTTGCATGATAAATAATGTCGGTAGAAAAATAATTGCATGTGCATTGAATAATTGATATATGATGTGAGATACAATTAAAAAATATACTTGTTGAATAAAAAAAATTGGGATGCATTTTGGGAGGTTCTATGGCCTTGTTTAGGTGTTTTAGACCTTTTTTAATGGTCCCATATATATATATATATTAGATTAGTTGGGATGTGTATTTGAGTCCATTTAGGGGTCCAAGGTTTAGGCCTAAGGCCCAACTCAGGATATGAACCTTAATTATATTAATTAGGAGTTTGATAACACCTCATCATTTATATTCAAGAACCCTAAATAAGATTTTGGGAAAGAGAGGAAAGAACATTAGTACGAGGATTGGAAGAGAAAGATTAAAGGAGAAATCCAAGAAAGCTAATCAAGAAATCGTTCAAGACTTAAATTAAGAATTTTCTTGCTTATTTAATTTAGTCCAAATTGCTTCTTAATTCATCGTGTATTGAAATCCCATGTAGAAATTCTGGATTTAGGGAACTTTGATGATTTGATGATGATATTAAATTATACTGTTGAAGGAATCGATTTTGATGTTAAGGTAAGAAATTCAGAATTTAGGATGGTAGAATTTTAAGGGCTTATGTTGATAGAACTCGTGATTAGGACCCTTAGTATAATGATTTTGATGATTCTTATGTAGAGGGATTAATCCATTTTTAAATTCTAAGATTTTGATTTAATTTGGACACTTATATGTGGTAGTTGTTAGGAGATTTATGGACACAAATTAAATAAACATGAACACCTCCATGATCCTAATTTATGTGATTTGGAACTTAATTCGGGTTAGAATATACGTAATAAACAATCATAAGATGATAAACTAAGTCATAGGGACTGATACTAATGATTATGACAAAGTTTAACCCTTTGGAATTAGGTTTGAAGGGAAGAATGTAAACCCCGTAATGAAATAACATGCTAAGTTTGAGAATAACTAACAAGGGCGAATCGGTTCACCCTTGGCCGAACCGATTCGCCTCCTAGGGGCTCAGGCATGTGGGATCCGCGATTGTGTCCGGGGTATTTTTAGGTGTTCATACGAGTTGGTGGGACCGTGTACGGATAAGCATGAAATTTATTAAAAATGAAAACGTGATGTTACTAATAAAAGAAAAGCTAAATTTACTAGATGGTTAATTACATTTTATAAAGAAAAAGAGGTTAATAGTTTACGTGATGGTTAATTATTAACTAAAGATAATTACAGGGTAGCTATAAGGTAATTATTAGGATAATTACCTTTACATATAATAATATGTAACTATATTATGTGTGGACATCCCTATGTTCGTGGACTATCCTATCGGTCGGGGTACGCGAGTTCGGAACCGTAGCACACATCAACACAGGTGGGCAAGGCGTAGTGTAGGTCATATTTTAGGTATTACGTAACAACGCAACTTATGAGAGATACGTGTTGATGCTGGGATCCATGTGTCGTCACTAGGTATGGGCCATGCAATTGTGTATTGCGTTGGTACTACCACACTCTTATGTGTATTGTATTGTCCGTGTTGGATAGGAGACTCCTCCAGACCTACCGATAGAGCACGAATGGGACACTATTGGTAGTTGCCTTAATGTCGTATATATATATATATATATATATATATATATATATATATATATATATATATATATATATATATATATATATATATATATATATATATATATATATAAGGACTTATATATAATTAATGAAAATGAATGGAAGAATTTCTTAAGTCTAATGATGTACACTATAAACACAGACCTAGTACTACGTAATATGTATGATGTCGTCATTTTAAGAGTAGTATCTCTGGGAAAATTTGGGAAATAGTGACTTGCATGTGGATAACTTTATTTAAGTACGTATGACTTGCTAGAAATGTTCTTATATTGCCATTAATATTTATCCATCATCTGTATCGGGATTTGGGTGATTATATGTATACCTTTGCTTGTAAATGATGTGTGAGAAATGTTATGTATGTGAGTGCCGATGGGAAGCATTCACTTTGAATTAATGTATTTTTGCACAGTAAAATTAGTAAGTTAATTCTTTCTCCCCCAGGTGCTCCTAGACAAGGATAGTAGGATTGTGGACAGTTCAGCCTTACCGTTTTGCATTGTGCATTATATTTTTATCATTGATTTTAGATTAGATTGCTAATATATTTCAGTTATTTCCTTCTTACGTTTGGATTATTGTATGGGCATAAGCCCGAAGTTTATTTTATTTCTTATTGGTTTATGACACTTATGAGTTTGTTGGGACTTATTCATATCATGTGATTATTGGATTCTAATATTGCCCTGAATATTAATTTAAATTTAGTTTCGATTTCAAATCTTGCCTTATAAATAAATATTTTGTATGGTTTGATTCTGGGAATGATATAGATTGCATAGCAAGCCCCATCTTCGGCCTATTGTGTCTATCTAACCTTTACGTGAGAAAATGGGGGTTGTTACAGTTGGTATTAGAGCATCCAATATCTAGTGTCTTTAGGATCTTTGTTGCGTTCATTACGTTATGCGTTGCGTTATTTGATATGTAGAGCCTATAATTAGGATTAATTGTATTCTTGTGACTTGTAATAATTCGAACCATGGATATTTATTTATGTGATTAATTAAATTAAATGTGAATTAATTGAGAATTAATTCGGATAAAATACTAACGAGATGTGAGTCGGTATTTGATTATAATGTGTATATATGGCAATATATAAATATTGAAGCTATTGAAATTGTCGCGAGATTGAAATACGGCAATTTGGGAAATTTTATTGGGACGCGCGTGACAGTCGCATCAAGAATATAATTATTTAAATTAAAAAGTGAATTTTATTTTTATCAACCGTATGGTCATTTTGAGTGCGCCAACGAGTCCGGAAGGGTCGAAATAGTCTGAAAACACTAGCCGGGGGTTATGTTTGGGTCCCGGGGCATTTTTAGGCCATACCGACAACTTAAAAGGGTAGTTTAGTAATTTTGAAATTTTAGGATAATTAACCAACGAATTTTGGGAGTTAAATATTAGGAAATTAATGACCCACTAACCCATTACCAGCACTTAGGTGATTAGAGGGCAACGGGAGTTAGAGGAAAAAGTTAGAAAAGTTTCCAAAGAGAGAACCTTAACCTCCATCTTCAACCTTCAACCTTGGGAGAGAAAGAGAAAGACCAACCTTCATCAATTCAACAGCAAATTCAGAGAACAATCCGAGGCAAGTGGTTTAATTACGTTAATTTCAAGCGAATGTTTCTTCCATGCTTAGAAAATTGATAAATTTGCATTGTATTGGGAGATTTATAAAAACCCACGAAATCGGAGTTATAAATTCAGATTTTGATGTAGGTTTGCATGTAGAGTTGTTATTGGGTGATTTGACTAAAAGAATTACTACTTTTTATGTTACAAAAACGGATTTATATATGTAAATTGATGACTTTAAATTCTAGGGTTCATACTCATAAGGTTTGGGGAAAACTTTGGGAGATTTAAATAATTAGGTGTTGTATAGGAGGATTTGATCCCATGAATGTGCTAGATTACGACCTAAGAATGTTTAGGAATGTTGAGGAACCTTAAAATATTGTTGGAATAATTTTTGGAGGAGTTTTGAGGTGAGAAAATTGGTGAAAAACGTAATAGGAAATTTCTGGGCTTGAAACTGTCACCTCGTTAGAAGACCTGCCCAGGTCGTTCGAACGAGCTCGTTCGAACGAGCTTCTAACGAGTTGACAGTTTGACTTCTAACGAGTAGGATGTTCGTTCGACGCCTTTCGTTCGAACGAGATCTCGTTAGATGGCCATTTCGTTCGAACGAACTCTCGTTCGAACGACCTCGTTCGAACGAGACTTCTAACGAGTTGACAGATTGGCCTTTTTGGCTTGATTTGATTTCTAGTGTCCCGTAACCTTGTTTAATTGTAGAGATAACCTTACCTTGATGACTAATTGAGATAGTTGGGATATTCGGGATATATTGGGGAGTAAAATATAGAAGAATGATTTGAACCAAATGGTAATTGTGGGTTAGGACGCGAATAACTAATTACGACGTGAGGATAATGGATGATGTGTATATATAAACCGGGGACACGTGTATTGGTATAAGAATGAGAAGTATACCACTAATAAAATATGATAAGTACTAAGATGTGTGCATGCTTAGTATATGTATATGATTTTATGTGTATGACATACCTACCATACTTGCTATCACGGGAGGTTGACGTTCGCTTAGGGCCATCTAATCCTTGTGTGCCCGGATTTAGATTGGTGCCTAGAGAACATAATGCTAGAATGACATATTTGTGAGTTAATAAGTCAGCTGACTATGGAGCGTAGGTATGTACGTGACCCATGGATATGTTGAATTATGTTCGCCTCCATTTTCGTGTGTTGTGCTTATTCTAACAATTCCTGAGAGATTCAGAATTTGTGATCCTTATGTACGTGATGTACCGGGATGGATAGCACAGTACGAGTGCACCACAGCTTAGCCTCGGGGTGCTTATATTGTATATTTATGATGTGAATAATATACGGTTAAATGAAAAGAATTGTTATGTTTGAATGTGAGAATCATTATAGTAACGCATTGAGAATATAAAATGGGAGATAAACTTTGGTAAATTGTACTACTAATACTTTGAAATTTGAGAATTTAAGTAAAGCTCTCTATTAAATTGATAAGGTTGGGACTTATAGTACGAATCGAGTAGAAAGGACAGTATTTGTTTTGGTCTAGTTAGATATGAGAAACACTTGTATGGGTACGGTACGTTAGGAGTGCACAAATAGCCGAGAGGTGAGTATTTCATATGAGAGCACGTCCTAACATGTACTTTGCATTCATTGTTTTAATGTTATTAAAACACTTACTGTTTTTAAAATACTCTCCACTATCGGGCTCCGACCCGTTTGCTTTCAAATCTATTTTTTTGTAAAAACCTTTTAGGTGCCCAGCCACAAGGACACCATGCATAGGATTCCAATTCAGGTGACGAGCTGTAGCTATTGTGGAAGTTATAGGGCCTTGTTAGTAGATGCTTCTTTTGTCTTGACTCCATATTCAGTTTTAATATTTGTTGGCATGTCGCCCATTTCCTTTAGAGACATTTTATATTTCAGTTATTCAGACTTGGGTTTGTAATTAATTCAGGATGCAGACTTGTTTCATTTATTTCCATTTTGGGATTGTTGTGAGGAGTATTTCCTCCAGACTCATCATTAATTGTTGGTTACTCTATTGAGACTTTATCGTGAATGGTTGTGTTACATTTCTATATTTCATTTATTGCATGTTAATCAGATTTAATTTAAAATTTGGCTACTCACTTTTTAAATACTAGGTGGTTAGTAATCATTAAAAATGTTTTCGACAGTGATGCTATTAACTGGACCAACTTGGCACTTTGTATTGATTTAATAAAGTAGTAGCTACCCGGTATTTAATTAGTCGGGGTGTCACAACGATCTTTGCCACGATGGCGACAATGCTCCAACACTTTCCACCACCACAGGCACAACAACAGCCTCCACCACCACCACCACCACAACAGATGGTGTTACCAGCCCAGACGTCGGGGTTAATCTGGGATAGAGCTAAGGAGGCCTTCATAAAGAGCCAACCTCCAGAGTTTACGGTCACTCCATACATCTTGTGGCGAGTAGGTGGAAAAGGACATTCAGCGGCACTTACGGATGCTGGAGTGCACTCTAATTTAGAGGCATATGTTGGCCTCATTTCGTCTTGTGGGGATAGCTTTCTAGTGGTGGGAGTCAGTTACTTCAGCTGCAAAGAGGTACAATTTAACCATAGACAAGTTTTGGGAGAGGTTCGAGGGGAATTATTTCCCTTAGGCAATGCAGTTTGAGATGAGGACTCGGTTTATGGACCTCAGAAAGGAGGGACGCACAATGGAGAAATATGAGGAGGCATTCATTACTCTCTTACTTTACAAAGGAGGAGGTGAAGACGGAGCAGAGGAAGATGGATATGCTTATAGCAGGGTCAACCTGGCATATTAGGAAGGTACTTTTGGGGAACTCGACATTCATTATGTATCATCAGATGGTGAATGTCGCCTTTCTACACAATCACGACCACATGGACTTTCAGAGAAACAAAAGTGAGAAGAGATAGGGAACTGAGATGTCGAACCCATAGGGTAAGACGGGTAGAGGTAGAAGTTAGGGGGGCGAGCAGCTTAGGATCCCTCCATCTACAAATCGACATAAGCAATTTCGAGATTTCGATAATTAGAAGAGGACGAGCCAACATGTCCAAGGCCAACATGACCAACAGCATATGGGCCATTAAGGATAGGGTCAGCAGAATGGAGGCCAGTACGGTCAGTAGGCAGAGAGACGCTAATTTAACAGGAACTGTTACACTTGTGGTGAGAGGTGCCATACATCGAGGCAGTATCCTTGGGGTAATCAGACACTCCAGGAGCAGGGTGGTCAGAGAGGATATTCGACACCATAAGGGCAGCGCTAATAGTTACCATCTCTAGGAGTTACAACACCAACTATACCAGCTCCAGTCGCCCCATCTTAGGGGAAACCACCATAGCTGCAGTACGGATGGGTGTAACACATTACGTCGACAAAGGGACCAATGCCATCTCAGGTTTTTGATGGTATGTTCCCTATCTTTGGGCATGTGGGTCGTATTTTGTTTTACATGGGTGCATCTCATTTTTTTGTTATCACTGTTTTTTCATGTGAGATTGGGATGAAAAACCTTGCTTTTGATATTATATTGAACATAGATTCACCCATGGGTAGAGGGGAACCCATTCCTTTGGTATGTCGAGGTATAGGGGTCGATATTGGGAAACTCTCATCTGTGATAGACTTACTGCTACTAGACATGCACGAGTACGATGTCATATTAGGGATGGATTGGCTAGCTACATACAGAGTCTGTGTTAACTGCTACAGTAGGTCCATCGTCTTTGCATTCCCGAGAAGGAGAAGTTCCTGGTTGCGATGCCACACCCCGGAGTTGGGTCGAGCATGCACTTATACTATATTAACGAGGGGATTTCTCTAGAGGTTAAAGTGTCGAGTTCCCAATATTGCCACCTAGTCGGGATATAAACTTTGTGATTGATTTGATTTCGGGCACGAGGCCCATTTCTCGTACACCATATCGGATTACTCCTCTAGAGATAAGGGAGCTTCGGGACCAGATTGAGCATTTATTAGGATAGGGGTTTATTAGGAGGAGTACTTCACCGTGGGGGTGCTTCGATTTTTTTCGTCAAGAAGAAGGATGGATTCTTGCGACTCTGTATCGACTATAGGGAGTTGAACAAATTCACCATACGAAATAAATATCCATTTCCTTGTATTGATGATTTGTTGGACCAGCAGAGGGGTGCTGCGTATTTTTCTAAGATCGATTCCTTATCGGGTTATCATCAGTTGAGAGTTCGGGAGCAGGATATCTCGAAGATGGCGTTTCTTACGAGATATGGGCCATATGAGTTTTTGGTTATGCCTTTTGGGATAACCAATGCATCGGCAGTTTTATTGATTTGATGAACCGAGTATTCAAGGATTTTCTGGACTAGTTCATTTTAGTGTTTATTCACTACAACAAAATGGTGAAATTGGCACCCTTCAACCGACTAGCCTTGTCACGATCATTAACCGTGATAAAAAAACACGCATTTTTTGTCACGGTCAAATGACCGTGACAAGTAAAGTTTATAAGATTATCACGGTCATTTACCGTGACAATCTTATAAACTTGTCATGGTCAATGACCGTGACAGGTCCATGACAAGTCTGTCAGTAAAAAAACCCTTTCCTCTTATTTTTTCCCACCGATTTCTATTCACTCTCTTTCTCTCTCTATATATATGATTTTGGTACGTTTTCTCTCTCTATTTCTCTTCCATTTGTATATATGTGTGTGTATATGTGCGTGTATATGTGCGTGTGTGTAAATGTGCATGTGTGTGTGTGTGTGTGTGTGTGGTGGATTGAGGGGGCAGGGGTGGGGGTGGGGAAGGGGGTGTATATGTGCTCGCTTGTGTGTGTATATATATGCGCATTTGTGTGTGTGTATATGTGCATGCGTGTGTATATATGTGTATGTGTGTGTGTATATATGTACATGCATGTGTGTTCTTATGTGTGTGTGTGGGGGGGGGGGGGGGGGAGGGGGGGCAGGGGAAATGGGGCAGGGGGGGGGGCATGTTAATTTTTTTAATTAAATTTTGATTGGTTTATTAGATATTTCCCCTCATATGCAAGTAGTGCCCCTTGTAAAAGAATTGATTGATTAAATATTGGTTGGTTATTAATTTTTTTTAGTAAATTAATAATTAGTGCCCCTTTCATATGCAAGTAGGATTGCCCCTCATTGTAAATTAGTAAATTAATAATTGTATGCTTTAATTGATGAAATGAATTAATTGAGTAGATGAATTAGAAGGAGTACGGGATACACATATGTTGTTGCTATTACAGTTGGATTATAGTGGATCGATGTTCGGAAGTGGCATGACCACTAGATTATTGTCCATAGGGGGGTGGGATTTTTTTAACTTTTTAAAAAAAATTACTTTGTATCACGAACAATATATATATATATATATATATATTAGTATGATAATTGAATGAAACATACTTGAAATTACATATAGTGCGCATAGATACTAGCCTTCTAGTTCTTATGCGTACGCATTCAATAGCGCTTAGACCCGTTCGAGAGTCATTACCCCTACAATGACATCTCTCGAATTGTCCCGTTTGGACAGTTTGAGACTGCATAATTTCTGTATAATAATATTCTTAGTAGCTTAAAGTTGTTACTTTTTGAGGAAGTTCTGCAGTCGTATCCTAATGTTCTCTGGGTACATACTAGATTGACAAGTGCGAGTGTTATTTCTATTGATCAATTGAAATACCACTCACACTTGCCAATCTACGTCGTGTAGTTAGAGAACTATGGGGATATGCTGTTGAATTTTTCTCAAATCATAACAATGTGCATGAGCTGTTAAGTATATTACAGAAATATGCGGTCTTGAAAGGGATAAGACCACTCACCCTTTAGAGGAGATGGAGGAAATAGGAATTTCTATTATAAATTGAATTTGAATTTGAAATTTAAAAATCGAATATAAATAAGACATAATTAAATAAAACATACTATAAATGTAAGTTTTGTTTATACTAATCCAGGAATATACGCTTGTTACCTTTAATAGGTGATTAGTTGTAGTAGTTGTGATGGGGTATCCTAAATACAAAGAGTGGATGGGTGAGACAAATAGAATGGGCGATGTGTTTCGCAGATGTGCTAATGAATTTGTGAAATACGCAAAGAGATGTCATAATGATGAAGAGTTTTCGTGTCCGTGTGCTAGGTGTAAGAATGATAAGGTGTTTGAGTGGAAAACAGTTGAACTACATTTGTTAAGATGGGGTATGTAAGATATTTATCGATTTTTGAGTTTTCACGGTGAATTGAAAGTTCCTTTTGTCCCCGAACAACCTTCACACCAACCTTCAACAAATAGGATAGATGTAGAAGGGGACGACGTAGATCATAATACGTTAGAAGATTTAGTTAATGATGCGTACGGAGTTTATGAAGCGGAGAAGAATGAGGTTACTGATGATGTACAAGGTTCAGGTGCTCATGGAGATATCACGATAAACCTTGACGATGACTACCAAAGTTTAAAATTTAAGGCGACCCAACCGTTATACTCTGTCTATGAGAAAGATCAAACAACTTTACATGCCATGGTTGGTCTGCACAATTTGAAGACGTAGTACGGTTTATCTGGCAATAGCGTGACAGGAATTCTGAATTAGGTGAAGGGCTTACTACCCAAGGAGAATACGCTTCCAAATAGCTATCATGTTATGAAGAACAGTTTGAAAGGTCTGGGAATGAAGTATAAATTGATTCATGCTTGTGTGTATGACTGCATACTATAACGAAAGGAGTATAAAAATCTCGATCGTTGTCCGGTTTGCGATGAATCTAGATATTTCCAATCTACTGTCAAGGAAGGCACAAGCTCAAAAGTGCCTCAAAAAGTGTTAAAATATTTTCCCGTTGGGCCTAGATTAAGGCAATTTTTCGCAATACCATGAATAGTGGAGACAATGACTTGGCATGCTAGGGTAGAAGTAGGGGGTAATCTCATGCGTTATCCTATTGATTCTACAGCTTGAAGGAGGATAAATTATGATTATCCCGATTTTGCTCGAGAACAGCGCAACATTCATTTGGCTACATCAATAAATGGTTTCAATCCATTTAGAAATCTAAGCACCAATCAGAGTGTGTGGCTAGTGATCCTAGCCCCACTTAATCTCCCTCCTTCATAGTGTATGAGACCTGAATTTTTGATGCTGTCTTTATTGATACCTGTGCCAACACTACACCAAAACACGCCATTAGTAACACAATTTTATCATTACTAAATATATTAGTAACACAATTTTTCTGTTAGAAAAAAGGCGTGGGGCACGAAGCTAGTAACGGTAAAATTCTGTTACTAATAGTAACGAAAAAAATTTGAATTCGTAACGAACAATTTTGTTACTAATAGTAACGAAAAAAATCAAAATTAGTAACGGTAAAATTATGTTACTAATAGTAACGGTAAAATTCAAAATTAGTAATAGTTAAATTATGTTACTATTAGTAACGGTAAAATTCAGAATTAATAACGCTATAATTGTGTTACTAATAGAAACGAAAAATTAAAAATTAGTAACGGTAAAGTTCTGTTACTGATTAGTAACAGAAAGATTAAAATTAGTAACGGTAAAATTATGTTACTATTAGTAACAGTAAAATTCATAATTAGTAACGGTAAAATTGTGTTACTAATCTTAGTACATATTTAAAAAAATATATTTTTCAAGGGCCCTCCCATAATCCAAGGGCCATCCCCAAATCCAGAACCTTTGGACAATTCCTTATCAATTACACCAGATTAATGGAAATTCAGTGATTTCAAACCACTTTAGACAAATTCGGAAACAAATAGAGATCAATCGCACTAGATAAGAAATCAAAGCAATTTTAGAGTGAAAAAAAGTACAGCAATAAAACGGATCATAAACTTCAATCAATATCCAAGATCCAAAAGACTTCACTAAATATTTTCAACCAACACAAAAAGGGTTTTCTTGAATAAGCTAAATACACCAAAAAAACAATAGGATGACACTATAAATGGGAATGACCTGACCCACTTTAATTTCTGAGCTAAAGAAAAAAAATACACAATTATACTAGACCAAGTTTGTCAAGAAGCTTTCGACTAGACACAAGATTGATTTTTCATAACCATATATAACCTTTCGCGGAAGGTTCTTGTCACTTCTTCTAATAGACCCGGCTTGTCAGCTGCACATAGCTCTAGCCTTACTCCCTGCCATCACACCACAAAATTATTAGTATCAAATTTAAATTTTATTACCATGTTTTTACATTAAAAGAAGTTGTGTTCAAATTATTCAAAATGGACTTGATAAAGATTTTTGCATCAAAGGTAGTTGGGATATTTCTTGAAATGGAAATAATTAAAGAGATTTTTTGAACTTTTTTCAAATGAATATCATCTAACTTTATTCATCATACACAACAAAAGTGCAAGTGTGAAAAAGAGCAATACCCCAGATGCTCTTCTTTCAATTGCGGATTGTAGATAGAGAATCACACGATGCTTTTTCTGCTTCTGAACTAATTGGGGTTCCATCTCTGTGCCTAATGAAAAACTCTTGAAACAAAAAAAAAAATATTAAGTTACAATTAAGATCAAAGTTCAAGTTTTATTACTCATTTTTATTTGATTTTTTTCACCGTAAAACTGTAATTAAATACAAATTCCCATAAATTATTACCAATTGCCCCACTAAAACTGTGATCCCCCTTTCAATTAGAATTCATTTTTTGTAGTTAACCAAATTTGTCTACAACTATGACACTAATTTGAGTCAAGTTCTAAATAAAATTCTTTGCAAGTCAGTTTAAGTACAGTATATGCTACACACTGCACCAACTCTTCTATCTCAAGTACAGTATATGAAAAAATTTCTTAGTAGAACTATAGGAATACACAAACTACTAACTGACCTGAGGGTTAATCATTATAGAATAGTGCAAACATCGATGATCACGGTCGTATTATTCCCAGACGCTTGATCAAACAGCAACGATCCATCTCCACCGATTATATCATTATATGACGCAGTAACAGAAGCATGTTGAAGGTGCGGGAATGGAAAGTACACACTGTGCACCATGATCTTCAGGTTACGCATAATGGAAGGTGTTAAAGAGTCATCTGAGTGGCAGGCTCACCGATGGACTGAGCAACAACACACCCAATCGTTTATCCTGGAGCCACATGCGACTGTATAAAATGGGATTCTATTTCACCAATAACCCGCATCTTCATAACGCCGCCAACAATGTCATTGGTAGATGTAGCTGTAATTGCTACTTTAAGCCTAGCAGCATCTTCATAATCCTCTCTATTAATGGCATGGGTCAACTGTGACTGTTGATGTAGAAAATTAGATTGCTTCTAATTATTTAATCACAGATAAATATAAATGAGACAAAGAATTTTAAAGTGGTTCAGCCTTATAAGAATGGCCTACGTCCACTATTTCTGTTATTGCCAAGTGTTTTGGAGTTCTCAATATGTAATTCTATCATGAAAATCCGGTCCCTTTGACTGAGGGTGATACAATGTATTTATAGCCCTTGGGTTGTACATGTGAAAGGGTAAACAATTAATGCCCTTTAAGAGTATACGTCTGTATGATTAGCATTCAATGAATAGTTTAACTGTTGATTATCTGGCAATCAATGCTGTGGCCGAGATGCAGCTCGGACCGCCTTAGTTGCTCGTTGTTCAGAAGTTCCTCGGAGTGTTGGAGTTCCTCGGAGTACACTTGCTGCTCGGAGTGAGTATGACTTGGTCGGGGAAATAGACTTCCTCGTTGCTATTATGACACGTAGATCAACACGTGTCTTCTTATTATTCGTCTATATCAGCATACTAATTTTGGTATCAACAGAAGCCCCCAATGTTTCATATTTCGAACTTTGAGGAGTATGGAACATTCCTTCTCGGTATATGACAATATTAAATAACCTTCTTGGTTTTTAGGAGCATTTTCTTCGTATTCGAATGTCCTTCCAAATTCGCAGAATCCGCTTTTTTGAATTTTTATAAGCGCTTCGATCTTCGCGCACTTTTTGTCCTTTTAGCCGCCGGTAGCGTAATAGTTTCTATTTTGTAATCATTTCTTTCGTCATTTCTCAAGGCAAAGTATTTAAGCTTCATAGGCAATCCCATCGTCTTCTACCTTTTCCAATTTCTGCTTTCGAGTTTTCCATAGTCTTTCTCTCTCTTGTGCGTTCGTCCTTTTCTTCGTTCGTTGTCAACAGATCTCCCTTTTCCTGTAAGATCTTCTTCCTTCTTCTTCATTTCTTTTATTCGCCATGGTTTATGTTATCGAATCTCTCGAGAAATTCCGTTATGATTTTTCTATTCCATCTTGGGTAACTCTGGAGGATCTTTCTGAGCCTTTAGATTACTTTCGTTTGGCTGAGGGACACTGGTTCCCCAGCCTCTTTATTGCTGAATGTGGATTTTCTTTTCCACCAAACCCTTTGTGTTTAGAGTTCTGTCATTATTTTGATGTTGTCCCTGTAAAAATAGCCCCCAACACATGGAGAATAGTTAATGGGGTGTATAGGTTAAATCAAACTCATGGAACTCGTATAGGAATTCCTGAGATTATGTACTATTATAGATGGGCTGTTCTAGACAATGTTTTTTATTTAAAAACTAGATTTTTGAATAGGGCCTTAGTAGTCAACCTCCCTGATGCCAATAGGGATTATTTTGAACATGAGGTAGTTATTAAAAACTGGCAACATGCCCCCTTGATTGGAGATGAAGTATATCAAGGTCCCAGATGCCCTCCATATGGCAATGGGATAGGTTATTTTCATCTTATTTTATTTTTGAAATTATGATTTCATTATGTTTGATAAAATGTATGACTGATATTTCACTATGTATTTATTTACAGTTGACAGTAAGAGAAAAACTCCAAAAGAAGCTGACGTTAACATCAAACATTTGAAACTTATCTGGAGTTTGCATCAAAAAGTTGCAAACGAGCACATCAGATCTGCTTCATATTTGTTGCAGTATAGGAGTTATACAACCTCTTTCACTGCTCGTCCTGTGGTCAGCACTAGTGATCCAGTGTCAATTCCCGAGGACTCTTCTCCAGAATCTCATATTCCTCTGAGTCAGAAAATGGGCAAAATAAGAGTTCCTGCTCTTTTTGAGGAGACTACCTCTGCTGGAGATGGGAAAAGAAACAAAACTGATGTCCAAAAGGGGACAAAGAAAATAGATGCTGCCCCTTCTGTTGCTCCTCGGAAGGCTGCCGAGAATCCCCCAGTGGCTCCGAGCAAGAAAAATGCACCTGTGGAAATGGTCACCATCTCCCCAATCAAAAGCTCTTCTTTGGTTGAGACTGTTGAAATGCCACCGAAGAGACTGAGGAAATCCTCCTCGGTCAATTTGGCTGACACCATTCCCCAGCTCCAAGTTAGTGGAGCTGGTGTGCCAACTATTATTCCTCCAAGCTCTGCTATGAGCTCGGTGAAAACTTGGACTATTCCTGAAGTCCAAGGAATTGAGGAGAGTATGTCTAGGGATGTGCTTACATCCCTGGCTACTCATCACATTGCTTCAGTAAGTTTCTCTTATTCTGAATTTTCTTTCTTTCCATCAATACATGTATCTCTGTGATGACTTATCATTATCTTCTTTTTTTATCTGGTGAGTTATTTTAACACCATTGTGAAGAAGGATGAAGCAATCAAGGCTTCCAGTTCCTCGTCTGGAGTGGATGATGCTTTGCTAGGTTTGGCCCAGTCTTTGAAGGAGTCCCGTCAAAAGTATGACGAGGATAAGGTTGATTGGGAGAAGAAATTGGCTGCAGTTGAGGCAGAGAAAGTACAGTTGGAAAATAAAGTGAAGGATTTGGAGGGAGAGAAAAAGAAATATGATGAGAAGCTCAAGAACTTTGGGGAGCTTGAATACAAGATGAGAATGGCAGAAGAAGAATTGTCCCTTCTGCGAGAAGTGAACCACCAGAAGGAAGAGGTGGAAGCTAAGTTGAAGGCCACCGAGGATCTTCTATCCGAGAAGCTCTCCTCGGAGAAAATGAAAAGAAAACTGGTGGTGAAAAAATCTTTCCGCACCGGTTGGGACAAAGGATGGGATAGGGGGGTAGCAGCAATGATGACTCAGGTGCAGTATGGGAGTTTGAAATACTTCCGAGATGGTTGGGTTGCTACCCTGTAAGAATTGAAAGTTAATGAGGACTCATAACTGTTTCAACAACATCTCCCTTGTCCTCCCCCAAATATCAAAGATGAAGAAGAGGACGAAGCTGCCTCAGAAGAATCTTCAATGGTAGTGGGTGATCCCATCCTTACCCATCCTGCTGACGAGGAGCTTTCATCTCTGCCTGCTCCTCCTGAACAAGTTCCAGCTCCAGCCGACCAACTCATTGTTCCCACCGAGCAACCGAGCTCCTCATCCCAGCCTCCCGAGAAAGTCTTGGGAGACAAGGAAAAGGTGTGAAGTTGTTCGGTATTTATTTTATTTTCTTCTTTGTCAAGTGTAATCAAGATCTTTGTAACTCTGCACTATGATCTAATAAAATTTGAGCTCTTTTCTTCCATTCAATTGTCCCTTTTCTATCTGTACTCTGTCTTGATCTTCTTTTTTATGATTACTTTTTCTTTCTCTGCTAGTTTCTGGCCAGGATGGATCTGCTATCTGCTAATGATACAAAGCTGATGAAGCAATGTCATGAATATTATAATGCTGGTCACACAAACCTGAGTGCATCAGAAGTTGCCGACATCCTTGGTCAGGATGATTCAGAGCAGGCAATCGAAGCTTATCAGTATCTGAAATGCTTACTTGACCATTAATTCTCCTTTAACTGCATATGTTCCCATCATCTGATTCACAATTAATTGAGAATCACTGAATACCATCACTTGTTGCGCTTCCATAATCTTTACTAAATTAAGACCTGCTATCAAGGCCTCATACTCAACCTCATTATTGGAGGCTTTGAATTGGAATCACAAGGCATATTCCATGTCAATCTCATCTGGGGTGTTCAAAACAATCCCTACTCCACAACCTGTTGTGCAAGATGACCCATCTACATATAATCTCCATGTAGGTAACTCGTCTTCAAATTTCTTATCTGACAGAGTTCCTCGGTGAAATATTTGCTGTTTCCTTTCATCCTCCCCTGGTATTTCTAGCTCTTCGTCGACCATCTCTTCTCGCCCTTTTACCAACCGGAGTTGGTCTGAGTTCGAATTTGATGATCCTTCTACATCCACAAGCCATTTTACCAACCGGAGTTGGTCTGAGCTTGTGTTTGTTGACCCTGTAACATCCACAGGTTGATCAGCGAGCAACTTTTGTTCCTCAGGGGTATCAGGATATGTAAACTCTGCTGTAAAATCTGCTACAGCTTGCCCATTTAGTGATGATCTGGGTTCATACACAATATCATATTCACCGAGCTCTATTGCCCAGTACATCAGTCTCCCTGATTTTTCTGGTTTATGAAGGGCTTGTCTCAATGGCATGTCGGTATACACGACGATGGTATGGGCCTGGAAATATGACCTCATTCTTCTACTTGCCTCAATTAATGCCAATGCCAATTTTTCCAGCTTTGGGTACCTGATCTCTGCACCTCGGAAAGCCTTACTTGTGTAATAAATTGGCTTCTGGACTCCATTCTCTATTCTGATCAATGCCGAGCTGACTGCATTCTCTGATACTGCCAGGTACAAGTACAACTTTTCTCCCATTACTGGTCTGGACAGCAGTGGATTTGCTCCCAAATATTTCTTCAAGTCTTGAAAGGCTTTTTTACATTCATCATTCCACTCGAAAGTTTTTCGAAGTGTTTTGAAGAATGGGAGGCATCGATCAGTTGCTCGGGATACAAATCTGTTGAGCGCTGCAACTCGTCCTGTAAGACTCTGTACCTCTTTCTTCGTCGTTGGAGATCGCAACCCTAAAAGAGCTTTGATCTTTTCTGGATTCGCCTCAATGCCTCGCTGGTTGACGATGTACCCGAGTAACATTCCTTCTCGTACTCCAAATGTGCACTTCGTCGGGTTGAGCTTCATTTGGTATTTATCCAGTTGATCAAAGGTCTGACCTAAGTCAACTAGATGATCAGCAACTTTCTTTCTCTTTGTCAGCATATCGTCGACATAGACTTCCATATTGCAACTGATTTGTTCGGCAAAAACCTTGTTCATCAGCCGCTGGTATGTCGCTCCTGCATTTTTCAAACCAAAAGGCATAACATTATAATAATAAGTTCCCATAGGGGTGATAAAAGAAGTACTTTCCCTGTCTTCAGGTTTCATTTTGATCTGATTGTAGCCAGAGTAGGCATCCATAATGCTGAGCAGCTCGTGTCCCGAGGTAGCATCAACTAGTTGATCAATTCTGGGCAATGGAAAGTGATCCTTTGGGCATGCCTTGTTGAGATCGGTGAAATCAACACACATTCTCCATTTATTATTTTTCTTCTTTACCATCACCACATTTGCTAACCAGTCTGGATATTTCACATCTTCAATGAATTGGGCTTTCTGGAGCTTCTCGACCTCCTCTTGTATGGCTTGATTCTTCTCGGGACTAAACACTCTTCTTCTCTGCTTTACGGGCTTGATCTCTTTATTCGCATTGAGCTCATGACATAAGAAGTTTGGATCTATTCCTGGCATATCTTCATGACTCCATGCAAAAGTTTTCTTTCTGTTTCTCAAGAAAGTTATCAACTCCTGTTTTATTGAAGCATCCAACGTCGAACCTATCTGGGTTATTCGTTCAGGGTGCTCGTCGTCCAGAATAACATTTTATGTAGATTCCACCACCTGTCCTTTTACAAGTTGGGATTCATCTCTGGGATCCAGTGTTTTAATTTCTGTACCTTCATCCACCTGGTAGGTAGTAGTCTTTTTCCTTGACTCTTCAAGCTCCTCTTGCTCGGCAGATGAATAATAGCATTCTCGAGCTACTTTTTGATCACCTTTCACAACCCCTACTCCAAAATTTGTAGGGAATTTTAAACACTGATGTACTGTAGATGGAACTGCTTCGAACTTCTTCAAACCAACTCTTCCTATGATGATGTTGTAAGCTGATTGCACATTCTTATCCATCACAAAGAAGCGTATTCTTTCTGTTCGACAAGCAGGCCAAGTTCCAATGAATATATCCAACTTGATCGTCCCAAGTGGAAAAACCTTCTCGCCAGCAAAACCCATGAGATGTCTGTGATAAGGCTCCAATTGAGATAATTTTAAATTTAAACTGTCAAATCATGAGTAGAACGTGATTTCTGCTGAACTACCATTATCTACCAGAACCCTTGAAATCACTACTTCTTTCATCCTCATTTTGATCACCAAAGGGTCGTCGTGAGGGTAAAGAACACCTGCAAGGTCGTTTTTTGAAAAACTAATGACCAGCTTCTCTTTGTTTACCTTCTTCGGGCGATCCTCTTCAGCCAAATTTATCCGTTGAATGTATGAGCAAGCCTGAGCCTCACCGAGGTAAGCTTTTCTTTTTGCAGTAAGGTCTCCTCCACCTGCATCTCCTCCTGTAATGACATTACAATCAAATGACCCAAAGCGTATTGAAAATACATCTCGTTCTGGCTGCCTTAGTTTCTTGGGAAGATCGGGGTCATCATCTTGATCATCTTCATGGTTTCTCTTCTTTTTCTCCTCTGCTCGATGAGGAGATCTAGACCTTTCTCTAGTTCGGTCATTATTTCTTCTTTCGCCTCCCCGATCAACATACTTTGCTAGCTTCCCTCTTCGTATGAGTGTTTCAATCTCGTTCTGAAGAGCTATGCAATTTTTGGTCATATGGCCGTGATCCTTATGGAACTCGTAATATTTCTCCTTATTCCTCGTGTCAGGGTCTGACCTCAGTTTCTTTGGCCACTTTACTTCCTCGTTATTCTTGATTTCTTCCAAGACATGATTAATACCCATTTTCAAAGGAGTATAATTATCGAATTTCTTCAGGACTTCCCATGACGCCTTATTATTCTTGGAATGCTTGTCACTGCCATTACCCTTATGCTCATTCTTCTTAGATTTGTCGACTTCCACCTTGGTTTCTTTATCCATATTCTTCTTCGCATCCATAGCCTCCTCGGCATTCATGATTTTGGCCGCTTTTGCCATCAATTCTGACATAGTTGTAGGTGGATCTTTGGCCAAAGTGTAATATAATTTATTAGGCAACAACCCACTCATCAAGGCGGTGATTGCTGTCTTTTCTTCATAATCTATGACTTCCAGCTTCTCGTTATTGAAACGAGTTATGTAATCTCTAGTACTCTCACCAGATTTTTGTCTAACACTTAACAAGTGTGCTACTCGTTTTACTGGCTTTGCTCCAAAACAGAAATTGCCGATGAACAACTCGGCCAATTGAAAGAAAGTTAAAATTTTACCCCGAGGAAGATTGTTGTACCATATCTGGGCAGATCCAGTAAGAGTTCCTGAGAATGCTCTACATCTCATCTCGTCGGGGACAGCATAGATGTCGGCGACAGCTTGATATTGCTCTATGTGAAGAACAGGATCTATCTTTCCATCATATTTGGGGGTCACCACTGGTGCTTTAAACTTTGACGGGGTAGGAAAACCCACAATGGCCTGGACAAAAGGTGTCCCTTGAACAAAAGTTCGTTGTAAGGGATTCTTCGCCTTAGCCATTTCTCCCAATCTATCCTCCAACCGCTGAATGGAACCCTTCCACGCATCATTTCCTTCCTCGGGCTTATTAGTTCGAGCAATTGATTGTTCTGACGTGGCCTCCTGAGATCTATCTTGACGAGCAACTGGTCGTGATTGTGGTGATCCTTCTCTTAGATCTGATGGTTGTCGAAAACTCCTCGACATGGTCTTAGGTGGACTCCTATTCCTCCTAGGGACTAATCGACTGAAAGGAGACACCATACTCAGTCTTTCCAAGGCACTGGGTCTCTCTGGAGAGAGAGTGATGCATTGATCAGTATCTGTAGCCCGTATTGACGAAGTTCGCCCAGGTTGATAAGAGAAATCATCAGATTCCTCATTACGATATGACTCAGTACGCCTGGATCGTGAAGAAAGTAAATAGGTTTGCCTCTGACCACTTCGCTGTCCCGAATGTGCAGGTGCACCGCCATGAAGGGTCTGTATGAGTTGCCGCATTGTCTCTTGCATGGCGGTTTGTCCTTGAGCCAGATCTGGAGGTGCAGAGGGATTTGGAGGATTTTCAGCATTTCCAGCGTTTCGATTGCTGGATTTCGGATTATCTGCCATTGATGATGAATGGTTTTTGGTGTAAAACGATAACAACATTCGTTCCCACAGACGGCGCCAATCTGTTGATGTAAAAAATTAGATTGCTTCTAATTATTTAATCACAGATAAATGTAAATGAGACAAAGAATTTTAAAGTGGTTCAGCCTTATAAGAATGGCCTACGTCCACTGTTTCTGTTATTGCCAAGTGTTTTGGAGTTCTTGATATGTAATTATATCAAGAAAATACGGTCCCTTTGAATGAGGGTGATATAATGTATTTATTGCCCTTGGGCTGTACATGTGAAAGGGTAAACAATTAATGCCCATTAAGAGTATACGTCTGTATGATTAGCATTCAATGAATAGTTGAACTGTTGATTATCTGGCAATCAATGCTGTGGCCGAGATGCAGCTCGGACCGCCTTAGTTGCTCGTCGTTCAGGAGTTCCTCGGAGTGTTGGAGTTCCTCGGAGTACACTTGCTGCTCGGAGTGAGTATGACTTGGTCGGGGAAATAGACTTCCTCGTTGCTATTGTGCCACTTAGATCGACACGTGTCTTCTTATTATTCGTCTATATCAGCATACTAATTTTGGTATCAGCAGTGACTGTTGAGAAAAAGTGTTAGTACATACTGCTGCAGTAATGGAGATTAAATCAAATGCCTTAAGAGAGCTCTTCTTCTTTCAAATTCCTGTTGAGAAAGGAATCAGAAACTAAATCAAATATGTGCGTAAGAAACCCATGATTTAAAAAAGCTCACGAGATAAGACAATATTATGCCTTTGTAACCCAGACATGAGATAAAATAAGAGAGAAATGCCTAAGAGATTATCTCTTTGAAATGAGTAATGACAAGAGGCTCAAACTCATTTGACTAATGCTTGCTTTCAGATAAGAAATTGCATAGAGTATGAAAGATGGTGGCCAAGTTGAGAAACTATAATGAGTCAAAAGGGATTAATGTCACATTGATTATGCACCCATACCCAAATTTTAAGTAGTACAGAACAATATTATGGTTTCTTGTCCAAAGTTTAAAATTTCCTATAAAACTACAACCACATGCTCAACATTTTTCATAAATGTTTAAACATTTATACAAAACTACAACCAACTTCGATAAACTTAATCCTCTTACAATAAATTTTCAATAACTAAACTCCCAATATCACGTATATGGAATAGAATACTTGGAACGTGTTTGTGTGCGCAATGAAAAGATACTCTACTTTACTAGAACTGATATTATTCTTCATCATATAGAAATCAATTGCAAAGTGTGGATATATTCTATAAAAATATGCAGAAATGCTTGGGCTAGGCATTTTCGAACAGGGCCACTAATGCTTTATTCAAATAACTCCTAGTTTCTCCCTTAAATCTATATAGTTCCATAAAAAAATTGAATACCAAAGATGAATTAAAATCATCAAATCATTAGTCCATAAGAAATTAATGACTTACAACAAAAGATTTACGCCTCTTGAGAGCTTCACGGGCAATCTCAGTACTCTGTTCATTAGCTTCTAATGATTATGAATAAATAAATAAACTAAATCTCTACTATCAAATTCTAATGATTATGAATATTTTGTAAGGACCTACATGACGTGTCCTCCCTCATTCCACTAGCATATACCCAATTAACTTTTATAATTTTCCCAAACCAACATATTACAAATTATAAATAAGAGAGTGCTCAACATATAATGTAAATGAGAATGTCCCAAAATTATACTTACAACATGCTAAAAGTGCTGCAGCTCTATAATAATAATAATAATAATAATAATAATAATAATAATAATAATAATAATAATAATAATAATAATAATAATAATAATAATAATAATAATAATAATGAGGTGGAAAAATGTCTGAGTGACACTCACACGTTGCGGCATGTACTTGGATCAATGCTTGATTCTCTGTTGCCGCAGCTTCTGCATGTCAACTTGATCTGCTTGGCTGCCGCGAAAACTAATCTGCCTCCTGACATTTTCAACCTGTCCTAAACAGCAAGCTTACAAGAATTAGATTGTTTGACACTTATAAGGAAATAAATAAGAAAAGTCCAATATGATAAATAGAGAAAAAGATTGAAATAGATAGTAGATTGCCAAGGATGAAGATTATATTGTGACAGAATTTTACTAATTTCAAAAAGGCGTGGGGCACGAAATTGTGACTAGTAAATAAAAGTGTTAAGCACGTGATTATAATAGATTGTGAGATGTCAATAGAAGTGTTAAACAAGTGATAAATTGTGACTAGTAAATAGAAGTGTTAAACAAGTGATTATAAAGTCCAAATAACTAGTAAGGTATGTGTCACAATACAAGTGATTATTAAACTAAGGTAACTAGTAAGGTATCTATCACAATATATTTTACTAATTTCAATATATTGCACCTGTTACTAATTTCACTTGTTATATATGAAATATAATAGATTCTGAGATGGTAAATAGAAATTTTACCCTCTTGAAATATCAAGTGCGAGCTCAATAACATCACATAATGGAAGCTTCCTTAGCTGGTTCTTTATGAGATACGATTTGAGAGTACCTCCAGGAATATATTCAGCCACAATTAAGCAAACACTACTTGGCATCTGCATTTCACCCTTGTCAGTTTTCAAGTTTAGTTGGGAGGTGCCTCACAAATAGACTTATATATATATATATATATATATATATACACACACAACACATACAAGAAAATCTGATCATATGGGACCGTACATTGGCCTGTAAAGAAAGAAAAATATCATGTGCCCCAATTTCTTACACAGTTTTCTGTAGCAACTAAGTTATAGTATGAGTACAAAGAAATTGCACAAAAAGTAATATAAGTATTACAGTAAATTATTATACTTCAGTCACTTGATTGTGCGAACACGTCAATTTGTTAAGTTATTTGTAACCATAACATTTTCCTTATAGTATTGTATTGTATATATTTGTAATACGTGAATGCACCTGTTATACAAATTTGATTTAAAAACTTGATACACGTACGAAAATTGATAAACATAGTTACTTAGTGATGTTGCCAACATTAATGGGACTGTTGTCAAGACCAATAATGTCCCTAACCTCGATTTCTATATCCCTAAAACTTTCATTAACACTAACATTACCAGCTGTGATAGGACTATTGTGACGAGCTTTGATGCCCCAATCCTCATTTGTTTCTTCCATTTTATCACCAACATTTATCGGATTGTTATAACAACCTCTGATTATCCCAACCTTGGTTCTTATTCTACCCTCACAAGGATCGATATCTACATTCCCCTGAGTAATTCCATGTCCCAATCTAACATTGCCAACATTAACAGGACTATTGTCAAAACCAATGATGTCCCCAACATCTGTTTGAATATCACTTATGCTCTCATAGCACAACTGCAAAACACAAAAAAATCCCAATAAGAAAATCTTGCATTAAATAAATAAAAATAAGAAAATAAGAAAATAAGAAGATCTTGCATTGAATATCACCTACGCTCTCATTTGTCTTCGTCTCTCCTGATTTCAGCAACTGTTTGATGAAAACAAATCATGATTACTACAATGTTTCAATCCTCATCATACTTAATGGAAATATTAATAAAAATATTAGTATTTATATAATCACCTTCTCGAATAACCAAGGGATAAAAGAAGTTTGTTTCTCCACTTCTGTCATTTCAATCCCCTTCCCTTTAGGACGAGACACGGATTTCAGTGATGCTTCATACACTGCAATATGTAGTTTGATATAAGTAATTATAACTCAAAATGATAATTAATTCTTAACTATAAACAAACGAAAGAACTCAAACCTATAGTACTCTTGAAATCCATCAACATTTAGTTGAAAAAATACCCATCGACGTATTTGTTGAAACTGTACGGGTCCCAACATTATAGTCTTATCATCAAGTAAAGGCCCTTCATCAGAGAACTCTCCACCTTACTCTAAAAAGGCCTCACGGGAGCGTTTATGATTTCCATCAGATGGATTTGGCATGTACTCCATGCAATATCTAACAGATTCAGCAACAGCGTAGGATTCTACAATTGAACCTTCAACATACCGCTTATTGTTGGGTATATCTTTGAAATCTTTCATCGTCCTATTTGTATAAGGTAATAAAAATTAATAACAAGCATTATTAACTTAAATGGGGCATATTTTACTATATTAAAAGGTAAAAAAAAATCACCTTTCGAACGGATACATCCAATGAGCGTCGGTGGGTCCACAAACCAGGGCTTCATCTCCTAGATGCACAGTGAGGTGAATGCTAATATCAAAAAACGTAGGTGGAAAATATTTTTCCAACACGCACAATGCTTCAACAACCATGTATTTGGCTCTTTGGATATCTTGCCGAATTAGGACCTTCGAGCACAATATGTTAAAGAACAAACTTAATTATTGGATTGCTCTTCTTAAATCTCGATGTTTCGGAAAGGCATGTTGGAGCAACACAGGTTGAAGATGTTCAATTATGACATGATAATCATGCGACTTTAAGGAGTGCAAAGATGGGGGACTAAGACTTACTATATTGCTCAAGTTAGAGGAAAAACTGGTAGAAAGCTTTAAGTCCTTCAAAATTTGGCAGAATTATCTTTTTTCTTCTTTATCCAAAATAAATGGTGCTGTTGGTTTTATCATTTTTTCGATGCGTTCATCAACTTGAAGCCATTGACCGCTATGTATGCCCATACCCTTCATATCCAATCGACCCTTTTCAGTATCCTTTGTTTTATTATCATAAAGAATTGTGTTTATCAAATGCTCTGCAACATTCTTTTCGATGTGCATCACATCAAGGACATGTCGAACTTGATGATATGACCAATATTCAAAATCAAAGAAAATAGATTTTTTATAACATGCTTCTTTAACTTCAACATTAGCACTCCCATTAACATTATTAGACTTTCTCTTCTTAGCCGGAACTTTTGAGACTTTTCCAGGTACATACTTTATATTTCTTAACTTCTCCACAAGTGCATCTCCGTTTAGTCGAATCGGGGGACGTCCAACTTCTTGTGTCCTAAGTCCCAAACCTCTACCACTCCTAAAAGGATGATCGCTTTTAAGAAACATACGATAGTTTGTGTAAACTATCTTCATGATGTGTTCTAGCCAAATGGATGGAGTGTCATCGTCATAAATAGGACATGCTTTGTAACCATGTGTTACACACCCAGATAAGTTTCCTAATAGCCAGGGTTTCGCCGCGGCGTGAGAGTCACCTACGCGCCGGTTGTTTAATGTTCGGCTCACCTGAACTATACAAAAACCTAAACTACGACTACACTCAACGGGTGAGTATAGCGGTAAGTCGGGTATCGAAAATCCACAGAGACAAGTTGCTATAATTTGAGTGATTTAATACTCCGAAATAAAAGTGTAAAAGATGATTACAAACTAAAAGGAAAAATATGCATAAAGGGAAATGTTAATCTAGGCAAGGTATTGAAACTAGATTATGAAAGCGAGTAAAACTATAGGTTGCGTCGAATATCCCTCACACGAGTTAATTAGTATAAAATGGTTACATGGGTCGACGAGTTATTACAAGTGCGTCTCGTTTCGACAGTTAATTAAATCAAGGGTTGTTACGCCCTAAATCATCATAAAAGCCTAATAAAATTTTGGCGTCAACAAATATCCCAAAAATTACGCACGAAAGGTCGTAAGCATGGGACATACATGATATGCCCCGTCAAATCTCCTAGGCGCAATAACTAGGACAACGCACCCGAAATAGACCCGTAAACTCCATCACCAAAGCAAAGCAACGCGTCAACCCGAGTGAGTTTAATTCAAACACAACCTAACTTAAGTTACCTAGAAAGCATAGTAAAAATGCTGTAAATTGAAAGCGATAAATAAACGCGGTAAATCTAAACTAGGAAAGCAAGAATTAAAGCATGTAAACTAGTTAGAAAGCACGGAAACTAAATAACAAAACAAGGAAAGATGAAGAACAAACTATATTAATGGAAATGGAAGTGAATAGTTCAACCTTACAAAACCACATGGTCTGTCAATCCAAGAAGAAGAGAAAATGAACTCTCCAAACCAAACCCTAACTAAAACTATCTATATCAGAATATGAGAGTGTGTGTTTTCTTATTACAACCAAAATTGGCTTAAGTAGTAAGTTGGAATAAAAGAAAAGAAGAAAGAAAAGAAGAGAAAATATCTGCTGGAAAAAATAGGGCTTCGATCGATCGACCCCTGTGGTCGATCAATTGATAGTTAAAATCGTGGAAAAAATAAGAAGGCTCGATCGATCGACCCCCAGGCTCGATCGATCGATCAAGCAGGGTAGCCTGCTGTTTCCCCTGTTTTAACATGCTTTCCATCTCCGCTCAATTCGCTGTAACTTTGTTATACAGACTCGGAATCACGCACCATTCGTGGCCACGCGAAGCTAGAGAGGAGAGATACAACTTCCGTGCAGATGTCGGGCCAGGTGCCCAATCTGTAAAATGACTAAATTGCCCTTGAACGTGTGGTTGCGTACGAAAATTACGCGGAATGCGTCCGAATCTCATACTTGGTACCTAAATACCTACAAAGCCCAATTATACCTCATATAGCATGTTAACAATATAAACCGAGGTTGTCTGGTTAACGGGCTTAAATATAGAGATTAAGGCACCCGAGGGGGCCAAAATGCGTAGGTTCGGAGGATAAAATACGCAATATTTGCGTATCATCATTTCCATATGCGGAAAAATCATGAATCCCCCACATCAATATAGCTCTCAACGTAAAAGGTTGCATTTTATGCATGTCAATAGCTGGAACTCCTTCCCATAGTTGTTTCAACTCATCTACTAATGGTTGAAGAAAAACATCAATGTCTTGATCCGGTGCCTTTGGAACAGGAATCAGTAAAGATAAAATTTGGAACTCGCGCTTCAAGCATAAAGAAGGGCCCACATTATAAGGTGCGGTCATGACAGGCCAGCAACTATAACTACTAGACTGAATACCATGGGGATTAAACCCATCTGTTGCTATTGCAAGCCAAACATTACTCCCTTTCTCGGTAAAATCAGGCCATCTACTTTTTAGCATTCTCCATTGGGATGAATCACAAGGATGTCGCTGATAATCCCATGAACTTGTTGCCCGATGGTGACATGTCATTTCATGCGCTATCCAAGGTATAGTGTACAATCTCACTAGACTTGGAATTAAAGGGAAATGTCTCAACACTTTCATCGGTTCTTTGCATATCATTTTCCCTTTCTTTGAGGTCACTGCATATCTCGGTTCTCCACACTGAGGATATTCCTCCAAATCTTTATTCTCTTTCCAGTATAAAATACAGTTGTTAACGCAATCATGAATGTAATTTTCTTTCATCCCTAGGTCTTTCATCATTCTCTTCATGTGCGGATATTTTTCTGGTAATGTGTTTTCTTTTGGAAGCCACCTCTTTAAAACCGACAAGAGAGAGGTCAGGCTATTTCCCGACCAACCAAACTGCTTTTTCAAATTATGAAATTCAACAATTGCAGAGAGAGTAGTCTCAATACCCTCACATGAAGGGTACAATTTCTCGATCTCTAATTTATTATATTGATCATTCTTCTCATTGTCGACATACGATTTTTTAGAGAATCCTTCCTGATCACGTTCTACACAATGTTGTTCGTGCACTCCGTAACATGCATCAACTAAGTTTCGCAACCTTTCATTCTCATTGTTATCAGCTTCATCATGTCCTTCACAATCAATAGTATCTACTACGGGACATGTTAGGTTCGATGATAGTGTTTCACCATGTAAAACCCACTTAGTATATGTCCTGTATATACCGTGCATTATCAAATGACCCTTGATATCAACCGCAGTATAACGCTTCTTATTTCGGCACTTAACACATGGACAAGGAAAGGTCGAGAATTGATGGCCATTGTTTGCAATTGCAAAACTAATAAAACACACAACTCCATTTGTGTACACCTCACTTATTCTATTCCTCTCATTCATCCACTCTTTGTTCAATGTTTGTGACATTCAGTACTACCAAAAAAATATGGTTTACACACAAGTTATATGATAATATACAAAAAATAGAATTATTGATACACATAAGAAAAATCACAGTTAGAACATGTAATTTTGTTAGAACAAACCTTAAAGTTCAGGGGAGGGGTGCAATTTCCTTAGTTATATACAATTATGTGTTTTAATAGTATAAATCAGTGTATACAAAAAAATCATTTTCTTAAACAGGGTATTAAATACCAGGTCTAGTAATGTTATAAATCAGTATATAAAAAACATTCTAAGCTTTGGATTTTAATACAAAATAATCAAAAACTTGAACCAAAAAATACAAAAAGTATGTACCCAACAAAAATAACAAAAATACATTGCATTTTACCAAAAAATAAACTTGTATGAATGAGATAATTACCTTATGAAAGCAAATCGCAAATCCCAAACCCTAGGTTGTGATGTGAGCGCCGAATGCGTCCAAAACCTAGTTTGCGATTCTTCCAAACCCTAGGTCACGCTAAATGAGACTTCTTCCAAAACCTAGGTCACGCTAGAGCATTTTGGAGAAGATCGCATATTGGAGAAAAGGAAGAAGATCGCGATTTGGAGAAGAGGTAAAGCAAACCCTAGGTCACGCTAGAGCATTTTGGAGAAAGACAATTTCTTTGAGTCGGGGACATTTTGGAGAATGCTAGAGTGTATTGTGTTGTGAGAACGCTAGCTAATTACTTTTTTTTAAATTACTTTTAAAATATTTAAATAATATTAGTAACACTTATCAGATATTAGTAACAGTATTATGTTGTGAGAAATAGTAACAATATAATACTGTTAGTCTGTTAGTAATATGAAAAATAGTCTGTTACTAAAAGCTTGTTTTGGTGTAGTGCAAAGGCACCAAGTGATGACATCGACGTCTACCTGGCTCCTTTGGTAGAAGAATTAAATGAGTTGTGGTAAGATGGTGTGCAAGCATTTAAGTCTTTTAAAAAAGAAGAGTTTACGCTAAAAGTTATGTTGATGTGGGCAATTCATGATTTTCCAGCTTATGGGACATTATCCGGTTGTGTAGTATATGGTTATTTGGGGTGTCCTATTTATGGATAGGATACTGAATCTCTTCGTCTATCCGCTAGCTCAAAAAATGTATACCATTTCCATAGGATGTTTTTCCCCCGGCTCATAGTTTTAGATTTGATAAAGGTTCCAATTTTTTTATCGGGCGAGGTGGAACATAGGCTACCACCGAGATAACTTTCAGGTTCAGAAATTGAAAGTAAATCTTCTGATTGTGGTCCTAAAATGCCAAGTAAGAATCCCAAATTTAAGAATGTAAAGCATAAGAAGACCCCAACTGGGAATGAAGCTGAGACAAGAAAGGCATGGTCTAGGAGGTCAATTTTATTTGACTTGCCTTATTGGAAGAATAACCCGGTGTGCCATGTATTGGATATGATGCATGCAGAGAAGAACATCGCTGAACATATTTTGGGCACTTGCCTTAGGGGGAGTCATTCGAAGGATGAAAAAAATGCACGAAAAAACCTTAAATCGTTGAAACTTAAGCCACAACTATGGTTGAAAGAAGATTTTAGGGGAAGGACAATAATTTCCTCTGGTGGGTTTACTTTGACGAGTGGGGAATGGAAGGTTCTTTTAGACACAATATATAATTTGAAGGGTCCATCTAATTTTTCATCCAACTTGCAAAGGATTGTGAATTATGCTACTCATGATTTACATAAGTGTATGTCCCACGATTGGCATGTGATCATGCAATTGGTTCCTCTATTATTTAAGCACTATTTCTCCAAGCATAAGGATTTGCGAAGGGCCGTTATGAAAAATTGTCGGTGACCGAAGCGATTTGTGTGTTGGAGAAGTACTTTCCCCCAGCATTTTTTGACATAAGTGTTCACCTGTTGGTACACCTATGTGACGAGGCACTTCTTTGACGTCCAGTTAGATATCGGTGGATGTATCCATTTGAAAGATTGATGTAAGTTTTTAAAGATTACGTCAAGAATACGCGATACATTGCAGGATCAATTGCAGAGGAATACATCACCGTGGAGCAATTAATCTATACTCAGGAATATATGCCTGACTCGACCAACGTTGATGACACTGATGAGTTCGTCGATGATGGTGGTCATGTGATGGGAAAACGAGTGAAATTAACGAGTTTGCAACATGAACAAGTAGCTCGTTATCTATTTGACACACATGAAGATGTCGAAGAATGAAAAAAGTAAGTTTAAATTATTTTAAGTTTTGCATTATTTTAGGTTATTTTATACATGATTAATTTTGTAATATCCAGAAAATATGGTGCCAGTGAGAACAATAAAAGACGAAAAATAATGGTACAATCAGACAACGAATTTAGGCTGTGGTTGTCACAAGAGGTAATTATAATGAAAATGGTCGTTATATAACATTACATTACACTCAAACTTTACAACTAACCTAATTAATTTATCTATATTCTCAGCTCTTAAAGACGGGTGATGCGACATCAAGGCTTGATCGTCTAGCCACTGGACCTTTATTCATGGCACAAGAGTACAAAAAGTACCGATTGAATGGTTACGTATTCGATGCAAGGGTGTACAAAAAAAGTACAAATATACAGAACTCGGGCATTTCATACAAGGCTCTTACTTTCTTTCGAGTGAGCACAAAAGATAAAAACCTCGTTGAAGCTGAAATGACTTAATATGGTGTAATTAGAAATATATTTGAATTGGATTATATAACCTTCAAAGAGGTTGTATTTTACTGTGATTGGGTAAGAGTGGAGGATAAAAATGCTTGTAAAGTTGATCCTGGCACCAATTTGATCATGGTTGACTTGTCCAAGTTGAAGAGAAATGACAACGTGAGTGATGAGCCATTTGTTTGTTCATTTCAAAAGGTCAACCAAGTGTTTTACTTGGAGTATATAAACAACGAGCCATGGTCAATTATCCTACATGCGCCAAAGCGTCAAAATTGTAGTGTGGATGACTTGGCTGCTCCTACCGAATCTCAATCCATTTTTGACGATAACCCGAATTTGAAATAATTTTTCAATTTGTAATAAATATTATAATTTGTACTTTATCGATCCATTTTTAGTGCTTTTAATTGATTTACACTTTATCATTTTCACTCTTGTGTGGTGTGCGTGTGTGTGGGAAGTAGGGGTGGGGGTAGGGATGTTTCGAATTTTTAGTAATTGTACATATTATGAGTTAGATACTATTGTTTTGGAATTCAAAATTGAGGTCTTAAACAGTAATAATTCATTTGGATTTGTAGTGATTGTACATATTTGCATGTCTTCTTCTAATTCATTTGGATTTGTACTAATAACAACATTTTTTTTTACAGAAAATGTCTCCTTCAGGTATTAAGGTGAGGATGATGATGCTGATTATGATGATGTCATCTGGGCTCAGTGGTAGCGAAGGCGATGAGGGCTCCTCGTCCCCTAGGCTCCCCAAATATGAAAAAATAGGGATGGCCGTCGAGAACAAGATGGGAATATTAACGAGATACCTCGAGCTAGTAAAGACAATCATCGGCCCGGGGTACACTAGTTGAAGGGAGGTGCCAAATGAGCTCAAGTGAGCTATTTGGGTGGCACTACAGGTAATGTATTTATATTTATATTTTTCAATTTCAAATTCAATTTATATTTATTCGCAACTAACATCTTATTTGTTGGACATGAACAATTCAGCCTAGCCCCAGAACTACGCGATTCTGTCTTAGAGCAGTTAAGGGAGCAACAACAGATGTAGAAGAAAAATTTACGGAGCCGATACTTTGGGAAGACCTGAGACTCCATTATCCGAATGTGTGACTCCGTCCCGCCGAAGGAGCCGATCTCATTGGCACAATGGCAAAAGTTCATTGACAATGAGATCGGGGAGCGACAATTGATATCTCACCAATCGGGGAGGGAAAATCGGGTGAAAAAGATGAACGTGCACTACTCCGAACGGACGTCTTATACCGAGGTGGAGAATAGGATGATGGTAAGATTTTATTTTTCTATAATTAAAGAAATATGTTATTCTGCATTATTTTACTTTGCAGGGCCGATACTAATTTTGCATTATTTTATTTTAGGGGACGAGGAGGGGCCCTGGGGGTAGGCCACATAGGCTCGATGCTTATGTGGCTATTCGAATGAAGAAGGGGAAGGGGAAGGCTAAGGAGATGTCCTCGATTTTTGCGTCCCCGATTGTAAGTAATCCGACAGTTTACTTTTTGTTAATTACGTTATAATTTTTTTATTTACTTATTTAACTAATCATTTACTTTTTTTCATTTCACGCAAAGCTTAAGGAAGTGCATTAGTCGTAGTCTGATGCCGATAAGGCATCTTAGTCCACGGATGCACTCAACCAAGTGCTTGACACTGATCGTAAGGGGAGGACAAGAGGGGTGAGCTCGCAGGTGGCCAAATCTGGGATCGTCATATTGGAAACGAGCAACACCTAGTTAGCTCGAATGGTGGAATCACATGATGCG
Source organism: Sambucus nigra (assembly GCA_949130495.1). Classification (NCBI taxonomy): domain Eukaryota; kingdom Viridiplantae; phylum Streptophyta; class Magnoliopsida; order Dipsacales; family Adoxaceae; genus Sambucus; species Sambucus nigra. The sequence goes on along the minus strand of OX422221.1, from coordinate 481,625,000 downwards.
AGGCTATCCAGTTTGGAGGCGATGATCTAAGATATATTCTCATTCGTGAAGAGTTCGTTGGGCAAAAAATGTAAGGGGAAAGGAAAGGAGAAGGTGGTGGAGGAGGACGAGGACCTCGTTGCTTCATCACCTACACGTGCAGACTCTGATGATCTAGTCCCCTATTTGTCTCCCTTCGACCGACTGATGATGACACTTGGTTTGCCGAGCGTGTTTATACAGTACATATTTGATGGCCAACATATAGGGAGGGGGTTGAGGGACCCGAATACCGTCCAGGGTATGCTAGTTCATGGACGTGCTCTTTAAGACATTGAGGCCAAGGTGCTCGTCATACATGTGATACCCGGGAAGGATAACTCCCTATTGTGGTTGCGCGAACAATGCGACACGATGCATATTTAAGGGTGTATCAATTCCTATATCGTGTGGCCTATCCACCTCCTCAAACCTACCTCAGACATGTAGTGACATTTTTTGAATTGAATTATTTTATGTTGTTACATTTGAATTGTCTTTGGATTATATCGTGATGCATATTATTTTGAATGTATATTTGCATTATCTCTATTTTATTTGGATATATGATGTTTGAATAGGTACAACGTTGCTATAACAGGTACAAATATACTGCTGGGCAGTGGCAATACTGCCCAATAGATTTTTTTTCAATTCTGCCCAGAATTGTCACGGTCAATGACCGTGATAATTTTTTTAGAAGGTCAAGGGTTTGTCATGGTCCCTGACCGTGACTAATATTGTCAAGGTCAAAGACCGTGACATGATCGTGATAAGTCTAATGAACTTGTCACGATCAATGACCGTGACAAGTCCGTGACAACAAAAGTTATCACCCCCAGACTTGTCACAGTCATTGACCTTGACAAGTTGGACTTGTCATGGTTAATGACCGTTACAAGTCGACAGATTTGGTGTAGTGATTGATGACATCCTCATTTATTCTTAAACTGTGGAGGAGCACACATAAAAATTATGGATAGTCTTATAGATACTATAAGACCACCAGCTGCATGCTAAGTTCCAGAAATGTGGTGTTTGGTTATGAGAGTTGTAGTTCTTAAGCCACATCATGTCTAAGGGGGAGTATTAGTGGATCCGGGGAATGTTTCTACAGTGATGGAGAGGGGACAACCCACTATGGTGTGTAGCTTTTTGGGGTTAGTCAGGTTCTACCGTTGGTTCATTTAGGGGTTCTTAAAGATAACCGAGACTCTAATGAACATGATAAGGTAGGACGTGCCGTTCATATGGGATGATGTGTGTCAGCAGACATTTATTGAGCTAAAGACGCGATTGACTACAACACCAGTTCTGGCATTACCTCAGGCAGGGATAGACTATAAGGTCTTCACAGATGCGTCCTTGAGGGGACCTAGAGGGGTATTGATACATGAGAATAGGCCTATAACTTATGCTTCACGGAGGCTAAATCCTCACGAGGGACATTACCCTACCAACGAATTAGAGCTAACAACCGTAGTTTTTGCATTACGATTGTATATGCATTATCTCATGGGGGAGAAGTTCCAGTGATGGAGAGACAGTAAGAGCCTATATAATTTTTTCAACAATGAGAGTTGAACATGAGGAAGAGAAGATGTTTAGAGTTTGTGAAAGATTACCAGTTCGACATTCAGTATCACCCTAAGAAGGAGAATATCGTGGAGGATGCTTTGAGCCGCATGCTGATATTAGAGTTGGTGATAATGTGGAAGGTGAAACGCAAATCACTTCATGGGGATGACGAGTTGACTCGTGCATTTATAGTAGTCTCACCATTACACTCGAGATCATTATTCGAGTCATGATGGCATAGGCAAAAGATCAGCTTTGCTAAGGTTAGGTTAGGCAGTTGCTATTCGAGGGATAGAGCACTATTCTATTGGGTTAGACGGTGGATTGAAATTTAAGGGCACGCAAGTTATTCGAGATAATGTGGAGTTGATGCTAGATTTTATGTTTGAGGCTCATGGTTCATGCTTTATGGTACATTTAGAAGGAGATAAGATGTACCATGACATGCGATGTCAGTATTGGTGGGCTGGTATAAAAGGGACATAATAGTCTTTGTGTCCAAGTGTGCGACATGTCAGTTGGTGAGGGTGAACCATCAGCATTCTACACGTGTGTTATAGCCTTTAGAGATCCTAATGTTAGGGGTGTTCAGAAAATCGAAAGGACCGGTGGACCGAATCGGACCGCCCTAATTTTTACGATCTTTTTTTTAATCGGTCCGGTCCAAGTTTTTTTTTGACAAATCGGTCTAATCAGTCAAAATAGGAGAACAAAAAAAACCTAGGCTGGCTCATTCTATACGCACGAACCACACAACACAAACACACACAACCGATCTTTCTAAATTTCTCTACTCTCTCTTGAGCTCCTCTTCTAAGTTCTTTCTGTTTTTCAAATCAAAACAAAAATCAACACCGATGCCGATCTACCCTTACGGAGGCTACTCTCTATCAAGCTCTTCTCTTCTAAGTTCTTTCTTTACGCCGCACAGAGGACGATCTTCACTGCCACACAATGGAGGCTGCTCTACTGATCGTCTCTGCCACACAGGTATTCCTTTTTTTTTTTTAAAAAACTATGAAAGTTTTTTAAAGTTTGCGCAGTTTTTTGTATTATCTGAACAAAAAAACTATATTGATCATGTTTAATACTTACGGACCTGTGCCTCATTTTTTTTTTAAATCTCAGATGTATTGGGACCGACATGTTAGACCGGACTGATCATATAAAAAATCAGACCGATTAACAACCAGAAAACCGGCTTAATCGGCCCGATCTTGGTCCATTTTTTTAGGACCGGCTAAATCGGCCCAATCCTTAAAATTACTAAAAACCGGATCGGATCGCAAACACCCCTACCTAATGTAGAAATGGGAGAGCATCTCCATATATGTCATCACTCGGCCACCTACATCACAGAGGGGGAACAATTCCATATGGGTGATCATCGATAGGTTGACAAAGGTGGATCACTTCTTACCGGTCCGAACAGATTACAGTTCAGAGTAGTATGATAGACTTTTCCTCGCAGAGATTATGAAATTACATGGGGTACCACTCAACATTGTATCAGATAGGGACATAATGTTTGTGTCCCATTTTTAGAGGAGCTTTCAGCAAGCCTTAAGGGCAGAGGTGAGGTTGAGTACCTCATATCATCCTCACACCGATGGGCAGATGGAGTGGGTAAACTTGATGTTGGAGGATATGCTACGAATGTGCATATTATACTTTAAGAGGAGTTAGGAGAAGTACTTGCCCATGGTGGGGTTTGCGTACAACAGTAGCTTCCAGTTCACGATTGGGATGGCACCCTTCGAGGCGCTTTATGGGAGACCTTTTCGTTCACCTTTTTGCTAGTTAGAGGTGGAGGAGTATAAATTTCTCGAGCCAGAGTTCATACATAACACCTCAAAGAAGGTGGAAATGATTCGGGCCAGGATTCGAATCGCTCAGGATAGGCAAAAGAGTTATGTGGATGCGGGCTGAAGACACTTGGATTTTAATGTCTGGGATTAGTGATGATTAGGGTATCTCCCATGAAGGGAGTGATAAGATTTGGGAAGAAGAGGAAGTTGGATCCCTGATATGAGGGACCATTCCCTATCCTTGAGAGAATTAGGCTAGTAGAGTATCAGTTGGGTCTACCAGACCACTTGCAGTGGATGCATGACGTCTTCCATATATCTGCATCGTGAAGGTTCCTTAGAGATGAGATATCTTACCATCACATCGATATTGATGAGATAGAGCTCTAGCCAGACATTACCTACGAGGAGAGACCCGTGGTCATTCTAGATCATAGGGAGCGCCGACTTCGATCTAAGGTTGGTCCGTTAGTACGTGTGCAGTGAGGATATCATAAGGAGGATGAGTCGATTTGGGAGATGGAGGATGACATTCGATCGAAATATCTGAAACTTTTCTATCCATGTATGTTTTGAATTATGAGGATGGAATTCAGTTATTAGGGGAAGAATTTAATACCCCGTATTTTTAGAATAAAATAAAATTCGTAGGAATTAAACTACATCATCTAAGGTTGGTCCGTTAGTATGTATGTTTTGACTTTACATGATTAATAATGTCAGTAGAAAATAATTGCACGTGCATTGAATAATTGATATATGATGTGTAACACAATTGAAAAATATACTTGTTGAATAAATATATTTGGGACGCATTTTGAGAGGTCCTATGGGCTTGTTTATGTGTTTTAGACCTTTAGAAATGTTTTCGGAACATATATATATAAGGCCTAACTCGGGATTTGAGCCTTAATTATATTAATTAGGATTTCAATAACTCCCCTCCATTTGTATCCAAGAACCGTAAAACACATTTTGGGAGGGAGAGGCAAGAACACTAGCAGGAGGATTGGAGAAAAAGCTTCAAGGACAAATTAATGAAGCCAACCAAGAAACCGTTCATGACATAAGGCAAGAATTTTTTTGCTTATTTTATTTAGTCCAAATTGCTTCTTAATTCACCACGTATTGAAATCCCATGTAGAAATTCTTGATTTAGGGAACTTTTATGATTTTATGATGACATTAAATTATACTCTTAAAGGAATTAATTTTGATGTTAAGGTAGAATTTTAAGCTTTATATTGATAGAACTCAGGTTATGATGATTCATATATAGAGGGGTCAATCCCTGTTTAAAGCATAAGATTTTGTTTTAATTTGGATACCTACATCTCTTAAATGTTAGGAGATTGTTGGATAAAAATTGAATAAACATGAACACCTCCATGATCCTAATTTATGTGGTTTGGGACTGAATTCGAGTTGGAAAATACGTAATAAACATTCATAAGATGATAAACTAAGTCATAATGACTGATATTAATGATTATCACAAAGTTTAAGCCTTTAGAATTAAGTTTGAAGGGAAGACTGTAAATCCCATAGTGAAAGAAAATGCTGGGTTCACGAACAGCTAACAGGGCCCCTGGGCTGAACTGGTTTAGCTCCTGGGGGTTAGGCTATGGAGTCTGCTGTTGTGTCCGGGGTAGTTTTAGGTGTTCATACGAGTTGGGCGGGATCATGTACAGATAACCGTGGAATCTATTAAAAATGGAATTGTGATGTTACCAATAAAAGGAAAGATAAATTAACTAGATGATTAATTACATTCTATAAAGAAAAGGAGGTTAATAATTTACGTGATGGTTAACTATTAACTAAGGATAATTATGGATGATCTTTATGGGGAAGCTATGGGGAAATTATTAGGATAATTACCTTTACATATGGTAATATGTAACTATATTTTGTGTGGACATACCTATGTTCGTGGACTTTCCTACGGTCAGGGTGCACATATTCGGGACCATAGCACACGTTGACACAGGTGGGCTAGGCATAGTGTAGGTCATATTTTAGGTACTACGTAGCAACTCCACTTATGAGAGAGAAGTGTTGATCCTGGGATCCATGTGTCATCGCTAGGTATGGGCCATGCAATGGTGTACTGCATAAGTACCGCCCCACTTGTATGTGTATCGTGTTGTCCGCATTGGATAGGAGACTCCTCCGGACCTAATGATAGAGCACGAATAACACATTATTCAACATATATATAATGAATGAAAATGAGTGGAATAATTTCTTAAGTCTAATGATGTAGACTATAAACACAGACCCAATACTACGTAGTATGTAAAATTTTGATGTCGTCATTTTGGGAGTAGTATGTCTAGGAAAACTTGGGAAATAGTGACTTGCACGTGGATAACTTTATTTTAGTACTGCTAGTTACGTTCTTAAACTGTCATTAATATATATTCATCATCTGTATCGGGACTTGGGGTGGATATACGTATAGCATTGCTTGTAGATAAGAGGCGCATTCACTTTGAATTAACTGATAAGCACCCAAAAGTGTATATTTATACCCCGAATAGACCGTTTTTAATTGCTAATTCTCGACAAAATGGGTCTTATACGCATTAATGTGTATTTTGTAGGTCAAATGCACGTTTACAAAAGTTTGACGCTTATTTCAAGGCAAATGTGCAAGTTATGAAGCTAATTCCCCTATCCCGTACTTTACTCGAGCCTAAACTTAGCCCAAACCTTCTGATTAGGCATAAATTCTTCACATTTATCCCCTTAATTTCGGTATTTTTATGATCCCGTCTGTTGTAAATATCTTGGATTTGTCTCATATTTATGCCACTAACCATTTTTGGCAATTATTTCATGTTTTATGTATCTCTTATGTGTTTTATAGATATTTCACGCAAGAAAGATGGAAAAGAGAACTTAAAATAGTGAAAGAAAATAAGAAGTGGGGAGTTAAAGGGCTTTTTTGTAAATTTGTAGCCTTATTCTGGAGGTTATTCCAATAAGAAAGTTGAATATCTTTTAATAACAAGAACACAGGAAAAAACGGCACCCCAATCCGAGCTACGGTGAAGAAGTTATGGCCATCTGAAGATTGAAAAAGAAATCCCAAAATCCAAATGAAAAAGAGGCGACCAAGGCTTGACCATTCTAGCAATCCGAACCGGTTCACCCATTTGTCCCGAACCGGTTCACCAATTTCTCGCGCTCTAGATCTGTTACAAAACTAGTCACGCTTTTTAAGTGTGACAAATTGCCAGATACGAGATTTTTATTTTATCCTTATCTTTTAGCCAAAAGAGTTTTATGTTTTGGGGAATCTTTTAAACGACCTCTAGCCTATATATTTAGTCATTAGGACTCTTTTTATTCATATTTCATTCATGTAAAAGCTCATAATCAAGTAGGAACATCTAGGAGAAGAATTAACATATTTTGCACCTTTAATTCAAGAGTTTTTCTAGTTTTTCTTCAACCTCTGATTTCTTCTTGCATGTTCTTGTTCTTCAATCTTGGTAACTTTTATTTCCAGCACTTTTATTATTATTATTATTATTATTATTATTATTATTATTATTATTATTATTATTATTATTATTATTATTATTATTATTATTATTATTATTATTATTATTTCTCATGTTTAATCTCTGTTTCCACGCAATTATGAGTTCATGAAATGTAGATAACGTAGTTTTCATTTATTTCACCATGTTAGGCTAGGTTTTTAAAGGTTGGGATGCATGAACCCAACCCGATGTGGTTTGCATGGGTATAAAATTAGTTCTCTAAATTTAATAATTGATTATATAGTGTAGTATGGTGATCACAATCGTTGTAGGACTTTTGATCTTATTTGCCTTAGGTAACCTGGATGCTTAAGAGTGCAACACGCGTGTAGCTAATACGACACTGCTTTACTCGTCCTTTGATTACATACTATGCGGGATACAATCCCTCATATATGTAATGCTTGGGAGTACTAAAGACTGAGTTTGATCAATTAATTAATTTACGACTAGTTTTGTACTGGTAACATACTAGGATTTGGGCAATTATGTCCCTACCTTAATTTTCCAATTAGTTTTAGTTAACTTCTTTATTTTTTCCCTTGTTCCTTTCTCACTCCATCATCATCACTTTATATTTGAAGTAATAAATCAATTAAAATCTATCAAACATTCCCCGTGGATTCGATACCCAGACTCGCCACTATACTCCATAAGAGTGTAGTTAAACTTTATGTTTTTGTATTGCGATTGAAAGGCGATAACAACGATTAGCGTATTTACACGGACGCTCGGTTTCCACCTCGATCACCTTCACCCGAGCCCATGTGTGTTTTGTTTGTGCTTTTTAGATTTTTATTTTGAGTCGTTTTATTTTTGGGTTTTATTTTAGATTTATTTAGAAATTTCTAGGATTTATTTTCTATTTTATTTTTTATTTTTTATTTTTTATTTTTTATTTTTTATTTTTTATTTTTTATTTTTTATTTTTTATTTTTTATTTTTTATTTTTTATTTATCTTTATTTTATTTTATTTGATTTTAGGAATTTATTTTTATTAGATTTCATTTTTCTTTAGTTTTATTTTAGGATTTTAGTTTTTAGTTTTAATAGATTTATTTTCATTTCTTTTTAGTTTCATTTTGTTATTTTGTGTTTTTTATTTAATAGATTAGAAATTTTTGGTTTTTTTATATTAATCGATTTTTATTAATTTTATTGTCTTTTATATTTTTAGTTGTAAATATTTTTTAATTTTCATTTTTTTAAAGGTGCAAATGACCCACACACCACTCACACACACCAAATCTAAACCTCCACTCACACCATAGCCACCCTACACCTTACCTACACCATATCTCCTCATTCACCCTCACCCTAACAATCCTACACCTCACATACACCCAAACCCCTCACCTTCACCCACCTTCATCTCTTTCCTCCATTAAAACTCCAATAACCAACACCTTATACCTCCCATTCAATACCCATTAACCCAAGACCATCATCCACCTCACCACCTTCCTTATCCACCCATAAATCCACCACTTGCCATGACAGCCCCGAACCACTTCTACCCGAGGCTCCCCAAACCAAACCCGATTCCACCATCCCGATCCACAAACCCGCCATAAAATCGTGACCCGAACCAATCCCCAATAACCCGCGACCCTCTTCTCTTAAACCCACGAACCATGGCTCAAACCCGAAACCCGGAGCAACCAATCCGTGACCCCATCTCCCAGCCTTATACCCGCCTGCAGTGTCCCGATTCAATTCGATCCTTGTACCTCCGGTCGAACCCAGATCGAATCCACCCTCCGACCACTGCCATACCCACGACCCGACCTCCTGTACCAAACCCGGAACCACATTAAAACGAGAGCCAACCCATAATCCCATTTAAATCCCCTTACACCAAATCGTCACCTGCCATAAACCAAAGAACAAAGCCAAAAATAAAAACCAAATGCCCACATGTTTAAACTCTTAACCCTTTTTAACCCTATTGCAAAAATACCCGTCCTCACCTTTTACAAATAATACCCCCAACTTGTCTCTCATTCATATCAAATTTTTATTCCCTCGCCCCTCATTCACATGACCTCACACAATCCATGCACATTTTTGTATTTCTCCATTTTAACCCCAACTTATCCTCACACTCCTCATGTCCATGTAACTCCTACCCAATTTACCCTTAGCTCCATGCCTACTATTTAAGGAATAAGAAGGCCATTTGAAGACCCATCAAATTATTGTACAGAGACAATTTTAGAGAGATAGGTTAGAGTAGAAAATAAATTAGGGAATATTTTGTAAATAGTTTTTATTTTTATTTTTAGAGATTTGTGAGGACAAATTGCGAGTCATTCAATTGAGTATTATATTGAATTGATTATTGTTGAATGCTCATATTGGATGGAGGGTGCTTGATTTCAAAGAAATTAGAGTTCAATTTCACTTCAAGAAATTGAGTTTGATTATTCTCTTCTCTTCTCTTTTATTTTATTAGCCTTTGATTATTTATTCATCATGTTTAATATCATGTTAGGCTAAAACTCCTTTCAAGGGGTGGGGTGACCCATTATTTGATGTTAATATATTTTAATTAGTTTATTTACATTAAAATTCCATTTGATAATTAACTTTACACTCTTACTTTTTATTTACACCTCGAGAGAGGGTAAATGATTTTTGAGAGAAAATCAAAATTTTAATTATAATACCCATATTAGATTCGAACTAGAGATAGGGGTTTCTCAAATGTGGTATTATTCCTTTAATTTCAACTCTAGGCTTAATTTTATGGTTCAAACTAGTTTAATCGATCGATCCTAACGTGTGATTTGTTAGATGATGTTGGATCTATATTTCAAGAGTTGTAGGAGTGTTAAATTTAATTTTCTAAAATGTTATTGTCAAAATTACATTTGCAACGAGAGTTGATTTGTGATTTTGATACTAACTTGGGACAATTAATTTTAATGAATTAATTAATTTTGATTGACTAGAATATATGGTGTCCTCGTATCCCTCGTTAGTCCTCACTTTTATTTCCTCACCCATATAATATTTTAGATTTTCATTTAGTGAAATTTAATTAGTATCTTCACTTATTCTTAAGTTAGTTATTTACATCTTTGATTTAGTTTAGTTTAAAATCACATCCTCCTAAAAATTGTTTTAATATTGAAAAAGAAAAAAAAATAGAAAAAGTGAAAAGTGAAAAGCCCAAAAAGAAAATAAAAAAGTGAATTACAATTGAATTTGTCTCTAGTTTCACCCCCTTGATGTGGATTGATACCCTTACTTACCTCTACATTTTAGTTTATTATATTTTGTAGGTATTTGAGATTTTTGATTAACTTGGCTTTAACAACGACATCCACACAAAATTCAAGTTATCATTAACTGTATTTTTTCACAATAGAATTAGTAAGTTAATTCTTGAACACTTTAGGGCGCTGACCCAAAATTATAAACGTTTTCTCCCCCAGGCGCTCCTGGACAAGGATAGTAGGACTGTGGATAGTTTAACCTTGTCGTCTCGCATTGCGCATCAAACTTCCGATCATTGATTGTAGATTAGCTTGCTAATATATTCCAGTTATTTCCTTTTTATGTTTGGATTATTGTATGGGCTTCCATTTTATTTCTTGCTAGTTTATAACACTTAAAAGTATGTTAGGACTCATTCATTTCATGTGATTACTGGATGCTATTATTGCCTTGAATATTAATTTAAATTCAATTTCGATTTCAAATCTTGGCTTATAAATAAATATTTTATATAGTTTGATGTTGAGAATGATATAGATTGAATAGAAAGCCCCATCTTCGGTGTATTGTGTTTGGTCAACCCTTACGTGAGAAAATGGGGGTCGTTACAGTACTCAAATAAGTTAATATGTGGCATGTGGATATTCTCACGAGTCTTTTCTCATAAAAAGGCGCTTTTTTTTGGACAATTTGGACTCCAAATTTTTAAGTGACTTATTTATAGAGATTATTTCTAGATCCCTTCATATAGTTTATTTTTAGATAATTTAGACCGTAAATTTTTAAGTGACTTATATATACCCATTCTGGTGTAAAATTTTGAGGTATTATCCATCATCTGAGATCTGAAAATTATTTAAATCTTCTCAAGAAAACTGTAAAATCATCAAAGTATTAAAAGATATCTTCACCTTTTTAACATGCAGAAACCCGAATAAATGTTATAAACTCATAATGTTGAACACATCTCTAACAAAACAAAGGATCCAAACTAAATTTTAGTTGTTGTGCAAGAAACCTCCTCATTTTCACAAGATGGCAACTGGAGAAAAGCTCAAACTAAAGTTTTATTAGGAGGCTAACATAAATTTAGAGTAAGTTACAACCCCTAACCCCACTTCTTATATCCCTCTCTATAGTGGTCTATATAATGTGGTATGTGATTTAAACTCCCTCTCCCTTTGTTATTTGTTATGGTTGTGCATAAATTCCCACCCCCCTTTGAATAATCTTATTGGTAATGCTTTTGGATCAAATATTATTCCTTAACTCATAACTTTTTCTAAAAACCCTAGCTAAGGCCCCATTCCTAATTGGATTGGTTCGTTGTGATTTTTTTTGCATCTACACACATTATCATATATTAAATCTTCAATCTTTATAGTAATATTCTGCTATTACTTTCTTTCCAAATACAATACACTGAAGCACACACTGCTAGGCACATAACATTCTATGAAAAAGAGTTTTTTTTCAAAAGATTGTAACATATCCTCAACCACTTGCCTTAAAGAACCATATTTTCTCACAACTCCACCATTGAGAAATAAGTTTTCAAGAATGGAATTTGAATAAGGGCACTAAAAAATAAATGGACACCATCTTTAGTATTTCCACTGCACGTCACACATATATCATCTGTAGCTATTCCCTGCAATATTCATAACTAAAGTAACAATCAGATTACCATAAAGTATTAAAATTCACATAATTAACATAAAGTTCTCCGCAACACGACCCATTAACATGACACGATAGTACACATAAGTGTGGTCTCGTCCTTAATAGATCTCAATCCGGCCAAGGCTAACCCTGACCATTCGTTAAGCGAAATAAATATAGGATGAGTCGGCAGAAGTCCACGTGGCCTCGTCCTCCGCCACTGCTCAGGCATATAGCACTCCAACGATCCCAATTTTCTTACAAACTTCCTAGACCTCATCCATGAGCTAGGGGGCGAGGCTCATATGAATACTTGGACCTAACTCAGCACTCTTATGGTTAACCCTTCAGAAGACTGACCTTATGAATCGTCTCGGCCTATTCTATGACGATTGACCTTTAACACCTGGCAAAACACACGTGGAATCAGTGAGTCGCTATCCCACATGGACAAACCGTTATAACAAGATCTTCACGAGCACGTGAGGGAATATTTTATCATCATGGCGTACATGTACCAGGAATAAGTGAATGGTTCTAATTGGTTGCTTCATCCTGTGATTGATTATTACATGCTTGAGGGGTACAATGTGTACCCCAGGGGCTATAAATACCTATCATCTTCTTCTTAGAGGGGGATCAAAATTCTAAAACCTTAGCCCAAGATCTGCTAAACTTATCCTAGAGAGAAAAAGTTATAAAGAGTTATATTTTGAGCTATTAGAGCTCCTTTGTTTAATATAAAAATATATAAATGCATGCACAGTGGAGTAGGCCAATGGCTAAATCACTTATATGATTGTGTTCATCCTCTTCCTCTCATCTCCCTCTGTATTTACTTTACTGATTTTATCTCCATTACCGTAGATTTCTAGCTTAATCTCCATACAAGTTTAAGTGGTGATATCTCTGGTATCATCATTTTGGCACCGTCTGTGGGAAGCAGTTTCATTTTTTTCCTCTCATTTTTAGCTTAGCTCCTACTTGAATCTCTGGTAGTGATCCAGCTCCACCATTGCTGGACCTAAATCACCATTGGAAGAGTTATGGTTGGGACCTTAAAGCTTCCTTTTAGCTCATCTATTTCATCTACACTCTCACAAAAAAAATGGCTTTAGATCTGCCTCCAGGCATTGTCCCCAGCTTCAGCGAGGCACCACCTCAGTCAGAAATAGATGATGTAGCGGTAGCACTGCGTTCGCTAGTGTCCAATCACCAATAGATGAAAGAATAACTATGGTGTTGAGCCAAACCATAATGGCAAGGACTCCAGGTGTAGAGACAGAGATCATCACTCCGACAACCGGGGAAAATATGGATTCGAAGACAGGGGGATCACCCCCGATTCCATAAGAGGAGGCGTAGTGCTAATAGTGATATAGAGACGTAGCCAACCCCAACTGAATTCATCTTGGAAAATAAATGCAAGAGGATCCAGATGATCAGGATTGTAATAAGGAAGACTGTTAGGAACCATATGAGGTTTCTGGTGATATAGTTTGCCCAACACAAACCTATAAGGGAAACAATGTAAGGCCAACACTACAAGGTCGAACCAAAACTTCAGCCTTTTACAAGTTCAGTAGAGGGTCAGTATTCGATTGTCTCGACCCCGTAAGAAATTTACGAGATCGATTTTCCCAGTCTCGTAGTAACGCTGCCTCTAGAGAAAATGGTGGACATGGAGAGGGTTAAGCACGATAAGGTCGAGAAGGAGAACAGTTATTGAGGAATTATTAGATGAGAGAAAGTGCATGTCCCAACTGATAACGAAGGCAAAGAAGACAATGCAATGGAAATAGAGAAGCCCCAAAAAAGTTCAATCCAGAGGCTAGAGGATAAGATCAGTGATCTATTGAAAAGTTAAAACCCAATCCACATAAGGTATGTGGAAGGATCCCCCTTCATAACTAAGATAATGAACTTCCCCACTCCAATTAAGTTCAAACCTATTACTCCTACTGTAACTTTAAAATTTGATTGCAGTACGAATATGATACACCATATTGAGATATACTAATTAGCGACTAATATTTACTCCATCTCAAATGAGATGAGATGCTGAGCCTTCTTTGGAAACCTCATTGGTGTAGTCCATATGTGGTATACGTCCCTGCCTAAGAACTCAATTGAGAACTTCAAATAGTTAGTCGAGAGATTCATTCATAACTTTTATTTTGACATGAAGCCCTCGAAGAAAATGACTCATCTATTGTACCTAAAATAAGGGAAAAATAAGATGCTGAGAGGCTACATTGATCGGTTCAATAAAGAAAAACTCTAAGTGGAGGACTATGAGGAAAATATTGCTATGATAGCCCTTATGAGTGGGTTGCAAAAAGGAAAGACACTTTAAAAGCTCGCCGAGGATCCTCCCAAGTCCATGGCAAAAATTATGGCCACTACTAGGAGAGTCCTGGACCCCATGACGATCCTTTAATCATCAACACCAGGGTCCATGGATGCGACATTTCTTGAATACTTGTGGATAATGGCATCTCAGTCGATGTTATGGTTTGGGACAACTTAAAGGGTTTGAAACTCAGTAAGAAGAGGTTGATTCCCTATTATCAGTCGTTGATAGGTTTCAGTGGAGAGAAAGTCCATCCTCTTGGGGTATTTGAGATGGACGTCTGTATGGGCACCTGATCGAGATGCCTCACTAAAAAAGTAAGCTTCTTGATCATGGATGAGAACGTATTTTCAGCATATAACATCATTCTTAGAAGGGTGGATTTTAAATAATTTTAGGTAGTCCGTTCACAGTCCACCAAATGATAAAATTCTTGGCTCCTTATGAAGTAGGGAAATTTTAAAGGGACTAAGCGGAGGCCTAGGGATGTTACTTCAGCTCAGTCGAGCAGAAATAAGTCCACTAGAAGCTGACCATTTCCTATAACATAGACACTCTCGACTTAAGGGACGAGAAGAAATTAAAAAAATGCGAATCCGCGGAGGAGGTAGAATCCATCGTCCTCAATGAGGACAAGCTAAAAAAACCATCCAAGTTAGAAAAGCCTTGAAGAAGGAAGTAAAAAAGAGCTGGTGAAGCTTTTAAGGCAGAGACAGAGTATCCTTTTATAGATCCATGAGGACATACTGGGATAGATCCAAAGATAATCTACCTCAAACTAAACATGGATGAGAATGTGAAGCCTATGAAGCAGAGGAGACGATCTTATGCTAGAGAGAAGTATGAGGTCATCCAAGAAGAGGTGAAAAAGCTGTAGATAGTCGATTTCATCAAGGAGGTTCAGTACTCAGACTGGTTGTCCAATGTCATGATCTTCCCAAAAGGCAATGGAAAATGGAGAATATGTGTTAATTTTATTAACATAAACAAAGCTTTCCCTAAAGACAAATTCCCTTTGCCTTATATAGATCAGATTGTAGATGCCACGACTAGGCATGAGCTGATGAGCTTTATGGATGCCTACTCAGGGTATAACTAGATTTTCATAGATGAAGTCGACATAGAGAAGACTTCCTTTATCAAGGATAAAGGAACCTAATGCTATAAGGTCATGACATTCGGCCTTAAAAATATAGGGGCGACTTATCAGAGGTTGGTCAATAAAATGTTTGAAGACCAGATCGAGAAGATAATGAAGGTTTATGTAGATAATATGCTGACTAAGAGAATCAAGTTCGAGGATCATGTGGTTGCCCTTGCAAGAATGTTTGACACCATAGACTGATACGAGATGAAATTAAATCCAACAAAGTGTGGGTACGACCTTGGTGCTGGTAAGTTCCTCGGATTCATCGTCAACTCAAGTAGGATTAAGGCTAATCTAGTGGAGATGAAAGCATTGATTGATATGAAGACACCGAAGATCATATGGGATGTTCAGAAGCTGACATGAAGAGTTGCTTCTCTCAACCGTTTCGTCTCCAGAGCCACATATATATGTCTACCATTTTTAAGATCTCAAGAAAAGTGTTCGTCTGGGATGAAGAATGTGAGAAGGCTTTTCAAGATTTGAAAACTTATTTGGGATCCCATATTCTACTATCTCAGTAGATTAAGGGGGAGAAGTTATTTTTATATTTAAAAGTGTTTGAGTCATCCATCAGCGCTGCAATTGTACGAGATGGCGAGGGAGTTTAAAATCCCGTGTACTTAAACAGTAAGTCTCTTCAAGGGGCTAAGCTCAAGAACAAAAATAGACCTCGTTCAAATGAAAAATTGTTGTTTTGTTCGAACATCAAGGTTTGTTCTAATGAAAGCCCAATCTTATTTGAATGAACTTCTTATGTACTTCCAACAAGGAGAATCTATCAAGGAAGAGATGTCTCATTTGAAGAGCGATAGATGTTGGTTTTAATGAGTCTATAATCTCATTCGAGTGAGACTCAATATCGTTTGAGCGAGACTAAAAAACTTTTTATTTTAAAATCCTTTTATAAAAAGCCTCGATTTTTAAAAGCTAACATCTGCAAAATATGATTCATAAAAGACTATAAAACCCCCAAGTTTATACCTTTATAAAGTTCGGTATGTCTTCGATCTTGGAGATGGAGATGTTCGATTTGAGGTGTCGGTATGTAATGGGATACGCCAAAACTAACAAAAGCCTAAGATTTGAGCAATCATAAATATTTTCACTTATAAATATCCTCCTTTGTCCATTCCGGTACAAAACAAAATCGAAAATCAAATTACAATTAAAACCCTCTAAGACAATGATTCCTAATATCCCCCCACCCTTAGAAATGGAATGACATTTGAACTTTGTCTTCAACTGAAACTTGTTCTCCCATTGGCTAGCTTTGTCTTC
This sequence comes from Sambucus nigra, assembly GCA_949130495.1. Classification (NCBI taxonomy): domain Eukaryota; kingdom Viridiplantae; phylum Streptophyta; class Magnoliopsida; order Dipsacales; family Adoxaceae; genus Sambucus; species Sambucus nigra. The sequence goes on along the minus strand of OX422221.1, from coordinate 481,608,376 downwards.
ATCTTGTGTAGTCCATGAAATCATCAACAAAGTAAAACGGACCTACACACATGATACAAAGTAATACAATGACACGTAGGAGTTTTAAATAAATAAATGAAACTCCCCCTCAATTTTTTCTCCCCCTTTTTATCCGTAATAGACAAAGGAGAAGAAACTAGTTATGAATATTAAGCATTATATAAAGAAGTAAGATATCATTACTTAAGATAGCCAATAAGGAACTTGTAATGATAATCTCAAAAGGCATATTATCTCCACCAACTATTTTTGAAAATTTTCAATTTTTTGAAGTATAAAGTATAAAAAGTACATATACAACATAGTCACCATGGAATAACACTAAAATATCTGAATCATGAATACGGAATGAAATTGTGTGATCATATTCCATAGGCAAATCAACATAAACAATTATAACACATGCACACGAAGTCATGAGACAATTTTAAAGAAAGAACTCAAAGTCTACCTTAGGTGTAAAATTATGAAATCAAATGAAATAGACTCAACTTATGCAATATATAATGAACTTGAAAGTCCATTGTGCAAATCCATTGATCTTTTAATTTAACTCCATCAAAGCCCTCATAGATTATGAATTCACTCTTAAATTTTTTGAAGAAATTAATGCCCTTTGGTAGCGAAACATCAATGAATATAAAACTAATTAGCCTAACACTTCTATTTTTATGTGCCTCTAATCTTTTTAGGTTCTTTTCTGTAAATGGTGAATTTTAGTGCAAAGAATATATTGGTCTTACGTAGCCCCTTTCCATTGCTTAATATTTGTCATTATTTTCTGGGAAAAGATACTTGGGCAATGTTTCTTACACGCACAACTTATCTCTTTTTACATTTTGTTCGTTGTTAAGAAGAATTGAGATGAGAACATCGTATTCGATACAAGACAAGTAAGAATAATATTCATAAAGCTCGTGCACGTGTGCAATAAAGGTGACAAGGAGTCTAACATGAATATAGTAATCATCAATGAGCAACGTAATGAAATCCACACATTGTTAAACACACAATTGAAATAAAGTCATGTCTCAAAATACTATGAAAAAGCCACGTGAAAGGATGGAAAGAAGGGGTAATATCTTAAATGTTCATCCATATACGGCGAAAAATTGAAAATACAAAAATCTTTTTGTCTTTTTCAAAAGTTTTACCAAAAATGAAATATTTTTCAATTTTTTAAAGTCCTTAAAAATCGAAAATCTTTTTGGATTTTTCTAAATATATAAAAAAGAAAAGTAGATAAATACAATGATAATACAATCTAGCAATAGGAATGTAAGATATGAACATGATAATGATCCTACACTAGATAAAGTATCCAAACTCAATCAACAGTGAAAATACTCAAACATTTCCTAAGATCCTCAAATCGAAGTGCAACTAAAGGTTTCATGAAAATAGCATCTAATTAACGTTTGGTGCTCACAAAGATAAAGGACACAACCTTATCCTCAATGAGATCACGTATCCTAATGCTCTTTGTGCGTAAATATAGGATCGAATTACGGGATATATGAATCCCACTCGTATTATCACAAGAAATAGTCATTGTGCCTTGTGAATCCCAAGAAGATTCTGACATTTTCTTCATCCATAAGAGTTGCATGCAACAACTCTCGGCGTCAATATACTCATCCTTTGCCATGGACAAATATATGGAGTTTTTCTTCTTAATCAACCAAGAGAAAAGAGCACTCCCAAAGTGAAAACACCCACCCAAGGTCCCCCTACAACCATCAACATCCCCGACCCAATCGACATCCGAATAGGAAGACGAACGGACATTGCACCAAAGGAATACCAAATACTATAGGAAAAAGTGCCATTCACGTATTTGATAGCATGATTAAGTTCGAGCAAGTGAGACTCTTTCGAGGATGCCCGATATCGCGCACAGACTTCAATACTAAAGGCAATATCGAGATGACTTGCGGTCAAGTAGATAAGACTACCTATCATGCTTTGATAAAGGGTTGCTCTACGTCCTTACCCTAAAGTGTCCTTTTTAAGTTTAGTTGATGTATTAATAGGGGTGCGTGAGTGCTTGCAGAGTCTAACCTAAACTTTTTCACTAGGTCCCTTGTATATTTGGATTGAGATATGACGATCCCATCTTCAAGCTGACGAAGCTGGAGACCTAGGAAGAATGTAAGCTCACCAACCATGCTCATCTCGAACTCATTCTTCATCTCCTCCTTAAAATATGAGCATGTCGGGAGCACATGGATCTAAATACTATGTCGTCCATATAGACTTGGGCAACAAAGATAGCACCACACTCTCTCTCATCACAAGCAACGTCTTATCCACTCCCCTTCTATTAAATCCACGAGCTAAGAGATAGGAAGTGAGCCTCTCGTACCAAGCATGGGGTTCTTGCTTTAAACCATACAAAGCCTTCTTAAGACAATAGACATGCCCCGAGTGCTTAGGGTCTTCAAACTCCTTTGGTGGTTCAATGTAAACTTCCACCTCTAGAGTTCCATTCAGAAAGGCACTCTTGACATCCATCTGACATAACTTGATGCGCAGATGACATGCTACGATGAGTAGTAAGCTGAAGGACTCTATCCTATCAAGAGGATCGAATGTCTCATCAAAGTCTACACCCTCGATCTGTGTGTAGTCTTGAGCAACTAACCTAGACTTATTAAGAGCTATGGTACCATTCTCATCTATCTTATTCTTGACATCCACCTTATTCTTGTAAATCCATTTCTCTCTCTAACCTAACCCCAAACCAGATCATAAACACCACCACCTCCCACCATCACTAACACTACCATAATCATCGCCACCCAATTTATAATATCTCTCTATTTTTCTACAAACTTATCATTGCCTTTATAATTTTAAAAACACCACCACCACCACCGCCTAGCCTTATGTTTTCCCAATAAAATAACCATTATTCATGATATTAAATAAGTGTTTCGACTTAAAACACCCTAAAATAGAAATATAAAACTCTAATATATTAAAAAAATTCAAAATCATAAACCCTACTAAGAAATCGTCGTCTCTGTACGTTTGGTGACTTATCACCAAATGTGAAGAAATGACCAATTTTTAGAATTTGTAGACACTCGGTGGAAAGTCACCGAACATACCCCTACATTCTATGTATTTATCACTAGATATATCCTTACATTTAATGACTTCTCACTCTACATAATTATACATTCTTTGTCTTTAATTTTCTATTTTTAGTTGTATTAGGTTGTAAAACTTATTTAATACGATTTATAATGTTTTTTTTGAACAAATAAAGTTAGGGCTAAAGTGGAAGTGGTGGGCGGTGAATGATGGAGAATGAGAGAAAAGTTAGGGTTAATGTAGTGGTGTTGGTGGCAGAGAGGTTTGGATTTAAGTGGTGGTGGCGGTGGGTTAGAGTTAGCATAAATGGGCTAGAAAAATAGTTTTGTGTATTTAGTGGGGTTAAAATTAAACTTTAAAGTTTTTTAGGGGTTGGTTTATTTATGTATTTTTAACATAAAAAATGGTGCATTTCCTTTAAGTTCCATTAGTAAAATATCTTAACTTTTTATATGATGTTTGAAAGATAAATTTGGAGTGCCTTTAAAAGAGGGCATATTCAAATTACTTGTTTCATTTAATTACCGCACACTTGAAAAGAAAATCCGTTATAAATAGAACTATTTTTAATTTTACCAAATATAATCAATTAATACAATTTGCATGCGGGTGGTGTAATAAATAATGAGAAAAATAAAAGCAATCACACAAGCACACCATGATTTTGGAGTGGAAACCCATGCGGGGAAAAAAGCACTATCCCCCCAACCCAACGATGTAATAGTACAAAATAATGTTTATAGGACTTAAAAAATAGACCAGCATGTCTTAATTATATCACATCGATACACAACATAAATTCACTCCCTCATATTCTGATCTCTAGCGCCTTTGCTCGTACTCGCTATATCAACTCATATCTATAGTTGGAGATGACCCTCCCACATGCATTAGCACATGCTAATCACCCACACGTCTTCTTATGCTAAAAATTCTAGTGATGAGAAGAGTGGAAGCAATTGCAAATCGAAAGTTTACTTTTAAAAGCATGAAATTGACAGGATCTCACTTTCTTAGGAAAACTCATTTAAAAACCTGTTAGGGTTTCGTAAAAACTTGGTTGCTTACTTTGAAAGATACATCTATATTGCTTTTTATATTTTCCAGCACTCAGTTAACAAGTTAATCACGTTTCCTAAAAAATGTCCTCTTATTCGAACCAGGTCATCCGCGTTCAAATGAGGTCTTCCACACGACATGTTTCTCGTGCGCAGCTACATCATCTGAGGGGTTTTTGTTGCAATTCACGACCCTTGTGAGAAAACATATTCTCACGAGGCCACTCCCGTGCAAAGTAGTTTTTTGAATGAGGTCTTCTATTTGCATAAAAAATCTCATGCAAAATAGCTTTCGTATGAGGTCCTCTTATTTGGAGGAGGGACTAATATAGAAAACCCCTTGTAAAATTAAAATAATAAAGAACATCCTGTCCTCACTTTTTAAAATGTTTTATCCTCTCCATTAAACTTACAGAAATTACAAAACTAATTCTTATCAAACCTCTCATAGTCTAAATTTTTGAATTTGCTAGTTTGATAGCTCTCTGTCTCTGTGAATTGTCTTTCTTTTCATTGATATGCATTCCAAATTCAATAGATAATTAAGACGTACACTTTGACATTTTTTACGGAATAAAGTCAAAACGATAATAAGAGGAGTGTAAAATCACGTCCTTACATTTGTAGATCAATATACAAACTAATGGTACTTGAGTAGCTAGACGTTGTTGCACAAAACTCGAGGCCAATCCCCAATCATACAAATTTAAAGTATTAGGGTTTGTTTGCCTATATTTTAGAAAACTGAGTTTAAACTTTGTTTTGGAGAATAGTTTTATAAACCAATTTTCTTTATTTTTAAATATTTTTATTAGTTTTGTAAACTTGATTTAAAAACAGTTTTCAAAAGGCAAACACGCATGTGCGTACCTTCATATGTATTTATATGTGCACATAGAAACACATATATACCATAAGTATATTTTTATATTAAAACGTATATGTATATCTGAGCATATACGCATACATACAATATGTATTTAAGCATATATACCATAAATATATTTTATATTATTAGATATATGTATTAAAGGACATTAGTGATAGGGTATACGAATTATCAAACATCAAATTCTAATTTTCCAAATTAATAAGTGAATAAACAATGTAAAACGATTTTAATTAATCACCAGTTAAACATGTGTTGTGTAAACTTAATTAATTTTATCTTGCCCTAAAACGTGCATCTAGGTGAGTAAGTAAGAATAGAATAAAGCAAACCACAACACGACGATGTAAGAGAAAAGCCCACAACGAAAAACACCTCAGACAACCCAACCACATAAGTCCACTATAATATAGGTCTTATTACAAAGAAGATTTAGACTTACTCATAGACTCGACACCTTTAAGCCTTAATGCTGTTACTCTCTCCTTGTTATCTTCTTTAAAGCCAATACTGGATGCCTTCATATGGCAATCATAACACAGGCCCTTCCCACGTCTCGTCATATACCAATTTTACTTGCTTCATGACCAGTCCATTCGCCACCCAATTCAAACATAAAATCCACCTTAAAAGCGATACTCATTGAGGACTAAACAGTGTTGATTCAAGACATGACAGATCTCAAACATGCATGTTGTGTTTCAACTTCAATCTTAAACTAAGGGTGTAAATCAGGATTCAAAAGGCTTGGATACATTCTTGAAAAATCATTTTCTCAAACCCTCACTTGAAAACTGCAATGCCAATCCTGGTATTTATAGGAAAATAGTAAAAAAGGGAAGCATGTACTTCGATACACTTTCAAATGAAAACCATATACTCGTTCGAACGACATTAGTCATTTCATTCGAACCAAACCAAATTCGTTCGAACGACCTACGTAATCTCCTTTGAATGAGGATTAAACGATCTTTGAATGAGAACATTTTGCCAAGAAATGTTTTTTGATCGAAGGTCGCTTGAAGCTCATTTAAATGAGATGTCCAATCTCGTTTGAACGAGGTAAAAACCCATTTGAACGACTAAGCAAAACATATAAAAATCTTTAAAATCCTTTTCAAAAAATGGCCTCAATAAAACTTTTTAAAACTAACACCCAAACTTGAAATCCAGGGATAAAAAAATAATACGCATTCATAATTTTCTTGAGATCCCGTGGATGGTTTAAAATAACTCGGCATTGTGTTGATGTCACTTTACTTGTCAACCATGGTTTTCGATGTGCATCATAAGCTTAAAGGACAAATTGACTCAAATCCTAACCTATGACTCGAAAACTTTTGTTCAAATGGAATAAAGCCAATAATCAATGAAAATTGACTTGATTTGAAATTTGTTCTTACAAATATCCCCTTTTGGCTATTCGAGAACAAAACCTCAAAAAAATAAATTATTGGGGCATCGAGCTCAATAAAACTCTATTCAAATCCCCAAAGGGAAAAATAGACATTTGATCAACATAAACTCTTGAGAAGATTTGCTATTGGGAAACTTTACTGCACCGTTGCTAAAACCTGCACACTTAACACACCTTGCAAATTTAATGAAGGTCTAATATATAAACTGTATCTGAACAATAATCATCCCACTTTATTAAAAGATCTTTACCGAAGGTAAGACATCTCCCCCTAAGATAAGTATTCCCCCCTTTTATGTTTGTTAATAGATAAAAGCAAGTTCGTAATATAAACACCTTCTCGCTTTTACGTAACACATATGAACATAAATGAAAACAAGTATATCATGAGATGCTGTTAAATGAAACAACAAATATGTCACCCAATATATGTTTTTAATAATTAGGTTGATCAGGTCTATTTATTAAAATTATACAGGTTGTTTAAAAAAATTATATATCATCCTTAGTATGTTAATAGAATAAATGAATGAATATAAATCAAGGTAAAGAATAATGTGAGAAATACTCAAATACTGATATTTATGAGTCAACCACCACTAACTACAATAACAATTGTCTACCAATAATCAATACTAAATCTCCCAAATATTAAAATTGAGTACAAATGCTATGAATAAAGTAAGCCTCGTATCTCTCAACATAATATGAAATAAAAACTAAAAGTAAGCTGACTACCTACATCTTCAAAACTCTTACCGGAATGAAAGATTATGTGCTTGAGTGGGAAACTAGGCTAGGTACATTGGAGCACATGTAATAATGTGATTGGTCAGGCCCATGACAACAAGACAATACCTAAGCATAACTGTCAATGGTGAGTGTAAATACTAATTCTATAGTTATTAGTGTAACCATTGTCTCCACATGTTACCGGTGTAATATATTTTTACTTGTATATTTAACAATGTTACTAAAAATCCCACTAGATCCCATATAAGATGAGACACCTAGTAAATATAATGTCCATAATTCCATAATCGGGATGTATCCTAAACAACCATGCTATAAAGCATAAAAAATATATGTATAGTTATATAAACTAGGGCTAACCCCATTTATTGAGAGGTCACTAGTACACCCCTCTGCTCTCCCTCTATAACCGGCACACCCCTCTACCACATCTCTCTCTCTCTCTCTCTCTCTCTCTCTCTCTCTATATATATATATATATATATATATATATATATATATATATATATATAGTATAGCAAGACGAGGACTCTAAATCGATTCATCGATAAAATAACAATCATATACGACCCATAGGGTGCAGCCTAATGGAATTCCAGAATTTTATTATATTTACACACCCCTTATGTATAAGAGCAATAACTCATATGATATATGTGGAGGATAAGTTTAATATACCAACTATGTTTTGTCATTTAGAATTATATAATTCATGAGGTGTTTGTCATTTATCATGAGTTAGTGACTCGTATTTAAAATTCAATCCTAACAATCAATACCCACCAATACACTACCCTTACATAATTTCCAAGAATTATAACTATTTATCCTACATGGGAAGATTGAATTCTTTAGTCTTTAGTACATTATAGTGAATAGAGGAATATATAATTTTAATTTACAATTAAGGTTCGTTCATACACTTTTATCAAAATTGTAACCCTTCTTTAAATTCCAATTTACTAGATTTAATTTATGGGAATCCAACATATAATCCATCCCTAATTTCTACATATGAATTTTAAAGGGAAACAATCCAAATCTCATATGAAAGGGTAACCTACAACATGTGATTTCAATTATACGGTAAATTATAATAAGAATATACAATTCTCTAACCCAATAAGAATATACGGTAAATTATAATAAGAATATACGATAAATTATAATAAATTTATATGTTCATAATTCTCAATAGTAGTAGAAATAATTTACATGCTACAAACATCCCCCTAGTGTACACACCCGCTCCCCACACAGGTGACACCAAACGTCCCGCTACTAAATGGTAAACATATTCATAAGATGGCTGATACAGCTAATGCACCTACTAGCCTGACTCACACTCGAATTTGGTACTAATAATCAAATATTGTGACTCATCCATGTCAAAAAAAATGTATTATATACTCATACGAATGAAGTAAAATTCTCTTTCCCATTATCATCTAGTTTGTCTAGTCAACGGGCCCTTGAGCATAACTCTCGTGTCAGATCCGACCCGTGACTTACTACTATGGTTGTATAATAAGGATTGCATACTTTAGTTACCCCTTACCTCGCTCTGGGTAATCTTTCTTTCCGTGGTCTGTCACTTTGCAACCGTATTAATTCCAAGAAATACTCTCTTGTTTCCTTTCTAGCCTGCTGGTCTTCCGTGTCATTCCCTCATCCCTAATGGCCCTGAGGAATGAATATACTGTTGTTATTATTGAGGACCCTACTGGCCCTACCTGAGATTGCCACTCTCCGTCTAATCACTTTCGGATCTAAATCTCTTAGTCATGTCATTCTGTCAAAAGTTTCTCTCCCCCCCATTGTTATACTCTACTGTAATTATTCCCGTCTATTGGCAATATGTTGGTGTGTCCTTCAGTCGAACCAGGTAGTCTTAGCCCTGATTGTTACTCTGCGTTGTCCCTTTGGTTCCACTAGTCTTCTGGAACACGTCGTTGGCCTTAATGGTCCTGACTGATTCCATCGTCACTTTGAAGAAATTTAACCGGTCTGAAACATTTAAATGGGTCCCTTACTGGGTATACCCTTCTATGACGCTTCACTAGCACCGTTAAATCCAGTCTTGTTCTTAGGTTAGATATTATAACCCTATTGACCCCTTCCTCTTAGAAGTTTGATGTGAACTTATACACATGTGATCCAGACGATATTGACATCAGTTATCCCAATCGAATTTCCCTTTCTCTCTTATGAATCCTTCCTACAGGTCCATTATTAATATATTGACCCTTTATCATTCTCCGTATTCCCTTCGTTAGGTACGAAGTTTGCTAAAAAAATCATCGTCTCTCTCAATTGATCACCATCTAGCTTACTTGTGTAAGTTTCTAAACTCCAATCGCATCTCTGTCAGAATATAAGAGACAAGACTTTTCGGTCACTTCTCCCAAATCCTTCAATTCACTCTATATCTACTTTCTTATATGGGATGACAAACTCATATCACCTCAATACTGCTCCTATGAGCAAGGGTTGTACCTGTCCTGGGTGTCACTGCACTACATAATACGACGCAAATATTGTATATTTCACTCGTTAATCTACGCGTTATTAGCCCCCTCGGGTATCTTAATCCCTATATTTATGCTCATTAACCAGACAACCTCGGATTTCTATCTTAACATGTTTTGTAGGGGTTAATTGAACTTTTGTAGGTATTTGGATGCTTAGTATGAGGTTCAGACGCTTTCCGGAAATGTTTTGTTAAAGATTGCAGCTTCGGGGGAATTTTAGTAATTTCAACATTTGGGTTTGAATCCCGAGCTCTTCACGGAAGTTGAATCCTTTTGATTTCTCTTCGTGTGGCCACTGACAGTGCATGAATTCGAGTTGTATCGATGGAGTTATGGCATTTTTAGGAATCATTTTGACTTAAAAAGTACACTTAAGGTCACATTCAAGGGCATTTTAGTCATTTCATATTTTGGTTTTTTAGCCTATTTTCTTCTTGGATATTTTATCCCTCCGAGTTATCTTCGCGTAGCCTCTGACCGTGCCTAGTTCCGAGCTATAACGAAGAAATGGCGGCATTTCCAATAAAACAGGATAAAGCTGCAGATTTCAGACCTGTAGGGTGCGAATCGATTCGGCCAAAATCCGAATCGATTCGGAATGCACCAACATACCAGTTATGAAATTCCCCTGTTTTCGAATCGATTCGGCCCAATTTCGAATCGATTCGGCCCTGCAGATTTTTGTTTTTCTTCCCTTTAATTACAAGTTTGCCATGTGATATATTGTATATAACTCATTTTCTCTCATTTGAGAGATATATCTCAATTTTGTCTTAGATTTTAGGGTTTGTAGTTGGGAGCTAAATCCTACTCCTCTCTTGTACTCTTTGTTTTGTAAGTTGTACCTTAACTTTAATTACATTAATTTAGTTGTCTTCCTTAATTTCCATGCTTTGATTTACTTGATTTCTCTACTTTCTTGCCTAGATTAATTTATTTCTTGTTGTAATTAGTTTATTGCTTCGTTAATTAGATTCACATGCTTTCTTTAATCGCTTGCTAGGTAACTTTACTGCGTTTATTTACCGCGTTTTTAATATGCTTTCTGGCTAATTTAGTTTAGGTTGTCTTGAATTAAACTCACTCGAGTTGACGCGTTGCTTTGCTTTGGTGATGGTGTTTACGGGTCTATTTCGGGTGCGTTATCCTAGTTATTGCGTCTAGGAGATTTACGGGGCATATCATGTATGTCCCGTGCTTACGACCTTGCGTGCGCAATTTTCGGGATATTTGTTGACGCCAAAATCGTATTAGGCTTTTATGCAAATTTAGGGGCGTGACAACCCTTGATTTAATTTACTGTCGAAACGAGATGCATTTGTAATAACTCGTCGACCCATGTTAACCATATTATACTAATTAACTCGGGTGAGGGATATTCGACGCAACCTATAGTTTTTACTCGCTTTCTTAATCTAGCTTTATTTTTCCTCGCCTAGATTACTATTTCCATTTTATGCATCTTTCCCCTTTTGTGTATAATCATCTTTTACCGTTTTATTTCGGAATAATAAACCTTATAAATTCTAGCAACTCGTCTCTGTGAATTTTCGATACCCGACTTACCGCTATACTCACCCGTTGAGTGTAGTCGTAGTTTAGGTTTTTGTATAGTTCAGGTGAGCCGAATATAAAACGACCGGCGCGTAGGTGGCTCTCGCGCCGCGGAAAAACCCTGTCTATCAAAATGGCACCGTTACTGGGGACTAGTTTGTTTTAGACTTTATTTGATTTAGTATTTCATAGTATTTTCTTTCTATTTGTATTATTTGCTAATCTTTTGCAGGACTTCCACATTTGAGCTCTTAGAAATGCTTGAATATTTCCCGCGCGAACCTACTTTGTGGAATTCTCCACTTCGAGCCATTTTTGGGGTAAGCATCTCTTATTTCAATTCTTTCGGTAATCCTTGTTATAATCCTCAAAATTTCCACAAACCTATGACTTTCGGTGAATACTTAGAATTCCAAAAATTTACTAATTCAAATATGACTTTGGGCGAGTATACCGAAGTCAAAACTTAGGTTATTGGAATTTTCATGATGATGATAATGATTTTGGGCCTTTACCTCCTTATAATAGGAGTTTTGAAACGAATTCGAATAGTTTTCAAAATTCCTATAATAATGAGTTTTCGTTTAAGTCCGATGGTAATTTTCAAAGTTCCCATTTTCTTGCATCCGCACCTCAACCCATGACATTCGGTGAGGGCTTGCGTATGTATGAAAATGAAAAAATTGAAACTCGTTATCGGGAAGAAAGTCGTTCGGGGGAACATGAGTTGGATTTATTATTTGAGTCCGACGACAATTTTGCTTCCGAGACTTTCGAGGTCGAGGAATGTTTTGAATCAAATGAGGTACTTGTGCCTACTTTGGAACAAGCCATTCCAGACTTTGCCCATTGCGTAATAGATATTGAAAGTGAGGATGATAATGACGTAATATCTATTTACAATGAAATGATTTCTTCTTTGGCCCCCAAAGAAGAACATTTCATTGAAAATGATATTATTTCATTTGAAACTCAAACCTCATGCGATGATGATTCATCTCATGAGTTTGAATTTCTTTCATCCCCATTTTCATTCTCTATAATCACATCGTCACAAGTACCCGATGATTCGGTTTCAAACTTTAATGTTTTAAACCTTTTCGCCGATGAGGAGTACTTTCTCGAGTCGCCCTCCACGATCGCATCTTTGCCTTTGTGTGCACCGCCTCCCATTAGAACTTCAAAATCCTTCGGGGGATATTCGTCTTTTCTCGGTCCCCACATATTTTTATCACCCGTTCAATCCAAACCCCCCATCGTCCCTCCAAAACTTTTAATTGGCGATGGTTCAATATGATATGTTTGAAATCTTTTTCGTTGTTGTTGAGTTTGTCTCATGTTGGGTTGGGCATATTTTAAGGAAACCATGTGATGTTTGAGGGTATCATCCCTGAAAACCCTCACGAGACGACACTCGTCCATTAGGGTAACCTAGGGGGTTAACGGCTTATTACATATGCTAAATGCAATCGTTCGCCCGTGAAAGTGGCCTTATCTTTTTATTGCTTATTCATCCCATTTTGTACTTGTATCCCTCTTTTGGTTTACTTATAGTTCTTGTTGTTTCTTATTTCATTGTTAGGGACTAGCAATGTGTAAGTTAGGGGGTGTGATACGACGCAAATATTGCGTATTTCACTCGTTAACCTACGCGTTATTATCCCCCTCGGGTATCTTAATCCCTATATTTATGCTCGTTAACCAGACAACCTCGAATTTCTATGTTGGCTAATTGAGCTTTTGTAGGTACTTGGATGCTTAGTATGAGGTTCGGACGCTTTCCGGAAATGTTTTGTTAAAGATTGCATCTTCGGGGGCATTTTAGTAATTTCAGCATTTGGGTTTGAATCCCGAGCTCTTCATGGAAGTTGAATCCCTTTGATTTCTCTTCGCGTGGCCACTGACGGTGCATGAATCCGAGTTGTATCGATGGAGTTATGGCATTTTTAGGAATCATTTTGACTTAAAAAGTACACTCAAGGTCACATTCAAGTGCATTTTAGTCATTTCATATTTTGGTTTTTTAGCCTAATGTCTTCTTGGATGTTGTAGCCCTCTGATTTATCTTCGCTTAGACTCCGACCGTGCTTAATTCCGAGCTATAACTAACAAATGACGGTATTTTTCGTAAAACAGGACAAAGCTACAGATTTCAGACCTGTAGGGTGCGAATCGATTCGGCCAAAATCCGAATCGATTCGGAATGCACCAGCATACCAGTTACGAAATTCCCCTATTTTTGAATCGATTTGGCCCAATTCCGAATCGATTCGGCCCTGTAGATTTTTGTTTTTCTTCCCTTTAATTACAAGTTTGCCATGGGATATTTTGTATATAACTCATTTTCTCTCATTTGAGAGATATATCTCCATTTTGTCTTAGATTTTAGGGTTTGTAGTTGGGAGCTAAATCCGACTCCTCTTTTGTACTCTTTGTTTTGTCAGTTGTACCTTAACTTTAATTACATTAATTTAGTTGTCTTCCTTAATTTCCATGCTTTGATTTACTTGATTTCTCTACTTTCTTGCCTAGATTAATTTATTTCTTGTTGTAATTAGTTTATTGCTTTGTTAATTAGATTTACATGCTTTTTTTAATCGCTTTTTAGGTAACTTTACCGCGTTTATTTATCGCGTTTTTAATATGCTTTCTGGCTAATTTAGTTTAGGTTGTCTTGAATTGAATTCACTCGAGTTGACGCGTTGCTTTGCTTTGCTTTGGTGATGGTGTTTACGGGTCTATTTCGGGTGCGTTATCCTAGTTATTGCGCCTAGGAGATTTGATGGGGAATATCATGTATGTCCCGTGCTTACGACCTTGCGTGTGCAATTTTCGAGATATTTGTTGACGCCAAAATCGTATTAGGCTTTTATGCAAATTTAGGGGCGTGACACCCCTTGATTTAATTAACTGTCGAGGAGAGATGCATTTGTAATAACTCGTCGACCCATGTAACCATTTTATACTAATTAACTCGGGTGAGGGATATTCGACGCAGCCTACAGTTTTTACTCGCTTTCTTAATCTAGCTTTATTTTTCCTCGCCTAGATTACTATTTCCATTTTATGCATCTTTCCCCTTTTTGTGTATAATCATCTTTTACCGTTTTATTTCGGAATAATAAACCTTATAAATTCTAGCAACTCGTCTCTGTGGATTTTCGATACCCGACTTACCGCTATACTCACCCGTTGAGTGTAGTCGTAGTTTAGGTTTTTTTATAGTTCAGGTGAGCCGAATATAAAACGACCGGCGCGTAGGTGACTCTCGCACCGCGGAAAAACCCTGTATATCACTACACCCTACACAATTATGTTTGGATCACATCCATTCGTCGATCAATCACACTACCTCTCCTTCCCGACTCCTTACAGGTGACTCTTCGAAAGAGTCCCTTTGATTCGCCCATACCTACAGTGCGGGTAAGTCTGAAATTGTACCATCGTTCTTTACAATGATGCTTGGGGAAATTACTATCCCCGATTGATTATTATAATCGTCATCTGTTCCAAAAATATTTATGGTGACTTCTAACGTGGTTATCATTTCCAAAATACTACTTTTGCTGAGCTCTTCTTCCTATAATCCTTTTAATGTCCTTTATTGGTCGTTCTGTATGGTTTGATGTACGACGTCCAACCGAACTCGTATATGAATCACCTAAACTATTCTTAATAGCAAGAGAACATAAGTTGCATACGTATAGGAATACAACAATCCTAAAATAAGGCTCTATATCAAAGAACGCTATGCTAAAATGTGAAAAGCCACAGAGATCCTAAAGACTCTTGAACTTGATGCTCTGATACCACCTGTGACACCCCGCCTAATTAAATATCGAGTGATCAGTCCTTTATGAAATTTAAAACAGAATATCCAGTTGGATCAGTCTTAGTATCACTGTCGAAAACTTTTTATTAATTACTAACCACCTAATATTTAAAAAGTCAGATGTTAATTTTTTTTCAACATACAAGTAATTAAATGATTAACTAAACATTCACCATCCAATAACAAACTCATAGGAATTATAACGATATAATGAAATAAACTGAGTTTGGGGTAAACACTTCCAGTCTAAATCCCAAATACAATAATTTGAAATTAAATAAATCCCAACAACTGAAATATAAATGAATGTCTGAAACCACTATCTCTAAATAAGAAGGGGCAATATGCTCTGACTAAAATAAACAACTCTGAGTGAATCAAGGATGAATTTGGAGGGGTTTAATGCTGAGGTCCTGTAACTTCCACAACAGCTACAGCATGTCAACTAAATGAAACTCCTAGGCTTGACGACTTTGTGGATGGGCACCTAAAAATTGGTTGACAAAAATAGATTTGGAAGCAAACGGGTCAGAGCCCGAGCTGAATTTTTTTTAGAAACGACAATTATTTATATTGCATAAATACCAGATATGGTATACATGTTAGTCACGTGCTCTCGCTAGAAATTCTCACCTCTCAACTATTGTGCATGCCTAATGTATACTCCTAACCCGTACTAGTTATACTATCCACCCAAACTAGTTTAAATCAAGTCTTTCACTACGACGCCTAAGTCATTGTGTCCACTCGTATTACCCGAATAATACATTCTTGCATTTCTAATATTTATTAATCAATTCAAGTATTTCTTTACTCATATGTGTTACCACATTTATAACTTATTTTATATGTCATACTCTTTCTCATTTACTAGTAGAATAATCACAAGTGTATATATATACATCACTATCATAATATATATACTAATAAGGCACCCCGAGACTAAGCTATGGTTCATTCGTACTCTACTATCAAGTCCTAGTATATCGCATACTATATGAAGGGATATAGGTTCATAATCACTCTAGAACCATATAAAAACACAAATCACACATAATGAAGGCGAATCATAGTTCCAAGTCACAAGGGAGACACACATACCCACTCACCCCTTTGACCGTCTGCACTATCATTCACAGTAAGTTGTACCAAGGTTCTATGGTTCTGAGATACAAGTCCATATTCCCCCGATGGGCTCATCAGAAAAGAATGTCCTAGCGCATACCATATAAAAACATAAATCACACATAATGAAGGCGAATCATAGTACCAAGTCACAAGGAAGACGCACATACCCACTCACCCCTACGACCGTCTGCATTATCATTCACAGTAGGTTGTACCAAGGTTCTATGGTTCTGAGGTACAAGTCCTTATTACCCCGATGGGCTCATCAAAAAAGACTGTCCTAGAGCAGAAACCTCCGTGATAGTAAGTAGAGCGGTATGATTCATTACACATAATAACCCATACGATAGGTAATCACACAACCTAAGTATATATAAATTCCCTATAGGTATACACACGTCCCATTTTTTGAGTCTCCTACGTAGTATATTTATATCTCGAATATCTTACGTGATATTTTATTTAATGCGATAACTCTCGTCGCATAACTTCAAGTACCTTTCCCTATCCCTAAAAGGTTACTAAGTTTTCATTTATTTCTTGGGTTATTTCTGTAACTATAATGTACCTCCACTACTGGTACTAACCTTGAGTATTCATTTATCCGATTTAAACCCCAATTTATATAATGTACCTCCACTACGGGTCTTAAGTATATCCTACTGCCCTTTCCTAAGTTCCATTATGTTCAATTAATCAACACCAAAGATTTCTAAAAGTTGGGATTTAATCAAATATTAAAAAGGAAGCAAATCACATTTTTCAGGGGAGTCAATCGATCGAAGAAATGGGTCGATCGATAGACATTCTTGAGTCGATCGATCGATCGATCAGTTATTTGCCCAGGTTTTTCTTAATAGTTACGGGTTTCTTAATTTTTAACCACCAAAAATCATATTTACACATCTCCAAATTGATATTAATGTAACTTAGATCCTATACTAACATACATGGGCAAATTCTAACGTATCTAAATCCTTTAAACATCATTAACATGCATAAATTCACTCAAGAACCCTAGTTTTGACTTTATCATCAATTAAACATGTAAATACCATATTTATTCAACCAATTTGATTATAATAACTTGGGATTGATTCTACATGCATAAACGAACCTATTCCATTTCAGTTTTAACCCAAGAATCAGGATTTACACTATCTAAAATCTTCCAAAACATGAGATTTGCATATAGATGTTACCCTATTCTAACATGGATCATATATCTATTGTAAATTAACGCAAGATAATTACTTGCTTTATGTATCAGGTCTGGTCCGTTGGTGATGAAAGGTATGGGGTTGATTCTCTCTCTCCGATTTATACGTTGGCTGCTATGATGGTGCAAACGGTGTTCCAACAGTGGTTCAAGACTTTGAAAGCTCTTCCCTTTCCTCCTCCAATGGCCTCACAAGCTTTATTCTTGATATTTCTACGAATTCTAACCCTTATAGGCGTAGTAATTTCCTGGGTTTAATTACCCCCAAAAAAAAAATGTCTAAAATACCCTCTCGGGGTGTCGATTTGGCTTAAAAATGTCCCGGG
This sequence comes from Sambucus nigra, assembly GCA_949130495.1. NCBI lineage: Eukaryota > Viridiplantae > Streptophyta > Magnoliopsida > Dipsacales > Adoxaceae > Sambucus > Sambucus nigra. The sequence continues at coordinate 481,590,549 of OX422221.1, read as the reverse complement.
ACCTAAACTAAACCCCCGGGTAGACTTTTCTGACTATCTAAACCCTTTCGGACACTTTGGTGCACTCGAAAAGATCATATGTGTGACTTATAAATAAATTACTTTTATTCTATTAAATTTAGTCCCGACACGGTTGATACGCTCGTCCCGACTTAATTACCATAAATGTCATATTATTCGCTCACGACAATTAATTCATAATTACATATTACTGTGCTCACTAAGTAATATTCAATATAATTGACATCAATAAATACTAACTCTCGTCGCGCTAGTAATTATTTAATTAAATTCGGATTAATTATAAATAAATTTTATATTTTTAAATCAATTAATCCCATAATTAAAATCATTCAAAATACGGGGTATTACAACTGTTTAGACAAACAATCCATTTTCCTTTGAAAACTTCCTGTCTAGTGACAAATGGTCACTTCTAAGCCCTGTTTAACGTTGGTCAACTCTCGAACCCGAAAGTGGCTTAATGGATTCTTGAAGATCTCTAAATACCCTTTCCAACAGTTTGCCCCATGCATGATTCTTACTTACGGTTTGCATTTTACGACTATTTTTTCGACAAACCTGTCCCTGACTACCAAATAGCACCTAGGAACCCTGCTTATCGGCAGTGTGCTTGAGGTGCTATGCCGACAGGTAGGTTCAGACCCCTGCCAATCGGCACCCCCTTGTCCTTATAAATAAAGTCCATGACCTCACTTTGAAAGGCACCCCTGAACACCCCTCTCAGCAAGTCAATAAACATTCTCTCTAATTCAGACTTGTTCCTTTTCTTAAAAACCCCATCTTCCAACATTCCCTTCCATCACTTTATTACCTCACTTGGTAAATTCTCCCCACCTATCCGTACCACTTTCATACCCTTATAAGGTCAGCACATCTATATCTCAAGGTTAACATCAAGCACTCATAAGGAGGTCAACTTCTCCATCCCTTTCTATAATTCTCTCATTTTAATGTTATTTACTTTATTTTTATCCTAGCATTTTACTGCCTTACGTCACAACTAATCTCAACTCTTTATGAGTAGTATTTTCACATAATCTATTTTCACAAAAAACCAAAAAATAAGAAAAAGAGGGTTTATTTATAAATTCCAATAGAGGGATTCTCATCTCACACTCTCACTCTTAAAATACATTTTGTCTACACACATACATGAGAGAAATCCACCGTTTGGATTTATGGATTAAGATCCACCCTGTGCTATCTTTGAACTACGTGGACTTTGATGGACTTTGGGCTACGTAGGCATCTTGGGCTATCCTAAGATTCAAGTCCTCCTTTAGGCATTTTTATAAGTTTCCCTCATATCATTCTTTAGGAATTTAATATTCTTACATACTTGTGTTCCATTCGATATATACATTCACTCTTCTATAGTGACTTATGATTCGGCAAAAACTCATATTATATTTTGAATTTTTATTTTTAGGAACACTCCTAAGGATGAATTCACTACGTCCTTTTCCACGACGCGAGTTGAATGATTCCATTATTCACCTATATTACATGAGCACACACTTCATGGAGTCTAATAGAAGAACATTATCACATGTCCATAAGAGATCGAAAGGGTGGAACAGATTCCTAACACCTACCCATTTCGTAACTTAGTCCCCGGACTTTTGAACTACTTGAATTCATTAGCATCAGTATTATTTTTGATGATATTCTCTCGAGGCGGAGACATTTCTTTTGCCTATTTTGTGCAAAATAGGTTGACGACTCTATCTCTACACATTATCCCCCACATTGACAACGGTCTAGCGCCCCGAGAAAGGGCACAACCCCGCGCGCATCAGAGGGAATCCTAAGGGAAGCCCCGAGATGGCCACATGTAGGAATAGGTATAACTTGAACCAACAAAAATCATACAATCATTCTAAACAAACTTGCCTTGATGATTTGTGGGAGAACTAAGCCAAATCTCCTAATTTCTCCTCTTCTCTTCATGTGCCTTATCTTTAACCCCCAAGGTGATTTCGAAATGTGATCTGTGACTAATGAGATCCGCGATTGACTAATTAAAATTGTTGATCCCGAAATTAGGGTTTGACCCCAAATGGGCCTCACCTAAAAAAAGTCCAAAATCACCTCCCAATGACTTGAAACCTTACCCAAGCATTATACTAACCCAATAGGCCTCTGATGCACCCTTTTAAAATAAAAACAAACTTTCTATGTCTTCCAAAAGCCAAATACCATATATACCCAAAATAAATAACTAGTTACTCAGTTATATATTAATTGATCGGTACGAGTCCAAATATCACTTAATCAATTGATGAATTCACATAAAAAATCGATTTTAAAGCCGAACTAAATAACACATAAAAATGTAAATAATGAAATCTCATGCCACAATCAAGCGCACAAAATTAATTTCCACTATTTTTTTATAATTATATAACATGCATAAAAATACGGGGTATTACATCCCCCCCCCTAGTAGGGAATTTCATCCTCAAATTCGAATCAATTATATTTCTAGTCGAAAATTTAACCTTATTCCACATGTAGCGTCCTCTTACTACTATAAGTGAATCTATCCACTATGACCTCCTCGTCTAAGGACACCTATACTTTATGGTATTCCCAAACACCCATAGACTAATACCTTCCTAACTCATAGCTCAAATCAACGTGGCCAATAAAATCTGATGGCCACAAATGGTCTCATGCCCTTCGTAGGACTTAGGACCTCATCACAATCAAATGAGAAATCTCTTATAATTTTGTACTTCTAATCGTGTCTAAAATGTAAAGTGAATCACCAAACATGTGCCTTGGCCAATTCCACCTCTCGTAGTCTGGACCCCCCTTTAGCAAAAAATAATTCCTAAAAAATTATAGTCCTCTCCTATCTTCGAATGGAGAAAGGAACCTATTCCTAATACTATTTGTATATCCATTCTTGGTAGACCTCAATGTTGGGCATAAACCACCCCTAATCACAGATTTGGGTGTAATGAACACCATTACCATGCCATTCCCTCTTCATTAAGATATCATCACAAATCACGGTGAACAACCCCTTCGCGCGGTCGAAATCCACTACTAACGCACCCTCTCCGTATTGCACTAGAAAGATGCCTTCGAGATATTCTTCTCCTGATTATATCACTGATAATAACTCATTCATGTCTTAATTTTTTTAAGGAAACATTCTCCTAGACTATTCCCCTAGTTGTTGATGTGTAACAACAAACATACGTCTTATATAATTACCTTACACTGCTCTTGGTGGTCCACATATCTGCTTAGTGAATCATCCCTCTTTTGGAAGTTCCTTAAGGTAAATTTGTCACCATATACTCTATAGACCCCAAAACCATGGTGTCTATTCTTGTGACACCTCTACTATCACTGACGAAGTTGATACTATGAAATTCCCTCGCATTGGACCCAAAGCTAGTGCCAATCTCTAAGGTAAAAATTTCTCTCTCATGTAGGTGATAACTCAACACCTATCTGAAAAAAATTAGAAAACCTCGAACCATATATGACACCTCTATACAACTGTAATCCCCTACAATGTGATCACACTTGTACATAAACAAGTATGCCAGACCTTCTCCCGAGCCTAAGCACCACTACCTATATCAAATTTCGCCTCAAAACATCATATAAAAGCTTACCCCCTGTGGTCGATATAAATAGAAAACATAGTTGCACACAGAAGCTCACTAATAATAAGATGATATCTCATCTAAAAGTCAACCAAGTGGCCAAAACCAAGCCGACCAAAAAACTTTCCACGTTTCTATCATCACAATGTAAAGAATTCCCCCAACTCGCTAGAGGTAACCACAAATACATAAAGCTTAAAGAAGATATGCATACCTCATTATTGTAGTACACACACATTACTAATAAAGAATGAAAAATCCTCGATATATAAGCCAGTCTCATGCGCTCGAACCATAAGCTTACCCATCTCCATCCCCCGTATGTACCCCAAAGAGTTGGTTGCCACTAAACACTCTCCGCAAGTGTAAAATCTTCCTATATCGAAATTATTGAAATGGCGACCCCATTGGAAGCCCTGCTGACCTTGACTCATCGATCGTTACTACTAAAACTTGCCTCGTTTGGACCAATCTTATTAATTGTAACCCTACCGGTTATAATTCCCTGTCTCTCTTGGCCTTAACAGATCATATGATCTACTCTTATAATTCTCTTGAAATTTTCTCCCTCTTATGCTGTTCCTTCTGTATATAAAGTACCCCTGCTAGGATTTATGCTACACCGTCTTTATTTATTAGGTGTACTTTGACCTCGGTCTTCTAAATATTAGTGACTCTTTCCCTATAATAGTATTAATGCTCATACTAATGTAGGAGGGTAATTTCAACCACCTGGGCGTAAGTGGTGAAAAATGGGTTACCCGGTAACACCAGCCAGACCTTTCTCACACGATTTGTGTCCACACCAAAAAGTTTTTCTCACACTCTAACTGATAACACGGACATCCTTATGCACTTTCAGATCAATCTCTCCCAGTGCAAGAAGAGAAAAATAGTTAAACTCCTTCTCATATTGTCCAACACACGATTGCACAAATAAGGAATCTGAAAGCTTACTCCTTATGCCATTATAGATGGCAAGTGAATTTTTTTCCCTCGAACCACATGCTAAGCACTTTCTAAAGGTATTACAACCAAAATCCCTTAACTATCGACTGAAGACGACCTCATGGATGGGACATCTCCTAATAGAAATCCAAACAAGGAACCCTCACGATACACTTAGTCTATCTGAGTCGTTCGTCCGAAAATAATGGCACGAAACCTCCTAAACGGTTATCGTTATAGAGAACACAAACCCTAAATGGTAAAGCACTAAAGTAGACAAATAACACAACACAAAAAAGAGAAAAAACACTCAATATCCTTAGGACACTAGAACCTGGAATGATCTGATACCAACTGTGACACCCCGCAAAATCCATAAATAGATTGATCAGGTCTAATACAAAAATCAAGGAAATAAAAAATATTTTGTAACATTCTCCGCATAACAAAACAACTAAAACTGAACAAGAAATAACAATATAATGAAATAATGAATAACATGAATCCAAGATTCATACCAATAACCATGAATACTACCGATACAAGTAAACCAAACTAGAGAATATAAAATGTAACTCATACGATCTCTGAATACAAAAAACATAAATACAAACTAACTGAACTAAAAGTATAAGGAGATGATGAGTTACACTTGCTCGACTCATAAAATATAAAAGTACGAATGGAACGTAGCTAGAGGTTATCCTCCAATGATATAACTCTAATAAGGCAGGAAAAATGATCTAAGACTTGTGAAAACACATGTATAACAACGTAAACAACAAGTCTATAAATAATAAAAGTATAACTGATGTTGGAATAGATCATAACTATGCATCCGCCTCTCGCATTTTAATGTCTTTTAGATTTATCCAATCCGAAAATCCTAAACAACACGTGGTTCTAAGTCCCGAACCCATATGTAGCCTATGTGATTAAAGCTTTACATCTTCATTATTTAATCTTTAGTTTCTTATTTTTAAGTTAGTTTATTTCATTATAAAACATAAGTTGTATAGTAGTATCTAACCTACATTACATCCCACCAAAAAACCAATATTCCATAACATGTTTAGATCTCAGGCCTATACGCATTTGACTATCTCATGCCAATAGTACAATATGCACATATCTAGTATATGTAATACACGAATCTAAACACAAAACTATGTAGGTAGGTATACCTATTACAGGTCTTATACATCTCTAGTATAACATATAAACTGGTATAACTATCTCTAGTACCGCCATATAATAATAACTTATGGTAAGAGAAAGACTCTCTCACATCTAACATATATACAAAGGTACGACTCCATGCATGCATAAATAAATGGATAATTTTCATGCCCACTCTATTACCTTCGGGGATCACTTGCACGCACTAGGCATAGCCTTCAGCTGCCCCAAACCTATAACCTCATCATGATCGAGGGATAAATTGCTATGCTTTCTCATCACACATATAGACTACCATACCCAAGACTATAAGATGACCATCAGTCGCATACCCAATAGCTATACGATGGCAACTCCTTGTATGCCCTCTCTGGAACACGATTACACAGGCGTAGGACTTTAGGGTAAAATAACCTTGGAAACTCATCTACTCATCGAGGTCTATGTCGTACGTGCCCCCATAATGGATTCCCTCATAGTACGTATGCCAACGAGCAATCACTCATGGTATGTATTGCACATAAAGCATCCAATTATATATAACCCTCACTAACAAGTTAAAACAAATAAACATAATTACATATCAATTAAACAGTAACGGGTCACATATACAATCTTCATTAACGTAACGTACACAACCCTCATTAACGGGGTTAAGATAAATCACATATACATTCCGACACAATTCTACCGGGTTAGGCTTAGCATTGCCATTCGTAAAACGGTATAATACATCTTTAACCTTATATTCATTGCATGATACTTTAATACTAACCCTCTTGATTTACAAATATAGGTATTGTTTAACCCTACCATAAATCAAAACACGCCCATCAACTATATTCAATCTCGATTAACCCTAGTCTAATCTCCCAAGGCTTTACATTTAGGTATCAATCCACACCTAATTTATATGAGACCATAGAATTTGATAACTACTCACCCTAGGGATTTTAATAAAAATCCTAATCTCATCAAAAGGATAAATGCCCCATTAGAATATCACCAAAACTCTAATAATCCCGTCTAATATCCCCAATCCAATAAACTTCCAGTATTGCAAAAGAACAACCTAATATACTCTCGAGTTTTCAAACTAATGACCTAAATGCAAATTAGCCCCTTTAGACCAACTAATTCTGCAAATATGCAAATAACCCAAACACCAATTTCTAACATCTCAAATCATTTGAATTCAACTCCATTCTATAGGTATAAGAAACCAAAAGGCCAAACTATACTATCCTTAAACCACTAAACCCAACAGTTTACCCAAATAAAAAAAATCCTCACTTTGGCCAAACCTGCCACTGTCGATCTTTCGACGGCCCCAGAAAGTTAACATTGACCATTATTACGGGATTCATCCTCTTCAACACTCAATTTCTCTCACTAAACCTACATTAATGAACTCAAAAAATTCATTCAAGCCCCAACCAACATCTAAATGATAAAATCACATCAAATAAACAATTGGAACTTATTTTTAACCTCAAATCAATACTTTTATCATAATATTTACACAAGGCGCAACTTCTTATTTAAGAACCCTGGCTTTCTTTAATTTCTTCAATTAGTACATGCTTTCTTCAAATTTCTACATGATATCAATGGGTTTTTATATTTTTTCACATACAAATGAATTAATAATCATTATTTAATCAATCTAAGTCAGATTTATAATGGAAATTAACAAATTAAGGGGAGATTCAAACTAATTATTACTAATTTGGATTAATTACGAAATCATTCGATTTCAATCATAAAACTCAGATTTATAACACAATTTGGTTTAAATTCATATGAATAAACATACACTGAACCAATAAAAATCATACAATCATTCTGAATAAACTTGCCTTGATAATTTATGGGAAGAACCAAGTCAAATCTCCAAATATCCCCTTTCCTCTTCATGTGCCTTCTCTCTAGCCCCTAAGGTGCTTGCCAAATGTGATTTATGATCAATGAGATCTCCAAACGAGTCATTAAAACCTTTAATCCCAAAATTGGGGTTGGGCCCCAAACGGGCCTCACCAGAAAGATCCCAAAATTACCTCCAAATAACTTGGAACCTTACCCAATCCTTATATTAACCCAATAGGCGTAAAGTCCACCTTTTAAACTAAAAACGAACTTTCTACGCATCCCAAAAGTAAAATACTAAATATACCCAAAACAAATAACTAACGCTCATTTATTTATTAATTAATTGGTACGTGTCCAAATATAATTTCCACTAATTTTTCATAATTAAATAATTTGCATAAATACGGAATATTACATGCCATACAAAATGTGTAAGACTATTACACAAAATAAATCAAAAATCTTTTTGAGTTTTTAAATTTTTTCAAAAATGACTAAAAAGGCAAATAAAATATATTTGTATTTTTGTCATATAGACTCAACAAAATGAAGAATCAAAATACAAAATACAAAAACATGCAAACATAATCACTCATAAGATATACCATGGGATAAATCATGTGAAAGCAAGAAAGAATCAGTCTATCATTTAATGCTTCCAAATTGATTTCCTAATCGAAATAGATGAATAATTAATGCTTCGGGTTTAGGAAACCATGGTGACACTAGACTTAGACTTCCTAGGACATTTTTCAAAATCATAAAAAATGCTTAAGGTGACCTTTCCTGCCGCAATGTGTGCAAGTGTAGACATGATGAGGAATGTTATCTTTTGGGTTGACCTTTTCTAACGTCCTTGGGTATGACTGACTCTTTTAAAACTTTGGTCTTTTCTTTAAGAGCGGAAGCATTGGGAACATCGTAGGTAATACCAACCTTGTCATTTTTTATTTAGACGGTACATAAATTCTTATCTAACTTCTCCGACCTAGATTCCAAATTAAATTTGACACAACTTGGGTCTCTTAATTTCTCCTCTAACATCATAATCCTAGACTAAAGTAAAAAATGAGACTCATCAAATTTTAGGGACTCCTTCTTTAAAATTTTAAATAGACCACGAAGGTTATATCTCTCTCCCTAAATATACTCGAGCTTCTCTCTACGAGTCTTCTCATGTTCCCTTTAATACTCAATAAATTTACTATCATCATTTCATATGGCACACTCTTTCCACTTAGACTCTAACTTCAAGTTCACCTTTTCAATTTTAATAACTCCGTGTACAACTCATGAAAGGTAACCCGAAGGTCACTCTTCTCCTCTTCCTCTTCTTCTTCCTCACTAGCTTAGGAGTCACAAGACGGACCTAGGAACCGTCATGCATATGATAATATTCAACGTTGGAAGACTTTTTATTTAAACTCACATGACTATTCATAAAAGCGGTGAAGATACGCTCCACGGGGGAATCACATTCCTCTTTCGACTCACTACTTTTTAAGGGTAGTGTTATACACTTTAGTCTTCTTACCTTCCTTCCTTAGTTGTATAGGACACTCACGCGAATAATGCCCAAAAACTTGGCATTCAAAACACTTATCTCAGTCATCCACCTTCATAGGGTTATACCTCTTCTTCCTATCATAATCAATCACAAAGTTCTTTGATTTTTTATCAAACATCTAATCCTCTAAGATTAAGAAAATTTGTGAGCTTCCTAGCAAACCTAGTGACCTCTTCAAGATCTAACTCACCCTCACTATCCAAATTCGACACATCCTCTTTATGGGTTTTCAAGGCAAGACCCTTTTCTTTCTTTGGGGTACACATGTTCATCTCACATGTTTGGAGGCCACCTATAAGTTCTTCGACCTGTATATTATCGATAACACCAAGATAATCTAGGATCGTGACTATGACATTAAATCTTTCAGGAAACAACCTTAAGATTTTTTTGCACCACTCTAGGCTTGGGGATAAGCTCACTTAAGTTAAATGAGGAGTTGAAAATGTTCGAAAACATGGCATAAAAATAATCAAAAGACTCATGCTATAACATTTAAATGGTATTAAATTTAGTCGTCAGATTTTTTAACTTAGAAGCCCTAACCATGTGAGTGCCATCGCGTGCGGATTTAAAAATCTCCCAAGCATCGTTAGCACTTTTACATGTCATAATGTATCTAAACTCTTCTGCGGTGACAACATAAAAAATAGTGTTCACTCCCTTGGAATTAAACATCTAGGCATTCTTTTCATCCGTTATCCAAAGGGAATACACTTTTGGTAAACTACCCTCAGTCGGAGGATACCACCATTGCTCTATGGAATTCCAAACGTTATCATCTATCGATTTCAATAAAAATTGCATCCAGGACTTTCAATAAGGATAGTTTGAACCGTAAAACATAGGAGCCTGGGTAATTGAACTTTCATCTTTGTTAAAATCCATCTAAAACGCTAAACGCACAAAACAGGGATCAAACATGATGAATTACTATACCTGATCTGATACTAATTTGAAGGAAGTGCTATGGTATACGAATTATCAACAACAAATTTTAATTTTCGAAATTAATATTCAAATAAATAATTTAATTCGATTTTAAATAAGCAGAAGTTAAACATGCATTGTGTAAACTTAACCAATTTTATCTTGCCTTAAAACATGCATGCAGATGAGTAAGCAAGAGTAAAATAAAGCAAACCACAATACGACGATGTACGAGAAAAACTCACAATGAAAAAAACCTCACAAGGAAAACTCACAATGAAAACTCAACGGTCGAAAATGCGTATTTATACCATTTTTTACATATCACCTCATCTCAACGATTTTTTATTGAATTTTTTGATGAAAAATTGGAGATGATCTTTTCACCGTGAAGATCATATCTACTAAGTTTCATCAAAAAAATTATTTTTTTACTATTTTAAAAAAATGGTATGTATCGGGGTCTGTACCATAAGGAGTCCTTACAGGACGGGTCTCTCTTTCTCTCAGAGAGAGAGAGAGAGAGTCAGACTATAGTACATCATGCTCTATACATCACCCATGCATCACGCCTAATTCTAGGCCCTAATTTTTTTTTTTAAATTTTAAATTTTTTCCTTGAAATTAACCTTCCAATCAACCCATATGCAAAAAAATAGGTCAAAATACATTTTGTAGCTATTTTTAAAAAATTCAAAAAAAACTGCTAAAAATACCTTATTTATAAGGGTCTGCGCCAGCAGTTTTTTGTGAATTTTTTAAAAATAGCTACAAAATGTATTTTGACCTAATTTTTTGCATATGGGTTGATTGGAAGGTTAATTTCAAGAAAAAATATAAAATTTGAGAAAAAAGTTTTCTAGGACCTAGAATTAGATGTGATGTATGGTGTGATGTATAGTGCATGATGTAGGTGAGCGTCTCTCTCTCTCTCTCTCTCTCTCTCTCTATATATATATATATATATATATATATATATATATATATATATATATATATATATATATATATATAAAATAATGCTCTTGTGCGGACTAGTCCGCATTTTAAGAATGTGGACTGGACATGTGTCACCTGACGGTGCGCTTAGAAATTATCGCCTAAATTATAGGCACACTCTCTCTCTTTTCTGGGCTCATCACTAGGTGACACATGTCCGGTCCGCATAAGAGCAGGACTATATATATGTTCTAAAAAACGCGGGGCGTGACCGTGGCGTGGATGCCAAATCTTAAGCCTTAGAAACCTAGGGAGGCCTTAGGCTTAAAAAGACGGGAAAAAGCGTTTATGCCTTTTTGAATATATTGTAATATTTTTTAACTATGACAAGGCTATTAAAAATACTAAAATGGTATATACCTTAAAAATATGTGTGAATATTTGTAAATTAAAATACGTAAAAAATTGTGTTTTTTCACGCCTTACTTTTAAAAAAACTCGCGTTTTTTTACGCCTTACCCCAAAAAATGCGCGCTTTTTCACGCCTTGCCCAAAAAAATGTTGACCATCGTTGACCACGCCTTAATCCAAAACTTGGCGTATCTAAAAAGCCCCGCCCCTAGGTGCATTTTTTAGAACACTGTTTACACAAAAGAAAAATATGAAAACTCAGTTTTTGAAAATAGTCCCTGAATGTCCAAATTGAATTTTTTTTAGTAGGAGTGACAATTTATGTTTTTGGATCGCGTTTCGAGCCGACACGACACAATAAGGATTTTTTGGACACGAACATGGCATGACATGACATGGCACGACACAACTTCATATTTTTTTTTTTACCTAACACGAACCGTATAAAACACGACACAACATAACTAAAACGATTTATTAAATTTTATATTCAATTAGGGAAAGATAGACACGATAATCCGAATGAAAACACGATTGACACGTCACGACATAATAACACGACTAATAATTTTAATACGAGTACGAATACGAACATGACATAGCCGCCTTCATGTTAAAAAGACCGGATTGAACCTGACACGAACATAAACACGACAAATCATATCAATTTTCAATTAATTTTGTATCATTTTGTGTCATTTTTAAAACTGTCATCCATAATTTTTAAGGTCTCATGTCCCAAATGGAAAAAACCCATTTCTTTAAACAAGCAAGGGTGCTATACGTGTCATGAATACCAATATAGTGTATTTGGCGCGCAGTACACCATACCTTTCTTTCTTCACATTATCCACTTTTATGTGGCCATGTAACTTCTTCATCAATACCCTCTCTTTTCTTCTTTCTTTGTTTTTCATTTGTCTAAAGTAAACCCCAAATCTTAATTAATGGCAACTGCATCTCCCAAGCTCACTCCCAGTTTCCTCTCCGCCCCACACCACCACAAACCATCTCTCCCACTCACACACCACCCACGCGCCACCTCCACTACAAAACCCAAAAACACATTTGCATGTACATTCAAGAGAGAGAGAATTGTGTGCAAGGCTACGGAGGTGTCGGTGGCCGAGGAATCATCCGCAAATAGCGGCGAGAATTGGGTTCCGGTGGTGCCGGTGGCGGCGCTGCCGTTGGGGGAGAGGCGCGTGATAATTCAAGATGGGGAGACCATTTTGTTGTTGTGGTATAAAAATGAGATTTTTGCGATTGAGAATAGGTCCCCGGCTGAGGGGGCCTATACCGAGGGATTGCTTAATGCCAAGCTCACCCAGGTTCTCAATTCTTTTTCTTCTCCTTCTCCTTCTTTGTTTTTGTTTTCTCTTTCTCTTTCTCTCTATTTAAAATGTAACGTGACATATTTGGTGCGATAACCAAGCCTCTTCGTCGAGTGTTATAAGGCTGTCACGGGAACAGTCTTTAAAGTGGATTGGGTTTGGTCCTCATTCTCGATGCTTGGACAGCAGAAGCCACGAACCACAAATCATGAATAGAAATTAATTGAGGTACGCGCAAGCTGGTCGGGACACCTCATGGTATGCTACCAAAAAAACATATTTGATGCGACACACTGACGCGTTATACAATATTGAGAGTCAATACGGTGCGACACTAAGTGTGCCCAATTCGTGAGACTAGAATTATCGATATTTAAACAGTAAAATAAATTATTTTTTAGCTAGAGTTTTTTAGAATACGCGTCTAAACATGTAAAAAAATGAAGTCCCAACTTTGATATGGACTTTGACATCCAATATTTTCACATCTCGGGGTTCACGAAATGACTTTTAGCGACTGCAAAAATATTTGGTAAAACTTTTTGGGAAACTTTTTGCAGGGGTAAAAGTTATTTTGAGGGTCAAACTCCGAATCACTATAATTATTTAACTATTTTAGAAATATCAATCAATGTCATATTTAAGTCACGATTTTCTAAAACTAGTTTATTTTGGTTTGATTAAATTTTATATAAATACCACCTAAAAACAATGCTTTTACTATTTTGAAAATATTGGTTTGCATTTTAGGAACTCATGGGAGCGTGATTCTTTCAATATATATGTATTTATCGATATGCATATGTATATATGAATGTATGTTATGGAATATTTTTTTTTTTGCCATTTAGCTAAACAGATTTTGTAGAAGGTATTCCTGATCTCAGCTTGATAATACAACCTCTCATTATTTTATTCTTTATATCTTATTAAGGCTTTGTTTGGTTGCACAAATTGTTTGATGATGTAAATTGATTCATTGTGAATTAGTTAATCGTAAATAAGTGGATTTGAAATGAGTTTAATCCATTTTTATGCAATGTTTGGTAATCTGAAATTAATGTTATGGTTTTGTGAGAAAAAAAGATAAAAACAAATTAAGAGAGGGGGAAGGGGGAGGAGGAAAGGGAGCGAGGGAGGGAAAGAGAGAGAGGAGCGTGTATTTTATGTGACTCCTATTTCAAATGGTTGCATTTCACGTTTTTTGTGAAATGATCCAATTTCAGATTTTAGATATGAGCTCAGATTTTAGATATGAGCTCAAATGAGGCAATTAATGAATTTCAGATTTTAGATATGAGCTCAAATGAGGCAATTAATGAATCATTTCATTAATGAAACCAAACACAAGTAATGGGTCAATTTGCAAATAAACCAATTTATTAATGAGCCAATTTATAATTTTGGGACAATCAAACGGGGTCTAAGCTTTTAGTCCCATTTTCGAAGTTTAAGTAGACACCCAACCCCATGCATTTTTAAATTGTACCAACTTTCATAATTGCTTAGATTGTCTTTAACCTAACCGCTCCATAACTAGTATAACTACCCCCTTTCATTTTTTGTAGAGAACGACACTTGTCCCAAGACAAATAACTAAAAAAAACAACGATCTTTGGTCCCATCTTTGTATAGGTATTTGTACATGGGAAAAAGGAGTCTATAGGTACTAGTGGACTCCAACGCTGGTGTAATAGTGTGAGAATGTTATATTACGAAAATACTAGTTCCTCCATCCCAATTGAGATTCCATATCCATTTTTTGCACAGGTTAATGATATACTCAATCAATGACCAATATCGACACTTATTCACTATGGTGGAATTTGGTTCGTTGATTATGTCCAAAAAAAGAAAGTGGAATATTAATTTGGGATAACCCAAAATAGAATAGTGGACTCTTAATTTGGGACAGAGGGAGTATATTATCACACAATTTGTCAAATATAACAATGTGAAAATGTTATATTGTAATGTTAGAAGGTTATTTTATGAATATAACCATTGAGGGGCCTCGCACTAAACACTCAAAAGTGTTGCACTGCACACTAAACCACAATACATGTGAGGGACCCCCCAAAACTCTTTAGAATAAAATTTTGATATGTTGCACAATATTTTACAGCAAAATTATATAAAAAAACAAACATAAATTGTAATAAAAAATACAAAACCTACATACTATGACAATTGACACACGACAAGCTTGAATTAAAAAGAAGTTTCTCTATTACAATGTCATGTCCCCAAATGTTGTTCTTACAACACTATATATAGCCTAGGGGTGCGTGCATTATAAGGAAAAACGACACAAAGGGACAAATGTGCAAACCATACACTAGTCCTTTAAAGAACAAAACCTACATCATATACTACCCAGAAAGTAAATTGATTGAATTGAGAAAAATAACCACAACAAGTAAACCCCCAAAATAAGGATCATATCGGTACTCCCCGCTGTTATCCGACCAAAGAATCTTGATCTTCTTACCGGTCTAATTCTCTACCATTTTCTTTCATTTAAAAAACACCCTATAGACCTCATCTTTGTGTTTCATGGTGTAGCACCCAAGTCCGTCGAGAGTAGTCATCAATGAACGCCACAAAATAGTGAATACCACCACATATGATGTCTTCGAAGGACCCAACGTTCGTGTGAACGTAATCAAGTATGCTTTTCATGTAATGAATCGCCATGCCAAACTTGACTCATGTTTGCTTCCCAACCATGCAATGCTCACAAAAGCCCAACTTGCAACTCTTCTCATCCTTTAGCAACCCTCGTTTACACAACACTGTCACGGCCTTCTCCCCGGCATGTCCCAAACGCATATGTTAAAGCCTGTGGAATCTGGCTTTGCCTCTTCTTTGTTACTAACAATCAAGGCATGACATGCTACCATGCTCCCTTAAAGAAAATAGAGGTTTCCCTCCTTTTCTCTCATCACCACTAAGGTACCTAAGATAACCTTTAACATTCCGCCATCGAGTACAATCGTGAGAGTCTGAGTCACTCCATCATGCATCTTCAATTTGATCGTGCCAATACCCTTTCACCGACAAACATGGTCATTACCCATAAAGACTTTACCTCCATCGAGCTCCTTAAAGGTATGGAACAAATCTCTATCCGTGCTGTGCACATGTAGTAAGAACACCCCGAGTGGTATCCACTATTTTGAAATGCCTTTTTCTTGCACTTGTAACACATAACATTTGCCAAGCCTTTGGTCCTAGACTTGGACCTAGAGCTTCCTCTTCCACCTCGCCTTCTCTCTTCAGTCCTACCTCGCGCAACCAACGCATTGGACTGAGAATCACTCTTCTCCTTTTTTCGCTTCTCGCTTCCTAACAATGTCGAAGAGACATCATCATACTTCTCCTCCTCCTTCTCACATAACATTGTGGTGCTCAAAAGCTCATGTGATTCCAGAAGTAAATTTAGAAGAAAGAAAGCCTTATCTTCATCATCAATATCAACATCTAAGTTTAATAAATTGGAGAGAATTTTATTAAGCTCATCAAGATGTTCGGACATCGACATACCTTCAACATATTCAAATTTCTTGAGGTAGAGACGATTCTCTATGCTCTTCGTCATATATTTATATTCCAATTTCTTCCATATTAACTCTGCCGATTTGATGTGAATCGAGGGCATTTTTGTCATTTTTTTGGCATATTACTAGTTTAATTCCTTTTTGTTATTTTTATTAATTTTTTATTAATTTTGTTTTGTTGTTTATTTGTAAGTTTGGGCATAGGTGAGCACAAATGGGTATTAGGCTTATTTGTAAAGTGGGAGTCTCACATTGGTTAGAGAACCATTTAGTGCTCCCCTTCCCCACTTATAAATAGACCCCTTGTAACCTCATTTGAGGTAGACCTTGATTTGGAATATAGAAAAGAGTATTTCTCTCTCTCAAAGTGTGTTTTAGATATTTTAGGAGTCTTTTGACGGGTGGATTACGTCACGATATTTCTTTCATAACATAGTACACCACATTTTGTGTGAGATTTAACCGGATTGTGCTACATGCTTGTAAGTCGTACTCTCCAATCATCCTCTGACATATCCTCGAGTTTAGTCAAACGGCCCCATAACACCTTGTGTAAACCTTGTTGGATCAAGACATCTCTCATTTGACATTACCACATGCCAAAATTAATGGCTTTACCATCAAACTTCTCCAAGTCAAATCTCACCGTTTACATCTTTACAACCTTAGATGTAGACATTCTATAATCTTCGAAATGAGTCTTCAACAAGAAACCACTAGACCAAGACAAAATCCCACCTAGGAATTTTATCGAACACGTTCGATGCACACAAAGTAAAGACCATATAAGTCAAAGCTCTGATACTAATTTTTGGTGTGGATACTCACTCAATGAAGTGACTTATGCGCACCTAAGATCCAAGATAAAGAGCAACCCAAGAGATAACAAGAGATATACACTCTAAATGCAAAGTAATGAGAAAGTATTGAGAAATCACACACAAATAAATCACAAGACAAGATGTACGTGGTTCATCAATTTGGGTACGTTCACGGATGGTGGCTTCCTTTTTTTGATATTAACAACAAGGGTTACAACTCTCTCAAGCCTCATAATCCTCTCAAAGCGTATACAAGAGCACTAAATGATGAACTATAGAAGCTCTCTTATATTTCTGTGTATTTTGAACCATAACTTAAAACTCTCCTTAAATAAGGAGTAAAAGTGAATGGTAAATCGCTTATGAACAATACCCGCAAAAATTCAAGCCAAAATTCATACATACCACCCTCTAAAGGTCCTTTGAAATTTTCAAATTATCAAAATGCGTGATAGGTAGCGGACACAATCAGTCATACACGATAACGATAGGGGCCGGAGAAGCCGTTATCTCCAGCGACACTTAGTCGAAATATTGAGCTAAGTGCGTCTCTCATTTGCACAACCAGAGATCACGTGTGGCCTCCATCTCAAGAATGCCTCGCGACACTGTCTCAGGCGTTAAATTGATAACGGTGAATGTCCTTATATAGTCATCCAATCATTCCCAACAGTAGATGCGAGCTCAAATTGTCTTGGTGGTTGCACGACTTGCCCGTTCAAATTCAGCATAGGCTCCCATATTTGTTGCATACTCTACATCACCACCCTTGTCCACACCCTTAGGAGTACATATCAAATCAGGAGGAGAATAGGTGTCAAGTAAAGTTAGGGGTTCGGAAGTGTAGCTGATTCAGGAATTTACAAAATTTGGGCATGAAATATAATTTTGGAAACTTAAATAAAATGGTGGGGAATTTTGGGATGTTGGGGATGCCAATTTGTAATTTGGGCAAGTTATTAAGGGGTTAGCCTATAATTTCCGATTGTAATAGGGGTCCAAGATTTCATATATCGAATTTGTAAATGTTTGGAAGTCAGGGTAGAGGTGGAGTTGTTCCTAGGGATATGTTTGGAATTACCTTCTCCTTATTGCAGCTCCTAGTGTTTTCTCCCTAACATTGGCAATTGTCTTCTCCACTGGTTCTGATGTGAATTTGGGTGCGGAAGCGTAAAAAGAAGAAGTTATTCTACACAACAACTAATCTACACAACAACTAATCTACACAACTTCTATACTACATAACAACAACAACAACAACTAAAGAAATGTAATGGGCTTCTTTCTCTCTCTATTCTCTATTCTCCATATTAAAAGTTGAGTACAAATGAGGGCCAAGTGGCGTATTTATAGGAAGAGTTAGCTTGCCAAACAAGCTATTACCCAAAAGACTAAAGAAGGCAACTAATATCTAAAAATGACATATTAGTCCCAAACATAATTGGAAGCTAATAAAGCTCTAAAATAAAGGAAAAATACAATAAAAGCAAGAAAATATTAAAATAAACTCTCATTCCTGTCATTCTCCCCTACTTGAGAGAGCTCGTCCCGAGCGATAAAAGTGTGGGTGAGGGCATCTTCCGCGGGCTCCTCCCCTACTTGAAAAGGAAGTCGTCCTTTGAAGCGTCCCGCATAACGACTTGCAAAATATCCTCGAAGAGAAACTCCAAATGTATGCCAGGGTCGATGAAGAGGAATGTGACCTCTAGTCCGTCCGAATGAAGCGCTAACACATGATCGACGCGGAGAAGGCCATGGATGCCAAATTTCATCCAAAGTGCTCATGATGAGCATTCGTAACATCGAAGCATGTAAATGCGTCATGGAGCGCGCCTCATAAGGAACCCAAAAAGGATCCACAAATCCCACACCAAGCGTGATCTCCTCATGCAACATATGCTCCTCAAAGGAAAGAACCACCAAACTAGCATCACAAAGCTCATCATTGTGACCAAAAATGGGAAAAATATCCATCAAATCAAATACTGCGACCTCATGATAATGAGTGCGAATCTCTCAACCATCTTCAACAAATATATAAAAAAAATCACTTACAAAGTACCCATCATCTTCTACCCCAAAGATAGGAAAGAAGTCCACAATCGCAAATGCCTCCAAATCTCTATATCGGGTTCGAGTGATCCATCCATCCTCCTCGAATATGGGAAAAAAATCACAAGGAAGGAACTCGGAGTCACTAACAAGAATCGTCGGGGTCTCAACAACCTTGGAGACATCCTCGTGAAGTATAGCCGAAGAGATAGAATCATCGATGTGCGTGGGAATGACATCGGATGTAGGAGGAGGTACACTGGTGGATAAGTACTCCAAATATTATATGGACCCAAATACCTCGCTTGAGCACGGATCCACTGTTCACGTGCCATCTCTATCTCATAATACTCGGACCGACATCTATGTAGGTGTTGATGGTACATCTCATATTCTCCAATAGAATAAGCACTATATGCCAATGTGTGAAGCTTGTGAGAGAGATATGAATTCGTCTCGGCCCAAGAAGCTTGAAGAATTTGGAGTTCCTTGATGATGTCACAACTAACCGTGTCAAAATGGGAACATTCATTCATATGGAGGCCGTATTTGGTACCATCCCACGAGAATTTGTAAGAAAGGTATTTTTCGGCTGAGGGAGGGATTAAATCGTAGGACCTTGATAGATTTTGGGCAGATTTGTAATTATGGGAAAATGCAGGGGCTGAATTGTAATTTTCAAAAATTGGTTGGGGATTAGTGTGGTGAAGAGGTCCGGGTGGTGGAAAATTTTGGTTAGGGTATGTGATGTGGTGGGAGCTTGTCGGGGTTGAATAAGAATGTTTATTAGGGTTAGGGTCTGGTAATGGAGTGGGTTTGTGAGTTTCTTGAAAATGGGGTAAATAGGGTTTGGAATTAAATTTTTTTTGTTGAAACTGGCTAGGGTTTGCATTAGAAATGATCTTGGATTGGTTGGAAGTAGTAGGCCATGAATCTTGGTTATGGTTAATGTTTTCTTGAATCTCCGGTAATTCTTGAATTGTTCGGGGTGGGTTATTGAATTTTCGGTGGATTTCTTGTGATTTGGACTGAATTTCAGCGTTAGAATTTGTTATTACCCTTCCGGACAGATCTGAAGAGGATGCCGTGCAGAATGGAGGCAGGCCCGAAGTGGTTCTGGGTTCGGCCAGATTGTTTGACCACCAAGGGCTGTTCTGGTAGGTTTTTCTAGGGTTTCGGTGGTCTGCGACGTCGGTCGGCAGCCATGGGGGCTGTCAGACCTTCGGTTTTGTAGATGGGGCCGAAAATTGAGCTCCGGTGGGGCGGTGTGGGAATTTCGATGGTTGGATTTTGAGTTGGGTAGGGTTTCAACGAATTGATGTTGTGGAACATTAGGGCTAGGTTTTATTCGAACATTATCCAGATGATTCCAATGGGAATTCCAATCTTCTATGAACATGGCTGATCCAAGAACAAACCACGCTATGATACCGATTTGATGTGAATTTGGGTGCGGAAGCGTAAAAAGAAGAAGTTATTCTACACAACTAATCTACACAACAACAACAACAACAACAACAACTAAAGAAATGTAATGGATTTCTTTCTCTCTTTATTCTCTGTTCTCCATATTAAAAGTTGACTACAAATGAGGGTCAAGTGTCTTATTTATAGGAAGAGTTAGCTTGCTAAACAAGCTATTACCCAAAAGACCAAAGAAGCCAACTAATATCTAAAAATGACATATTAGTCCCAAACATACTTGGAAACTAATAAAGCTCTAAAATAAAGGAAAAATACGATAAAAGCAAGAAAATATTAAAATAAACTCTCATTCCCATCAGGTTCTTTAATCGAATTTGGTATTTATCAAAAAATAAATAAATAAGGGTTGTTCACCGTCGAACGATGGCAATAGGCGCCTTTGGTGGTCGCGGAAGGGTCTTAGTGGCTCAGCAAAGTTGTTGGTTGCTAACAGCTAGCGTTTACATACCCTTTTTTTCTTCGACCGATATTGAATCGGTGCAAGGTGTCGGATTGTGAAACATCCAATGGATCCGGATTTGGTGTTCGTCGGTTGGGGGTGGGGTTTTCAAATTCAGTAGTTTACGGGGGTTTGGGCGATGGAAATAGAGGTGGTGCTGCTTGACTGGGGCCGCAGGGCATGGCTTAGAGGATTGGTTCGCCAGATCCTCCTAGCCTTACCAATGACTCTTCAATATCCATATGAGGCGCAAAGCTCTGATACCAATTTGATGTAATGTAACCGAAGCGGAAAGAAATCACAACAAAAGCAACTTTCAAAAATAGGGTTTCCTTTTCATTCACATCTAAAGATAAATTGATTACAATGGTTGGCATTTATAGCCTTATCTATCTATCTAGCCAAGAATATTCCTTGTTTAACTAAATGAAGAAAATACCCCACTGGGACCTCATGTATGCGTAAAAAATCTAAAGTTCCAATGATGTTAAGAGCACTTTAAGAATAAGGAAAAACCCATGGTGTAAGTATTTTATAATCAACAGGTTCCAATAAATATTTAAAAACTACTTATAAGAACATTGTTTACATTATCCAATGGTGTGTAAAAACAAAAGTTATGCAAAATTTGCAAAAAAAATATATATAAAAAAGGTGTCTAATCTATAGCTGTGAGGATGCTACATAACAGAGGGTGAATAAGCTTTAGGTGCCTTCTCCTTGTTTAGTTAGTTGGGTCTTGGTTGTAAAAAAAAATATAATATTGGGCTGAATTTTAAGTGCTAGATCGGTTCTAATAACTCGTGTTAGAGCTTGAAAATCAAGATGCCAACTTCTTTCATATATGTGAATTTACCAATGTTGAATTCATGAAAAGCGCAAAAACTCGAAACAAACGAGCACTTGGCATATAAACTGAAAAATGGTTCAAATGAGTTCCAAATAGCATTTATGGCAAAATACTTCCCTTCGTAACTTGTATAATGACTGTATAAGAAGCACAGACACGGGCATGGGTGTCTTGTGACATGCCGCATGGAAAATCTTAAAAAGTTGGGATACGACACTGTGGGAACACGTTAATAAGTAAATATATCTTGGTTAATTTATATAGAGAAAGTTACAAGAATAAGAAAGGAAAGAAACAGGAAAAAAAAGAGAACGTGTTTAAATATATTTATTGACTAGAATGAATCAATGTCTTAAAGTAGAACATTAAAATGATTCTTTTTTCTAATAAATAAACTAGAGAATCGTTCTAGTGCCAGGAAAGCGGGGGAGAATGAATCAAAATACTTCTTAAAGACATTTCTAGAAGGATGAAACACAAAACCACACCATCAATTTAACTTATAGTGTTACACGTTTATACATTTTGTATAAACATGTGTAAACAAGTGTCGGACACATGAAAATAAGTGTTTCACATGTTAATATTAGATTTAATTTATGGACACACGAAAAGGAGTGTCGGACATGCACAAGTTGGCTTCTAAGAAGTGTTTGTGCTTCCAAGATGACTCTAAATACTGGGATTGTTGTCATTTACGGCAAATGATTATTATCTTTGTGAGATTGACTCAAAGAAGGAACTCATGGGAATAGTTAGGTCCTGTAGTAAAATTGAAGCAGATCTAGCAGGGGTTTAAGCCTGGACATGTAAACATAACTATTCATGCCCTTGTTGGGACGAAAAAGAGGTAATTACAGGATAGACAAATCTTTTTATGTTTTATCTGCATGATAAATTTGTAAATGTGCACATATGTTGGAAAGGTCTTTTGTGACACTGTGAACTTTTGCGATAATTATTGAGGTGTAGCTCAAGTGTTTTTGTTCTTTTTTTGGTGGGTAACTTAAAACCGGTCCTAAACGTTGTAGTCGAAATCAAAATAACCTTTCTTCATAATGTAAATGATATAATTGACAGCAAATACATTTTCGTTACATAATGTATTTGCCCATGTACAATCTCGGTTGCTGTCAATTATATCCTGCCCATGTACAATTGACAGCAAATTAACACACATTTTCGTTACATAATGTATTTTCGTTACATTTTGTAAATGAAAGATTACATTCTGCCCATGTACAATCTCGGTTATATTCGCATTTAAAGTTGATTCACGTTGCAAATAATTACTAGATAGTTGGGTATCAATCTTGATTGGCCTAATATCTCCCAGACTTAATTGTGTGAGGGATTAGGCCTACAAATGAGTCGGATTAGGCTGGATCTGAGGTAATCTTGATCTGAATCCATTAAGGTTTTACCTAATTCGATCCGATTATCCAATTGATCTATAAATAGATCAAATGAATCCAGAACGATTAAAGATCCGGTTCCCCGCTATGCTCCGGTAATCGGAGTATTAATTGATGTTCAACTAATAAATTTAACGAAATTTATATCACCGTTGGATTGATACCCTAGGTCAATGGTACTTTTAGATTAAATATTTATAATATATAATTATATATTATATTAAATCTTATCTATTTGGCTCATTAACGGATCTGGTTTACCTCAATCCACCTTATTAGTTGCAGGTTGCAGCATACCTATCAGAGTAACACCTACTCAACCCTTAAAATCTAAATAAGCGAAATATGCAGTAGCCGGTTCACAAGAATCCCCCATATACCTTTTGACTGACAGGATCTTTATCCAGATCCGATTATAGAATCTTAAAATCTGAATTCCCGAAACTAATATGAATGAGGAGTATCATCACTAAGGGTCTAAATTGCTATCACACAAATTAGTTTATTTTGTCGTGATTCAGGCTGGAGGAGTACAAGTGATAGTTGACTAAATTTTAATTGTAGCCATTGAGAATCTATATTGTTCTGAAAAAATGTAAGGACAACAAAAAGAGTCTGCTTATACAAGTGGTCCATGTTTTACTGAAGGAAAGATCAATTTGCTATGTAGTTTGGAAAGTGTTAAATCCATGGAGGACCTGAGGACATGTGAGGTAACCAAGGACCCGAGGGGTTATGTTACTTCAGGTCATAAAAGTTTTTTTTTTTCCTCGGTTCAAAGAGCCAAAATCAGAGCCGTACTACACAGCCCTTTCTCACTCTCTGCTTAAGGGTCAAGAATTTTTTTTATTTCACATGCAAATAACATTAGGGGCGCGTTTGGTTATGTATTCAGAAAACTCGATTTAAATACTATTTTTAAATACAGTTTTAAAATTCAATTTTGTGTTCATAAATATTGGTGTACATTTGATAAACTAGTTTTTTAATGCATTTTTCTGAATATATGTAATTTTGTGTACATATACATATATATTTTATATTTATAAAAATTACACACATATTAATGTATTATGTTTGTATATTATACATTAGGGGATAAATGAATATAAATATTAAGAATGAATAATTCTGAGTTGAAAAATAAAAAACAGAATTTAGAAAACACCCTTTTGCTATTTTTCTGAAAAACTTGATTATGACACAGAAATATTATAATTCAGAATTTAAAAACCGGTGTGGCAGACGCAAATTTTTATCAGATTGTATTTAAACATAGAATACAGAATTATAGTTGCAAACCAATTATGCCCTAGATTTCTAAGATTTATGATTTTATCGTCTTTTCACCGGTAGTTGGCTTGCTTTTTTCCGAGTGCAAGATTTATAGGTCATATAATTTGTTTGTTTGAATATTTTAATAGAAAAGAATTCCACTACTGTTGAAGCACTAGGATTAACATATGTAAATTGATTGTGGAATACTAGTATGGTTCTTCATTCTCTACCAAATTTCTTAAACTACATTACAGGAGCTATGAACTGAATTTGTGTGTTAATTTCCCACAGGATGGTTGCATTGTTTGCCCGACAACTGACAGCACATTCGATCTGCGAAACGGAACCATCAAGGAGTGGTATCCAAACAATCCTGTGTTGAGAGTCCTTACACCTGCATTGCGGGGTTTATTTGTCTACCCAGTGAAAACCGATGGTGAAAATATTTTCATTAGCATGAAAGGGGGGGTGCGATCTGACGTATCTGCGGAGATAGTCTTCGGTGGAAGGGCTCAACCTGGCTTTACGGCTACTGACGTCAACGTGGATGAGGTAACAATGTCATCATAATTTTAATCAAATATTTTTAATAATTGCTTTAACCGATTGGGGGCTTGGGTAGTCACATAAATCATTTGAGGTTTCCATTTGGGTCGTTTCGTATGTTGCTTGGGATTTTGGGTTCGTTTCGAGTATTAGTCCAATTTGTATAAATAAGTATGTTGATAAAATTGCAACGTACAACACATAAACCAAGTGAAGTTAGTCCCTTAATGTCACGCCCTCAAGTTTTAAGGCTATGGTGATAGGCTGGGCCTTAGTAAAAATATGGTTAAGAGAGAGATGGCTATTCTTTTGGAGAGAAAAATATGATTTGATTTTATTGCAAAATTCTATATAAACCCAAGTATAAAAACCTAATCCAAATAGGTTCTGGGGATATTCATCGAATCCAACTAGGATTGATGAAGGGACTTGATTCTATCTCTTAAATCTTCACCAAATTTATAATGTTAAGATCCACAACCTTTGTGAGTGAATAATAATTACGTGTCCTAGCACTCGAATACTAACCCCGCCTGTTTATTAAATTGACAATTATTTCCAAGTAACCAAGACTTGGTAAAAAAACTCATATTTTCGAACTTCAGTAAAACCCTTTCCGTGTTTTTAAAACTTTGAGTTGTCATTCTCAGATGTTTTGTAAAACATCTTTGCGGTCCAAAAAATATCTTCGCGTCATGTAATATATCTTTGAAATCTTTGGAATATCTTTGCGGATTTTTTCATAACATATCGGCATCAGAATTCCCTTTAGATGACGCAAGTAACTCATGAATTAGAAACCATGACTACAAACCCAGGACAATGACCCCATTATCTCAACCGGGCAAACCAGCCATAAGGTCCCTAATAATTACAAAAAGTTCACGCCCTTCTTTATCTCTAATGGCAGGATGTCCTAACCATCCAACTGCTATTCCATCCCCGTTGTCCATTGAGCCCGCCATGAATAATCTCCCTTTTGTCGGATTATTACCGATGTAATCATTAAAAGCCAAATTTTTAAGAATTTTAGACAACTTCTGATACTCCCTTGGTCCCAAATTAATAGTTCTAGCAAATCAATAGTCATGTTTCTGAAAAATTAGGTGAGAGATTACAAAGTTACCCACAATACCCATGAGAGGACAATGATCCAAGTGCATGTATTGCATTCCAAGGGAGTCATCATGTCAAGCGATGCACGGGTGCGGGTGCATCGCTATGAGTGTTTGGAAGAATTGGTGCTTCATAGGTACCACTTAAATGGGGTTGATCGTGTCGAAATGAGCTTATTCATGTTTGAGATTAACCCGATCTATTTATCACTCATGTTAATGAGTCCTGTCGTTTTCAAGTTCATGTCAAGCAATGCCCCAAATTCGCTAATGTCTTGTGGGACTTGAGTTGTCTTATCGTGTCATGTCTAGACCTGCATTTTCCCCCAACGTATGATTTTCTCATCCCCAAAATTTACCATATTTTCTGAATTTTGATATCCTAATAATAGAGGAGGGCTGTTGGGTGAGGGTTGGGGTTGGTGCTGGGGGGCTGATAAGCAAAACATTTTAAAAAAATTCTTCAAAAAAACCATTTCGAGCTAATCCGGCAAAAGATCAAGCATAGTCATGTAAAAAATAGTGGTGTTACCTAAAAGCTAAGAAAGAAGTTAAGTTTTTAGCTTTGGGTTTAACCTGGAATATTATTAAATTAAATGGATTAATTTATTTATGGGTAATTTCAGGTGAGAATGGTGGTTGATGAGGGTGCAGGAGGATTTGGCTTCACAGGTAGAAATGAGTTGATAAATGGCAGGGCAGCTATAATTGGTTTTTTGCTGCTGTTAGATTTTGAACTCTTGACTGGGAAAGGTTTTCTCAAGGGAACAGGTTTTTTGGACTTCATTTATTCTATTTCCAATGCCTTGAATTAAATTTCACCTTTCTTCTTTACCTTTCATGGCAGATTTTGTTATCACAGATTGAGGTGATATATGCTTAAATCAAATATGTTACCATTACTGTTTTTATTCTTTTGAAAATACAAGTGATGGAAATAGAGATGAACTTTTGTGTTTGCCCAAAAATTAGATCATGGCTATATTTGTATATGTTTTGAAATTAATTTCTTATCAAAGCTGTATTCAGAACCTTATCTCTGCATGCAAGGACTCTGCTTCCCCCCCCCCCCCCCCCCCCCCCCCCCTCCCTGTCAAGCAAAGTAATTTTCCCCCCCCCCCCCCCTCCCTGTCAAGCAAAGTAATTTTCTATAATTATATTTGGTTCATAAGGTATCTTATTCAATTGATATTGGGATTAAGAACATAACATATGTTGTTACCAGCATCAGATTAAAAGTATTAAAAGTTTATGCTCATTCAACATTGTCCAAGTCATTTCTTGTAAAGATCTATCTTTTCTTTTCTACAACATCTATCCCTCCCCCCTTTTGGGGGGTGGGGGGCCATATATATATATATATATATATATATATATAGTGAATATTCACTACATGTATAAATATGTAATCAAAATAGGTCTTACAATATTTTTTTTTGCTCCACGAGGTTCCATAATTTTTTTTTTGTTCCAATAGGTTATATTTGTAAACACGTAGTGAATATTCATTACATGTTTAAATATGACCTATTGAGAAAAACTTGCTTTAATAGGACCTATTAGGAAATATGTTATGTAAATAAGACTTATTTGTCAAGCTCTCATATTTCACGAGCTTCACTTTTATGGTTAAAAAAATACCATGTAAATATATAATAGCTATCAACAATTAGAGCATACAATTTATTTGAAAGTTAGCTATGCGTTTGGTCCAAAAAGAGATCCGTACGTAAGAGTTGAGGTCTCTATGCAGTTATGTCATTTTCCGTTTAAAAGAGGTCCTAATTGTTTACCAAGTTGACATGCCCCTAATGAGTCTAAATTCAAATGTTTACTGAGTTGACATGCCCCTAATGAGTGGATAGAAAAGGTCATTGAAGTCAAATGTGTATACATTTGAATTTTTAGAGGCAATTAGGACTTAGTATCACAGATTGAGGTGATACTAAAATACCATTAGCATATCAAATGCCCTTAGTTATATATCTAATATCCCTCCTAAAACTCACTAGGTGGCAGCAAGAAGCATTGGGAGTTTGCTAAGGAGGAAACGAAAACACTGAATAATGTGGGACTTTATAAAGAAGTCTGCTAGCTACAATGAAGAAGTGACGAAGGGAAAAGTGATGGTGCCATGTTGAAGGTGGTGTTAAGTGAGACAACAATCTATCTCAGTGTGCTTGGTTCACTCGTGGAAAATAAAATTATGAGTGATCTAAATGGCCCTTTAATTGTCACAATACATTGGAGTGGGAGCAATAAGAGAAACACCGATATCCACAAGTAACCAATGGAGTCAAACTATCTCAGTAGTAGTAGATTCCATAGCTTGATATTCAACTTTAGTGAAAATTGAGAAACAATACTTTGCTTCTTGCTTTTCCAATATATAAGAGTTACCCCAAAGGTAGCCTAAATTAATGGTGGATTTGCGATTAGAGAAATCACCGACCCAATTAACATCAGAGTCTACGTGAAGCTCTAGGGCAGAGGTGGAGGGAAGCAATAAACTTTGATGGAGCGCGCCTCTAAGGTACTGAAGGATGTGAAGAGCTGTAACCCAATGAATAGTGGCGGGAACGACAGCAAAATTACTAATAATGTGAATAGAATATGCGTTGTATGGATGAGTGATGGTAAGGTGGAAATAGTTGCCAACAATAGTGTGATACAAAGTTAGGTTGTCCAAAGGATCACCATTGGATGAAGTATATCAAGCATAAAGCTCAAGATGAGTCTCAACTGTTCGAGTCTATGTGAGACAAGCATGATAACGTATATTTGTTGTATATGTAGACTGGGAAAGAAGATAACCTTTAGGAAAGGAGCCCCTTTCTGGTACCTCATTTGCAACCTTGAATTTGATTTCATCATCCATCCTCTTTTAATATGTTTATTTGGATAACTTTCAAACAAAATCTATTTGAAAATTTGAAATGCACTGGTTACCCACATATGAACCTCACAATTGTAAATGTGTAACCGAGTATCAGATTAGGTTGTCCTAATCTGCACCCCAATCGTGTTGATGTTGATTGGTTGGTTGTGAGTTTTCTTAAATGGAATTTATATTTAGTAGTGATTGAATTATGTAAATTGAGAGATTTTCTTTCAAGCAAGGAATCTAGTGTTGCACAATTCTTAGAGGTCACAAAATTGATATCATCGAAAGAAAACTCAAATTAGGTTATGTCATTTTCTAAGTTTGTTGAGTGCAAATGAAAGTAGTATAAATATGGTAAATACATGTGATGAGCTTCTTTAAGCTTTTGGTGTTAACATGAAGGGGATTAATAATCTTAAATACTTTATCAATTTCCTATGTTGGGTTCTCTTCATTAAACCCCTTTATTAAACATCAATCACCTTGGATTTTATATTCTGGTGTAACACATTACATGACTAACACCCCCTTTAAAGTCATTATATTTTGCAATCTACTTGTCATTTTGTTTAAATTGCAGATGGAACACCTATTTCTTTGGAAGGTGTTGAATTAATCTCCATTATTTGTCTATCTTTAATGTTTATTATATTCCCAAACTTACTTTGAATATGATCTCAGTTAGAAAATTTTCCAAATATGGATACACTCTGCAGTTTTATCTTGCTTATTGTCATGTGAAGATTCTTTCACATAATAGGTAATTAGGGCAAGGTGTAGAGAGGGGACTACATGTTTTGGAACAATTGCGAGTACCTATTGTTATGGCCACAATAACCTATCATTTTCCCTTGTGCCCTACGTCCTCTAGCTTCTACCTTTGGCGTTATCGTTTTGGACATGTCTCCGCTCTTCGTTTGAGATACGTGATTCCTGGAGCACTAGGAAATTTGAGTGCTCATGATATTTTAGATTGTCATGGGTATAAATTTTGTAATTTTTCTACTTCACCCTTTAGTAAAAGTACATTTGTATTAATGGCACCATTTGATTTGATTTACTAGACGCGTGGGATCCTTCACCTATTGCCACGCGGAGGGGGGGGGGGGATTTTATGTTATTTTATTGATGATTTCACTCATTATTGTTGGTTTCATCATATGAAACACTAATAAAATTTTCTTAGCATGTTCAATACTTTCTGAATTATGGTTGAAACCTAACACTCAACCAGCATAAAGTCTTTTAGAGGTGATTTGTCTGTGGAGAATAAATATGGTGACTTTTCAACATTGCTTTCCTCATATAGGAGTATTCATGATCCCTCTTGTATTAATACCCCTCATCGAACTTGTGTTGCTGAGAGAAAACATCGATATATTATTGAGACTGCTCGTTCTCTTTTCTTGTCTGAGTGTGAGCCTATTGTATTTTGGGGAGAATAAATTCTCATTATTATTCAATTGATTAATATGATTCCTACAACTCTGATACCATGATAACATTTCAAGATGAAGAGACAAGTAAAGCTACGAGACATTCATTAGAACAAAATTGAAGAACTACAATTGTAGAAGGATACATGACTTATAAAGATAAAAAGATTAAACTAACCTTAACTATATTAAATGCCCTTAGCTATATCTCTAATAGGGGTCTATATGGGTTAACATAAATTAGTGTTTCTTTGTGAACCCAAGCATGTTATCCACTATAGTTTTTGTATTCACATTGATTAATTAAATTATTTGTTGTACCACAATGAATCTAAGTAGTTTTGAATTCACTTGTAACAAGACCTTTTTAAAGATTTGAATCATGTTTTAAAGTTGTTTCACTTGTTTTTCTCAATATGATCAACTCCATATTGTCTTGATGTTTAATTTTGACTTCCCAATAGTAAGCTCAATAATTTACATCCAATTTTGATTATTCTTTTAATTTTCATTCTCAATCTTGAGATATAATACCCCGTATTTTTATAGTACGTATTTAATTAATTGTTAAATTGATTATCGGATACTTATGAGTTGTTATATGACATACAATATGCCATTTTGTGATTTAAGATGTTGGACTTTCGTTATGTTAATTAGTAGATTAAAATTTGATCGTGAGAGATTACATATGTTGTTTTACGTAATTGAGTTACGTATTGACTGGACTCTATTGCTATAGATGTTAGCGAACTCATAATAATTCATTAAGATAAATAATTAAGTGACTTTGTATCATGGGCGACTATGGAATGGTCAGGGGCTAGGTGTTGGGGGTTTTCTTATTTGGATTATTCCCTCAACATCCGGTCTCACCGATCGTGAAGTAGGTTCTTATAATATCGAGTAACAACCTAACTAATTAATAATTAAGATTTAAAATTAAGCTACGTGTATTAACTAATTAATTAATTTAACAAGATAATTAATTAACTTAATAAGATGATTGACTTGTAAAAGATGTCTAGAAAGTCCGGTTTGAGATTATTATAGTGGTGTTTTAGTCAGTTGGGTTAGTATATGGAATGAGCCAAGTTTTAAGACATTTGGAAGGCCTTCTTAGTTGAGGTTATTTTAGAGCCCTAGCCTAATTTTGGGATTAGTGATTTAATATAACCTATTATCTTAATCTAATTATCATAACACACATTCGGAGAACCTTAGCTGCTAAGGAAGAGGATGAGGAAATCCTAACTTGAAGAATTAAGAGTTTGGCTTGAAGATTTGAGGGAAGTTGGTGATTCATTCTTCAATTAATCCAAGGCAAGTTTACTTTGTTTAAAAATGTAATTAGATTTATGTTAGAATGATAATAATGTGTTGGAATATATAAAAAGAATATTATTATATGATTTTATTCATAAATAAACTTTAATTCGTAATTAATATAAATCTAATGAAGAACCCTAGTTTTATATATGAAGAACTCATGTAACTTTGTAATTAATCAACAAATTAAGACTTGAATCATTGTAATCGGGCTTAAAAATTGTTAGATGCGAATTATACTTATAATAATTTATAAGACCCCTCTTGTAATTATACTAATTGATGAGAATTCGTTGGTTAATTAGATCATTCACATATAGAGCATAAATCTAGGGTTTCTTTTATGATTTATGAGATTATATCCTTAAATGAGTTTATAATTCGCTAAAACTTGTAGAAATAGGTTGCTAGTATTTATAGGATGTTTATATGTGAAGGAGAATGGTTAACTTTTTGTTATAGAGGATGTTTTAATTGGAAGATTTTAGCTATGGACGCAAGGAAGAAAACAAGAGGGAAAAAGATGACCTGGGCCCGTCAGATCGATCCAGTCTTAGGTCAAGTTTAGTTGGGGGATGTTTTGTTCAGGTTTCACTTGGAGTTCTATTTTGGGACATTAGTAAATAGATATTAGGGCAGCAGGTTTGGGCATCGATGCCTTGTTTAGAGACTTTCGAATTCGAGTCGAAATTTGTAATGTCGGGTAAAGTCTAACGATATCATTAATCAAATAAAATATGAGAATGTATTTGTGACCAAATGATAGGGTAGTCGCTGATTTAGAATGATTATGTAAACAATGGATTGAAGATGATATCTAGTTTTGGGGCCTTCATTTCGGGACGAGATTTATAATACTGGTTGATGCTTAATAGTTATATATAACCTATGATAGTCAAAGAACATATTTATAACCCATCGAGTAGGGTAGTTGTTT
This sequence comes from Sambucus nigra, assembly GCA_949130495.1. NCBI lineage: Eukaryota > Viridiplantae > Streptophyta > Magnoliopsida > Dipsacales > Adoxaceae > Sambucus > Sambucus nigra. The sequence goes on along the minus strand of OX422221.1, from coordinate 481,557,575 downwards.
ATTTAGAATGATCTTTATAAATGTTAGGTGTGTGATGATCCTTAGACTTTGGAGCTTTAGGGGTTCGGTCTACTATTATATATGAACGATTAAAGTTATATGTGCATAATAACTTGTAATCAAAGAGATTTTCTATTTAATCCAATTGAGTAGGGTTTGTGTTGATTTGTTTGACTTATATGCAGTCATAACATGTGTGTGTGCATGCTCAGTGGGTGACCTACTAGGAGAAATTTGATGGGGTAAATATGATATTGATCGTGCGTGGTATTCTCGATAATATATATAAGTCCTACCTAGGTTTTAGTTACCCCGATCCTACGTGCCGAGGTACCCGTCCACCGAGTGGAGACAATGGAATCGAATCCTCTCAAACAGCCTTGAGTATGGGGCCTATACATTTGGTGTGATGGCATGGTGATTTCCCTTTTCTATTGTTTTTTTAGATTATAGGGTTAAGAAACCCTATAGTTATACCTAATATTGACGAGCGATCCCCAAAGGCATTGGGGATAAGCCATTGCACTTTTATTTTCGAGCCTGGGCATAACCCATATAATCTGTGGTTAGTTGAGTATACTCACGGATATTTTGGATTATGTAGTCTTTATATTTGTTATATCTTGAGATGATTGTATTAGATTGTGGTTTATACTAGTGATGTATAACCATGATATTATCACTCGGGAATAACATTATGAAATATACTAGAGACATATATACTGAACTATGACCCGAGAATATTAAAGTCCAATATATTAGAAGTATACATTTAAAATCATAACATGGGATCTTTAAAATAAGAGAATAGTGTTTATTAAGTGAGATATTGTTAATGTAAGAGATTATCGTATTGTAAGAGATATTTAATTCAATAAACAAACATAAGATTGCTAAATTAAAGAATACTTAATTTAACGATTCAAGTTTGAGATTAGAACGCCATGCTTATTTCGGTTGTTTGGATTGTGATAACTTAAATAACATGTGTTGTTATTATTGTGGCCTAAATATAGTTATATTCTTAAGCACCGTACACTTGCTAGGTATAATCCTCTTAGTTGAACTATTTTTACAGGTTTTAGTCCGCATACTTGAGCTACTCGTTGGAGGAGTTTCTCCAACACCAATTCTATTTATCATTCCGAGGATGTAGTTGTTGAGCATTATGTCTCCTTTATGTTTCTATATTCTTTTATATTTCAGTTTTCGGTCAGTTGTATTATTTTAGATTTTTCAAGTCAGAGTTTTCTATGATATGTATTTATTATTCAGAGTTGAACTTTGAGACATAATATACTACATAGTTGGAATTTGATTCTATTGTCAGTTGGATGGTAAAGACATTCTAATTTTTTCAGCATTTTATTATCTCGTATTATTTTTATTTATACCATTTTAATTATCTGGTATGCTGAGAATGTTACTAATTGTTTTTAACTCCCGTGATACTTATATTATAATTGATCAATCTATTTATGGATTTTACGTGGTGTCACATGAGATTTGCAATTTCATTTAAAAATTTTGTGTTTTCGTCTTCCACGTGCATACTTTTAGACGAAATATCTTTGAAGTTTTACATAATATGACATAATTTGTAAAAATATTATCAAAGTTACTTTGAGCTCATGGTATTCAACATCATTACTTTTATGGTTTTCACAAATGTAATAAGAAGATAAGCTAAAAAGCTTAGGTTGTACCTCATTTCCTTTTTTTGATAATAGATAAGATTTATTATTTCATCATAATTGCTAAAGTCATCACTAAAGTCACTTTCATAGGATTCACTCCAAGTGACTTTTAGATCGTTATTGCTTATGCCTCTCATTTTTTCCATTTCTCTTTTGGTCGTGGGACAATCTTATTTGACATGTTTAAGTTCTTTACATTTAAAAGATCTAACTACCTAACATTACTTTGATCTTTGTTACAACGAGACGACTTCTTTACCTTTTTCTTTGATATTTTTTGAGTGGATTATTGTTCGCTAACACTATAAGCGGGGAAATTTTTCTTGCTCTTTAAACTTTTTATGTTTCTTAAAATCATAATTAGATATTGGTGTTGATATTAATTGTTGACCACAAACACCTAAGAGGGGGGGAAGAACACTCAATAGATGAGTTATCCTCTTGACTGGTTTGGCTCCAAAGCAGAAGTTACCGATGAACAACTTCGTGAAGTTGTTATACTAAATTTAAGCTGACCCAAGAATTGTGTTAGAAAATGCTCGACAATGCATCTCATCAGGGACTGAGTAGATATCAGTAGCATCTTAATATTGTTCCACATGAAGTCCCAAATCAATTTTGACATTGTAATTGGGAGTTAATATAGGTGGTTTGAACTTGGCAGGTGCAGGGAAGTTCACAATTGCGAGGATGAAAGGTGATCCCTTCACAAGACGCCTGTGTAAGAAGTTTTTAGATTTGGATATTTCTCCCAAATGATCTTCTAACTGTTGAATGGAACCTTTCTAGGGATGCTCTTCTGGATTGGTTTTGTTTAAAGCAGTTTTAGTCGCTCGACTGTGGGTTTATGTTGATATCTCTTCCTAAGAAGTCTTCTCATCACGCACAGATCCTCGCACACTAGTTCTTGACCTCACAAATCCTTCTTGGTGATCTCGTGATCTAGAGGTCTTTCTGTGATTGTGGCCCCTGAAAGCTCGAGGATCCGAATGATCAAAGTCTAAGCCCTTGCTTAGCCTATCCAGGGCTCTTGGCCTCTCTTGAGAGAGTGAATGCCCATCATAATAATCATTAGATTTGATTAATAAGGTCATGCCAGGGCGGTAAGATTTTTTGTTAGTGGATCTAGAATATTTAGATCTTCCCCTTTCCTGTCTAGGTTTCCTATCCCGATAGGGTGCTGGAGGCAACATTTTTTCTCTAGAAATCAGACCAACTACGGGTCTGGTTCGGAGTGTCTGAATTAAATGTCTTATTGTCTCTTGCGTAGCATCTTAGCCCTTAGCTATGTTCAGTCGAATTCATTGTAAATCCCCTATACCGGGAGGGGCAAATGGGCTGAAGGCATCATCGATGGCGTGGCTACATTCTAGATTGTATGCCATTCTTCAATGATTGATGGAAAATGGGTGAAAAATTCATTTTTTACCGATAAATGGGTAGGAAACAAACATTAGCCTGTCGTTCCCCAGACGGTGCCAATCTGTTGGTGTTATTGGAAAGCACATTTTTGCCTTTAAAATTACTGTTTTGAATCCGAATTGAACTTTTCTTGTATTTTTTCCTTGATGTAACACAATGATACTAAGATTTTAATAAATAAAATTACATGGGTCCGACAAAGCATAAATTTGTGTATAAACTATACAAACTAATGCACTAATCAAAAGACGTGGCTCCAAATGGACTTAGAAAAACCTATAACAACCCCAATTCTAATCCTAGTAAATTAAATATAATTACTACAACTAAATAATTATAATTGCAACTCCACTCCCACTACAACAACTCTTACATTTAATTAAAAAAAAATTCATAGCCAAAAGTTTATATTTCGTTGCTGATAGTTTTTGGCAACGAAATTATTTCGAAGCGAGTTTGTGACCAAAGGCTCGTTGTTGAATGTATATGGCCATGACGTTGACTTTCTTTTCCAATTGTTTAGATGATTTTGCCACAAATTTTTTTTCATGGACAATTATCATATTTAGGCTACAATTTATTTTGTAGCTAATTGTGCAACATTTTGTTGCTAAATGTCTTCACTTCGTTACTAATTCTATCAGTAAACTAATTTGTTAGAAGCTTTAAGCTACGAAATTTACAATTTGTTTTGTATATAATTGTTCAATATTTCCTTGGTAAATGTCTTCATTTCATTGCCAATTCTATTTGCAAACTAGTGTGTTAGATGCTTTTAGCTAGGAAATTTGTACTTTCCCTCAAGATCTATTGGCTACAAAATTGAATTGTTGAAGAATTATTCTTAATCATTAATCTTTCAATAATAAACTATCAAATCTTAAATTGCACTTTTATTTATCAATTGCATATTTAACTACAAAACATTTATTTTTGTAACAAAGTGTTTCAAACTATATATTTTTTATGTTGAAAATGAATTTGATAGAGTAATATATACCAGAAAATTTAAACAAATTACCATTTAAAAAAACACATTCGTTAAAATGCACAAAATAACTAAATTATAATAAACAAAATCCACATTAAGTCACATACACATACATTGTAAAGTCACCTAAATACTAATTAAAGTACTTAGAAGTCCCACATTTCATCCCCCTTACAAACGACAAATATCCATGGTGCCAAAAAATAACTTAAACTAGTTAAAGGACTTAGAAGTCTCAGATTCCATTTACAAACATCAAATATCAAAAGTTCATGGCACCCCAAAAATAACTTCTCGTCACGTCAAATCTGCAATTAAGAGAATGTAATATCATTAGCTAAGATAAAGTAGCATTTTATTTATGTTTATCATGAAAAAAGTTATAGCGATGAGCGAGAGTTGATAATTAAAGAGATAATAATCGATTATGAACGTGAACATTTTAAAGCATACGAGTAGCAAAACTAAAGGATCACTACACCATAATGACAATTTAGCAACTAATTGATTATTTAATTTGTAAGTGTTTAAAACACTTACATAATTTACAACGGTTTTGAACACTTATAAACTTTGTAAGTGTTCAAAACCGTTGTAAAATTTGTGATAGTTACTTAATTTGTAGGTGGGCCCGTGGGATAACCTAAAAGGGTTGCATACTAAAAAAAAAATTACTTTTTAGTACGAAACGAAATTTCTGCCTCAAACGAAATTTGTAGGTGAACCGTGGAAACGAAATTTCTGCCTCCAAAACTTCCCTCTTCCTTTTTAGTCCGACCTTCGTGCGATTTCTCCAAACCAAACCTTCGTGCGATTTCTCCAATCCAAACCTTCGTGCGATTTCTCCAATCCAAACCTTCGAAGGTGCGATCTCTCCTTTCTTGATTTCTCCATTTTGGTAACGAAATTAATGACTGGAAATATATTACCCTCTTTAATTTATTCGTATATAAAACTATCGTTGATCTCTAGAGTTTTGTTTTGATAACTGGAAATATATTACCCTCTTTAATTTATTCGTATGAAGAGTATTAGTTTAGTATTGTTTAGTTTATTTAGTTTGGTTGGTAGAATTTTGATGATTCGAATGTGGTTGGATTACAACTGTGAACAAGTTGTCATTTACTAATTTTTTTGCCAGTTAGGAATGAATTTGATGGTATCAAAAGTCGTGACAAACTCCAACGTTTGGCCTGTGTTTGTTCACGATTTATTTTGTTTACCAAATTATCCTTTTTCATTTTTTGTTTATCCTTTGTATAGTGTAACAGTTGGCCATCAAAGCAATCTATATCATCAGACCATTTCTAGCCATTTGGTTTGGGTAGATAATGTGACGCGCAACGTCTCATATTGCAGGTGGTGATTAATTACTAAAATACTACATAAATGTTAAGTGTTTTGGGGTAGTAGTTTTTTGTTTTGGACTTTAGGATACAACTCTCAATTTTTTAAAGTGTTCTCATATTCAAGTGAAGTTCATGTTTCATTTGTTTGTAAATAAAAATAAATGTAATGTATTTGGTTTGGTTTGGTTAGTTATTTGTCTTACTGAAAAAAGCCCCTCCTTTTTTTTTTCCTGTTACAGAAGGTGAAATAAAGTAGTTTTAGTGGTTTATATTATAAATTGAAAATAAAGGTACACATCTTTATTATGAGCCGTGGATTTACTCCTACTTTGATCTGGGATTGGCATTATACGAGTTATAAATTCATCAAAATTTTGGTAACGATATTACTGATTGAAACTTTTTCATCAAAAGTAACGAAAATACATAACGAAATTACTGATTGAAACTTTTTCATCAAAATTTTGGTAACGAAAATACATAACGAAATTTCGGTAACGAAAATACATAACGAAATTTTGGGAAAACTATCGTTATGTATTTTCATGATCAATATTGTTAAATATTGAATGTTTTTTCATAAATACATTCACTATTTATTCTGTTAAATTCGAAGATAAAAAAATTTCATAAATACATAATGTATTTTTTCTGTTAAGTATTTCTAACGTTTTAACAAATCAACCGTCATAGCCTTCGCTTAGGGTTAAAGATGCAATCAATATTATTCTGTTAAATATTTTCATGCGATCATCTTTCAACGGGTTAAAGATACGATTAGGGGTTTTATTTTGTGCGTATTATTCTGTTAAAGATATGATTTAGGATTTTATTTGGTGCGTATGTCTTATTCTGTTAAATATTTGGTACGTATTATTCTATTAAAGATACGATTTAGGGTTTCATTTGGTGCATATGTCTTATTCTATTAAATATTTGGTGCGTATGTTTTATTTGGTGCGTATTATTCATACACGATTAAATATTTGGTGCGTATTATTCTATTTGGTGCGTATGTCTAATTTGATAACTGTCTGTTAAATATTTGGTGCGTATTATTCATACACGATTAATGGTTTGGAATAATAGTGCATATGTCTAATTTGTGATTTTCACCTCAAGTGGGGATTAGCAGTTAAATTAATGATTTGGGTCTCCCAAATTTGGGTTTTGAATAATTGTAAAGAGATTTGGGTCTGTCAACCACGTTTCAAAAAAATTATTAAAAAAACTTGGAGAGTCAGAGTCATTGACAAGGTAAACCTTCAATATGTACAGGGTGATACAAACTCCCTGTAAGTACTCCTCGAAACTAAAATTTGGTTTTCTTTTCTTTTTTCGAACCAAGAAGTAATGTTGAGTTGGGGTTTGACTTGTTTGGGTTTCAGGTTGGGTGTGTTTATATTATCTTTCGAATATAGAGAAGATTATTTCTGGTTTCAACCATAAAAATATTTAATTTATATTTCATTTGGTTATAAATTCAATTATATGAGATTTTAAGATCATGTTGCCTGACCCTTAGATATTAAATAGTATATATTAATTTTTTACTAACGTATCTCAACATACAGAATGTCATCGGACGTTAGTAAAGAGTGGATGAAGGAACGTGAAAGAGGAAGTGCAAAATACATTAATGGGGTTGCTACGTTCATTGATTTTGTGAAGAATAATTGTGGTGGCGAAACCTTATTTTCATGTCCATGCATAAAATGTGAAAATGGAAAGTTGTTGGAGCTTGAAGATGTCCATTTTCATTTGCTTCGTTATGGTATATCCAAGTCTTACACGTTTTGGCGTTTTCATGGTGAAAAGGAAGTCGTTAAAAGAAAAGAAAAAGAACCCACTGAAAGTGTTGAATGTAATGACCCTGTCCTCGACAATCCAAGAATGGAAGAGCTTGTTTACGACGCATTCGAAATGTTTAATCGTGAAGTAGATCATTTATCAAGTGAGCATGTTAGAATGGGGGGAGGTGACAATCGTGACGAGACTAATGAGGAGTTAAAATACAAAAAGTTACGTGACAAGGCCAGTGAACCGTTGTACCCGTCAAGTCCTGAGAAACATATGACACTATATTTTCTTGTCAAATTGAATAATGTTAAGACAAGATATGGTTTGTCAGATAATAATGTTACGGAAATTTTGGGGGTGTTTAAAGAGTTTTTGCCGAAAGGAAATACAGTACCATCCAAGTATCCAGCCATGAAGAAGATAATCAAAGAAGTTGGTCTGGATTATAATATAATTCATGCATGCAAAAATGATTGTATTTTATATAGAAAAGAACATTCAATGAAGGTAAAATGTCCAGTATGCAACCTACCCAGGTATAGGTTGGGAATAAATGGGGAGGGTAAAGTACCTCTGAAGACAGTTAGACATTTCCCCCTGATTCCAAGGTTGAAGAGATTATTCACCATACCATGGATTGCAAATGAGATGACTTGGCACGCTAGGGCGCAGTGTAGCACAAATATCATGCGTCATCCTGTTGATTCGTCTATATGGAAATCTGCTGATGTGATGTGGCCAGACTTTGCGGCTGAAAAACGTAATGTCCGTCTTAGTATAGCCACTGATGGTTTTAATCCATACGGCAATCTCAGCTCTAGTTACAGTTGTTGGCCTATCATTGTTACTCCTCTTAATATGGGACCGTCTTTATGCATGAAAAGGGAATTTTCAATGATGTCAATTCTAATATCCGACCCGAATGCTCCGAGCAAAGACATTGACATTTACGTGGCCCCCTTGCTAGATGAGTTAAAGGAATTATGGTTTCAAGGTGTAATGGCGTACGATTCATATACAAAAACTAATTTTTCTTTGAGAACGATGTTGTTGTGGGCTGTCCATGATTTTCCTGCATATGGAACTTTATCGGGTTGCACGGTTCATGGTTATAAGGGGTGCCCAGTTTGTGCGGAAGAAGTTGAATCTCAACGACTTACGAGTAGTAGAAAAATTTGTTATCGTGGTCATAGAAGATTCCTTCCTCATGATCACAAGTTCAGGGAGGATAAACGTAATTTCAACAACAAGGTTGAACATCGTAAAGCTCCACGAAGGTTATCTGGTTCGGAGGTTGAGAAGAAGGTGAAATGCATCAAGATGAGAATTCGTAAACAGATTTCCGGAATAAAAAGAAAACGTAAAGGGGATAAGAATGTGGTTAGTGATGTTACCACTCCATGGTATCGAAGGTCTATTTTATTTGATTTGCCCTATTGGAAAGAGCATAGTGTTCGTCATAATCTAGATGTTATGCACATTGAGAAGAACGTCACCGATCATCTTTTGTCAACCATTCTAGACGTTAAAGACAAAACGAAAGATAACGAAAATGCCCGTAAAGATATGAAGACAATGGGGATCAAGAAGAAGATGTGGATGGAAACAGACGAAAGTTCAGGAAAAACTGTGAAACCAAAGGCTACATTCACTCTAAACAAAAAAGAAAAAGAATGGTTTTTTCGTACTTTAAAGGAGCTAAAAGTTCCAAGAGGTTTTTCTTCTAACTTGAGTAATTGTGTGAGTTTACAACCACTTGGATTGAAGGGGCTCAAATCACATGACTATCATGTAATTATGCAATATTTGTTGTCGTTGCTGCTTAAAAACGTTTATCCAAAACACAAGGACTTGCGAATAACAATTCAACGGTTAAGCTTATTTTTCAATGTGTTATGTTCCAAAGTGATCAAGAGGGATGTTTTGGAGTCGGCAAGGAACGCATTATTTGATGCTATGTGTGTTTTGGAGAAATATTTTCCGCCTGGATTTTTTGTTATTACTGTCCACCTCGTTATACACTTAGCAGAGGAAGTGTTGATTTGTGGGCCGGTAAGATATAGGTGGATGTATCCTTATGAGAGGTAATTAAATAGTAAATGATTTGCTTAACCTTTTTATTTCAACAAACATTTTTTTTGTAATCAATATATTTTTTATGCGTAGGTTGATGAAAGATTACAAGAAGTATGCTAATAATAAGAGGTATGTTGAAGGGAGCATTGCAGAGAAATATATCGTATAAGAATCGACCTTATATTGCATGGAGTACATGCCAAACCCTAGTGAAGGAAATCACAAATATACGCGTGAAGATTTTCTTGATGAAGATGAAGATAATGAATGCGTAGGCGAGGGTCCTTTAGTACAAGGGAAGAATGTGAAGTTAACTCCATTACAATTTGCTCAAGCACGTAAGTGGGTGTTACACCAATCAAATGAAGTAGAGGAATGGCAAAAGTAAGTATATCAATATGATTTGAGATTTTTTAATTGAAAAGTACCGCTTATGTAGATTTTTGCAGGAAGTAGGATGCCTAAGTGTGGGGTATTGAATTGGTGTAGGAAATATGATCTTTATTGGGAATCCACATTTGGGCGTAATCGAAGAGCGACTACATTGAAGGAAAAGACCGAGGGTTTTATCCCATGGTTGATTAAGGAGGTTCGCTTTTAATTCGACTACATAATAAAATTTTACATTTATTCAAGTGTGTGTGTGTGTATATATATATAATCATCTTATGAAATCTTTTTTGTAGTTATTAAAAGTGAGATTGATTGATACCGCACTTTGGCGGCTAGCAAATGGGCCATTATATGATGTACAATCATATAAGAGGTATCAGGTGAATGGGTTTGAATTTTGCACACGTGGGTATGATGAGTCACGGGTAACCAAAAATAGTGGCGTGTCAATGAGGGCCATCACGAAGTTCAGGTCAAGCAGAAAAGATATGAATTATATGGAAGCGAAGACAACATACTTTGGCATTGTTCTTGGAATATTTGAGTTGGATTATACATCTTTCAAAACAGTTGTGTTTTACTGTGACTGGGTGAGAGTTGAGGACAAAGTAAATGGTTTCAAAGTTGATCCGAAATCGAACTTAATGATGGTAAACTTAAGTAAGTTGAAGAGTAAGGATAGAATCGACGATGAGCCATTCATTCTTGCATCTGAAGCATCTCAAGTATTTTACTCAAAGGATTTTGAAGACAATGGTTGGTCTATCGTTTTGCATGCACCACATAGATTAACTGTGACAACCCGAATATAATTTTGATAAATTATATTTAAATCATGTTTATATTATGTGATATGAATAATGTGTTATTATTATATCTAATATTAAGTTCTTATGTTTAGTCTAATCCTACTTTCATAAATCATGAAATGTCGAGTTATGTACGAACACAAGATTTGGTTATTTTCGATAGAAATGTTCCTGTTTTATGACTAGTTTTGACCATTGTAACATTACAATTGAATTGAGGTGAAAACTACATAGTTGTAGACATGTGAGTTAGTGTCGTAACACAACAAACGGTGCATCAAACGGATGCTCGAGGAAGAAGTTAGGTGGAAATTACGAGAAAGGGGCAAATCTGTCAATTCCCTTAAGTGGTAAATTGTCTTTTATTAAACCAAATGGTTTAATTTGATTGGTTGGCTTGGGAGGCAGCCTTGGCCGACTTAAAACCCTCCCTCTAACATATTTCTTCATCAAAACAAAGCCTAGGTTCAGTTTCAAGTGTTGTTAGCTTGAGGAAATAGAAAGTTGAGGTTTAGGAAGAAAAAGTGAGGATAAAAAGTGTAGAAAAATCCGTGGAAATTACGTAAAAAGCCCTGAAGGTAATCCTAATAGAAATTCTTGTTATTTATCTTATATTACTGATTTATATGATATAAATCATCATAAGTTTACGAAAGTTTCAGCCCTTTATATATATGTATGGTTAGATGCAAGCTTATGTTAAGTTGAGTGTAGAAACCCTTAAAATTGCTTTGTGTTGAAACCCCTTGTATTCAAATCTGCATATCTCTTTGCGTGATTACTGGAATTGAGAAATTCCAATTGGAAATGAAATTAGACTCATATATGCATATAATATCTGAAAATTAGAATTTATCTCCTTGTGGTTAGGCAAGAATTTATCTCTTTGTATACTTGATTGCGGTATGCCCTGAGTTTGGTCAAGATTTTGAGATAGCAAATGAAGTCCAAATATTATGAAACTTTAATTCTGTACTATTCAGTATGTCTACTGAAAGTGTGTTGAAAATCATGGAAAGTTATGTTGTATAAAAATTATGACAATTCTGGGAATTCGAAGGATCAATAGAGGAGCTTGTAGGGCAGATTTCTTGTGTTGTAGAGAAATGGTCATAATTTGCCCTAGGAAGCTTGAAAAATTACACCGTCACTTGTACTGGATAATATATTCATATATGTTTTCATATTGATAAGTTTGGACCCCTGCATTTATACAATTTAGGAATATGGGATGATTAAATATGTAAGACAATAATTTCAGGCCATACTGGATACCCCTTGAATGAATGTTTGTATTTCGTCCTTACAAAGGGTACTTTGAGTGCATGTTTCATGTGTATATACATTGAGGAGTATAATTTCATGTTTACTTGACTTTGGTTATAAATTCCTCATAAGGTATTTCCTACGATTGAATGTCCGTAACTTTATCAACATGTATATCATTGTTTTGCCTTTACCTATGTTTTATGGAATGTGACTTAATTGGAATTATATTGTTGATGTATCGTCATGGAAAGTTACATAATTATGTTAGGATAATATTTATGATTGAGTTTCAGTACTGATCTAGTTGGATTGACAGGTGTAAGGTCTAATAAAACCAGTTTAGCTCCACCAGAAGGAAACCTGGATACGTAGTTGACAACCCAAGGTGAGTGTACTCACTGGAATGATGTATTTGTATCGTGTTGTGGGTATGATCATAATAAAATGAATATGAAATTGTTCATTTCGGTTTACTGAAATGAGGGGTTACTCCTCGACCAGGAATGGGGGAGATTTGTCTATTAATGACAATGGGTTACTCCTCGACCAGGAATGGGGGAGAATTGTCTATTTAGACAGGATATGTGAATCATGATTTGGAAAAGTTGGTCATTCATTATGAATGAGCCGGATAAGTAAATACATAAGTATATGGACATGATTTATTGCATTTAAATTCATGCAATAGTTTAGTAGTGATGCATTCACTGGGCTATTTTTGCTCATGGTTCCTATGTTCACATTTTTCAGGTAATGCGATGTCACTGCCAAATCTAGGAAGTCGGTCTGGGTTAGCAAGAAACGGGAGAAACAAAGATTTTGTTTTAATGTAAATGATGTAATTAAGTTAAATTATCATTCAGGAAAGTTTGTATAAATATGACTAGTGTACTATTGTAAAAAGGTTTTCAGTTATATGGATTTACAATGATGACTCTGAAATCAAAACTCGTGTTTATGGTTTGGTTAGATTAATTATGGTTTGACTCACTTTGACTTTCAGACTTAATTATAAGTAATTGGGTTGGGGTGTGTCATTAACAACAAGTGTTGACAAACTTGAGGTTCCTACAATGTATCAGTCTATTCTTGAGGATAATCCCAATTTGAAGAATCTGCTTTAGGACTTCTAGTTAAAGCTAAAGCTGATTTTTATAATTTTTGCTTAATTTTATTTACTTTAATGCTTCACTTACGTTGTAAAATAATTTTAGACATCGCTTCAAGATTTTGTTTCTTGTGATATATTATGTTTATGTACTACTTTAATGCTTCACTTATATTGTAACATGCGACGAATGGACCAATTCTTAGTAAATTTAGACAGATTATGCATTGAACAGATTATATATTATTAGTAATTTTGGACATAATATGTGAATAATTCATTTAGACATATTATTAATGCAGAATATTTATGCATGGTATATCTAACACTATTTGAATTTCAGTAATGTCAAATGAAGCTAATGTCTCCAACCCACATGATGGTCCAGATGGATCATCTATAGACACCAGAATTGCGGTTGAGATCAATCAACATAATCAGGTAATAGGTAGCGAGAAAGGTCGATTTATGTCTCGACTTGGTAAAGTGGTCCAGGCACAGGTCCCAATATCATATACTGATTGGCGTAAGGTTCCAGAAATATACAAGGAAGATGTTTGGAAAGAGATGAAAGTGAGACTTCTTATGTATACTTAATTTGCTTATTATATTTGCTTTTGTATAACTTTACACATTTCTTATAATTTAAAAATATCAATTGCCTTGTTAGAGAGCATATGGACTCCCGGATAGTTACAAGATTAGTTGCTACAAAAGTATGTGCAACCTACTTAAAACATATAAATCCACGTTACGGAAGAGCTATTATGATAAGTATTCAATGGATGCCGAAAGATTGGCCAATGTACCTCCAGGTGTTAAGCCAGAACAGTGGAAAGAGTTCCTGGAGCATGAGAATACGGAAGAGGCTAAAAAAAAGAGGAAAGCGGGGAAAGATAATAGGGCAAAGATTGGGGCCACTCACACAAGTGGGCGTGATGGGCATGCCCAAGTCGAGTACAATATGGTACGTACGACTATGTTTTACTGCTTTGTTTGATTACTATTACCTTGAAGATAATATATGTTATGTTTTTTATTTGTAGACAAAGAAATTGCATAAAAACCCATTGCGTGTTGATGTATGGATAGCTAGCCACACATGTAAAGATGGGTCAGTAAAAGAGAGCATTGCTCCAATCATGGTGATTTTCTATAAATAGTGAATGATGATTGTTACATGAAAACATTATACATTCAAATGATTAGTCTTGACAATTCTATATGTTTGGCATTTCATAGGACAAGGTGCTCGCGAAGAAAAAAGAACTAGAAGAAAGTTGTAGTGATAACACCAACGAGCCACAATCATTGAGAAATGATGCCTTGTCTGAAGTATTTGGTATTGACAAGCGAGGGCGCACTCGTGGTGTGGGTTCCGTAGTTTCGCTATCATCCATCGAGGCTTCAGCTCCATCTTTATCTTTGCTTGCAGCTGAAAAGGCCAATGGGAACCAAATGAAAGGTCGTCTCGATACATTGTAATCCGAGATCAAAGGCATGAATAATAAACTAGGCAATATAGAGACAATGATAGGTATGGTGTTGGGGAAGTCCCATTCCTCCCCAGCTGTTGGAGCAAGTGCAAGTAATGGGACAGTTGCATAATTTAATGTAGAATCCTGCTCACTAGAAGATGGTGTCTCATGTGATATGCTCGGGTTGAATGGTAAGGTTATTGGCAAGGGAAGGATAGACGCTACCCCTCGAGACGTAGTGCACAATCACAGAGTGAATTACGAGACAGAGGTGGTATTGTTAGTGGACAAAGTGATTAAGGAAAATGCTTCTCTTTATTTGGGAACACAAGGTGGTGCTGAGCTTCTTGGAGATGTTGGTAGTGGAAGTTGGGTCGTGTGGCCGAAGAGTTTAGTCACGCGTATTGTTGGATCCCAATGACTTCTTGAATTTAATTTTTGTTAGCGACTCATTAAAGTCATGCTTGTATCGAGTATGCCATGGACTTTATTATGCTAGTATTTGCTATGGACTTTATTATGCTATGGACTTTATTATGCTAGACTCTGTTATGCTATGGACTTTATTATGCTAGTATTTGCTATGGACTTTATTATGTTCGTTATGTTTTGCATTTTTGAATTACTTGAGTTGCTTTTTGCTATATGGCATAACCTTTTTTAACTCCGCTAATGCAAATATTTCTTTTGCATTGCCGGTCCCAAGCCCGGATAAAGGAGGAGGGAAGAGGTTTGCCATCAACCACTGGTGATTTCCCATTTAAGACCGGTTATGAAAATTGCAGAAACTCTAGACCATCTTCTTTGAGATGGAATCTGAAATGGCGGAGAAGCTTTCCAATGACAATTTACACGTCTATATGGAAATTACTTCATAGAGTTATTCCTATATCTGCAGAAATTCAGAGAATTGGCATTATTAAAACAACTACTTGTAAAGGTATTTTATAAATTGGTTGCTACTATGTATTGATCGTTACTGATGCCGATTGTTAACTTTTTAACGTCTTTGTTTATTATTCAGTAGACGTCATCATCATTGAGAAACATACCTGTGGTGATCATGTCTTTGGAAAACATTATGGCTCGCATTGATAGGTAATTTCTTAGATTCATAATTTATAGTTTATCAATGTAATTTCATTCATAATATGCGTTAAATTGAAGATTAATATACAATACAAGACTATTAAATTGTATGGTGAAATCACATGGTATTAAATCCCAAATCTCCTAATCATGGCTCGAATTTTTGCAAGCATAGTCCATCACAGGATTGCTTGGTCTAAAGAATGAGCAAGGTTCAAAAGAGTGATCTCAGGGTTCAACAATTAATGTTGGAGTTGCTCTGAAAAATATCAGAATTCAGATGCATACAAAGTAATGCAAGGATGTTATGTTGTCTGATCCAGATGCGTCATTTGGCCCCTATTCAGCGTATGTGTTTTTTACCCTCAGTGCGAGACAAGTAGCGGTCTGACCATCACCCATCTCAATGCGAGAATCCCTTGTTTGATCCCGAGAATCAGTTACCACTTCCTCCAGAACTTCGCAGTCATGTGAATCAGGCCACAAGGAGCCCCCATTTGATAAGGAGTTTAATGAGCTGATTGAGGGTTTTGGGGTGGGAACCAGTTGAGTAAGGTTTTGCGAGTTTTGGAGAAGAGGCTTTATAGTGTCATCCTCATCGGTGCTCCCACTTTCGATATTCGTATTGATCTCAATGCATTATTGATTGGCTAGATTCCCTCAGAAGGGTTTAGTTGGGTAAAAACATTTCGTGAGTGAAGTTTGTTAAATAGTGGGCACAAAACTACAAGGTTCTGCCAAGAAGAATGACATGAGGCATCTCGAGTTAGTAAATCTGCAGTTTATGCAGACACGACCACTAATGAAAGCTAAAATGCAAGTTTCTTTCAACCCTGAGTCTGTGAGTGTGATTTATTAGCAACATTTCAAGGCCTGTGCTAAGGACTTACTTCTGTGACCAAGACTGGAGCAGATTCAAATGTTCTGTCCGAATTGGGCTTATTGGTAGTGAGGAGAAGCGCACCAGTCACTGCATTTATGTCCTGCAATTGTTGAGTTATACCCTCAATGAATTATTTTGAAACTGCATGTCGCTCAATATTCTTCACAAATTTTCGGTATCTTGCAGGCCTTGATCCAGTTCAGTGATGCTGAGACGGCTTCTGCAGCAAGGGAATCTTTGGATGGGAGAAGCATTCCAAGGCATGCATTTTCTTTTTAATAATTTTGATTGTTGATTTTTCACATCTCCTTTTCTTCTCCATTTACTTTATTCTAGCCAGTTGCTAAATTTGTGAATAAACCGAGTTCTCACTTTGGTGAGGTATTTGCAACATTTCAAAATCCAGGTACTTGCTTCCAGAGCATGTTGGTTCATGCCATTTGCGTATCTCGTATTCTGCTCACACGGATCTGAATATTAAGTTTCAATCTCATCGAAGCAGGTAATAATGAGCTTCTTAATTATTTCTTTAATATAATTAATGCTTGATGTTTTATGAATGCATGAATTAAGATTTTTGCAATTGAGGTCTTGCTAATTGATGTGTGAGCTTCTTAATTGTAAAATTACCATTTGTGAATCTCCCCCATTATGAATGCTCTTAAGAATCATAACTCATCAGAGTGGCAATTCGAGTTAATCGTGTGACATTCCTTTTTTTTTTGTACCAGTACATGTTTGTTTTGAGTACTTTTAAATTTATCTTAGAATCATAAAGGGTTACTATTATCGTATAAAAAAATACCCACTATTCCCAAAGTTGATTGGTGAGTGGTATGCCTTCATTGATTCTCCCACATCTATTAAAGGGAAAAAATAAATAAATTTTCCCGCATGTTATTTCAGCAAAAGCTGGGTTTGTGATCGTGAAGAAACATGATACTTGTCCTCTTATTTATTTATCCTCGTATTGGGCCAATCATTTTTTTTCCTGGCCTAAAATTAGATTAAGTTGTTGGATGGTTCATCCAATGCTCATATGATGGTTTGTGGTTTGGTAAACACTGATCATGTTCAAGCCAGGACTTGGGGGTAACGACCCTTTTTTTTTTTGCCAAATGGGGGTAATGACTGTACAATATCCTGATATCTATGACATAAAATTCGGTTTCAAAACATCAAGTGCATTTCTTGAATCTTTAGCTATGAATCTCTCTGGACTAATCTATTTTATTGAGTAGAAAATTGTGGGAAAACCAAGATGAATACTTTTAACTGAAACTGAACTGATATTTTTTTGGGGTTGAAGTAATTAGTTATCGATTGAAGGAGCCTATATGAAACCAAGATGAATACTTTATGAAATTGTTACAAATTACTACTTATAAAAGCTAGTCCCACTGTTTCTACTACTATGAGCAGAGTAGAGCAGAGTAGAGCCTATATGATAAGGACAAAATGACAATAATGTACACAAAACCATGTAGAGAGTCTGGTATACATATTATGAGTACAAAGAGAAGATAAGGAAAAGGAAAAGGAAAAGTTTAGCAATTAGGGAAAGGAGTGCCACAAGTGGAAGCCACCTTCCTAGCATTAGGAGTGTTGATAAGCTTTTGGAGGTTTGGGTCTTTGATGTAATTGCAAAGGCAAGGGGTTTGTTCCTTTATCTTACCACAACATGTCGGGGAAGGGGTCTTTGATATTTGATTCGTTATCATTATGCTCGCTCCACCATCACGGGATACATCATAAATGTTTATTCGATTAGCTTTAATGAAAACGGAGAAAAATTAAATTCATCAGGAATAGAAAAGAAAAACCATCACTATAATTGTTCGTTCTTCTTGTTGTTTTACCTGTAGCGGTTGTATGTTGTTCTTGTTTTTACCTTATCCCCCGGTCAGGTGGTTTTGATGATTTAGCATGTCATCGATGTTTCAGCTTATATTATCCGAGCGAGCACTCTGTTTTATGAATTGTTGTTAAGATAAATCATTAAACTTTTTGGGTGTTTTCAAACACAAAATTCAGCAGGTGATATCTTACAAAATGGCTCTACGTCTCCTGAGCAGGAAAAGTGTAGCTCTTTACCTTCAACATGTTCTCAAACCCAAACATAAACATTTTGGTTTATTGGGTTCAATCAGTGCCAGTGGTACCATCAATCATGGTCATGGACACACCCAGATTTACCATTACTGTTCAATTTCAAGTCCAGTACAAAGTTTATGCTGCTGATTATGGAACTTTTGATCAATTAGCATCTTGCATCAAGCTTCATAACATTTCATCAGCTCCATACGATATATTTGAGGGTAAAAGCCAAAAAAAACTTCATTTGACTTGGACAGAACCAAATTGTAGCAAATACGAAGTACAAGGCAGGATTTGTAGTTTGGAGAGTAATAATACCTCAGCTAAACCTGTATTTAAATGCCTGGAGACTCGCATCGACCTTCCCAGAGCAACTGCAGGTACACAATACATACCAGTATACCACCTTTTACTTTTACTTAATTCTTTGAGATTATATTCGACACTGCTTCACTGTAAAACCATATGTTTTAGCACTAAGACATAGGATTCCATATCTCTATTTTTTACAATCCAACTTCTCTATAAAGTTATACAAAAAAAAATTATATAATGTATTTTTGTCAAAAACTGACATACTATTGGTAAGCTGGACTTCACTTTAACTCAGCTTTAGTCAATATTCTTCTACTCCCATTATTCCGGATTTTCTATATGATTAGGCATATTGCAAAGGCCACATTGAATCCCAAGACAATTTCAATGCCATATTCTTAATATATCATGACTGGGCATAGAAATGGATACACGAGTTTTAACTTCCTCTTTTTTGCTAATCCGTCTGTGAACGTGTATGCACTCTTTAATTTAGCCTGTGTTTCATAAGCATTGGATTCAAATAGCCAAAAACCTCCCCTGAGCAATTAATATAACTATTGCCAAGTTATTGACCTTCCTTAAACCTATGGTATGGCTTAACATCACTATACGTTATTTAGTTTTTTTTTATGTAAACAAAAGTCATATATTCACTGTGAATGCATCTTATTGGGCCTTGCAACTGTGTTATACTAACTACATAACAACTAATATATAACTGTGTTGGCCATACTTGGTTTTGCATTTATTTATGTCCCGTGTGCTTGCCTTTTTAAGAGTCACTTATTTGTTTATGTCCACAATCGCATAAAATTGTTGCTAAATTTGACTTTCGTGATGTTGTTCAGGTTTTTAACAGACTCTCATTGGTAGTGTCGTTTCATCTTCTGCCGATAGGAATGCTGAAGTGGTAGATGCTTCGATTTCGTTTTTATGCACTTAGAGGATCATTTAGCGACGAGGCGGTGAGTACTGGCAGTGGTTATCTTGAGGGAACTAGTGACAATGCTCTTATCGACACGATTTCCTTTCCATACTAACAGGGTTGTGGAACATGTGTATTTGGATACAATAACTAGACGTATGAAGTTTGTTAAGGAGAATACTCACTATATACCTTTAGTTCTTGCTTTCTTTCTTGATGAGAGTGCTTGTTTATGCTGAACATATCATGAAGTATTGTACGAAAGTGTTTGGATATAATTGTTATGCTTTTAGCTATTTTTATTGTTTATTATATGTGAGGTTGGTGGTACGTGGTGGCTAATTTTTTTTTTTTTTTAATATTTTAATTTATGTAAGTGTTCATAACACTTACAAAATGAACATGGTTTTCCTTCCTATTAATATTTGTAAGTGTTTTAAACCGTTACAAACAAATATATATATTTTCTTTTGCAAGTGTTTATAACCTTTGTAAATTAAAAAAGTTGCTGAATTTTGCAAGTGTTCTAAACACTTGCAAACAAAAATTTTGTAAGTGTTGAAAACACTTGCAAAAGTTTAATATGTAAGTGTTCAGAACACTTACAAAGTTTTTTACAACGGTTGCCCAAAACGGATATGTGTTCCCAATGAACACTTACAAATAACATTTGCAACGGTTTTGAACACTTATAATTTTTTTGCAACGCGCTGATTTGTAAGTGTTTTAAACACTTACAAATGCCATTTGTAAGTGTTTAAAACACTTACAAATATCCTGTTTTGGTGTAGTGGATGTCTAGATTACCATCGTTTGAAAGATGAGGAATGTGATGCGATCAATGACTTAATCAACTTATTGTACTTCGCTTGTCGAGCTAGAATATCATCTAGCATTGCATGTTGAGTCTCCATATTGGCCTTTTGTGCCACTGACTCTCCGTGAGATATTCGAAGCACCTGCATCTGGAAACTTCACTGATTTCACGAACTCACAAATCTTGTTTCTCTAACTTACTAAGTGTATAACATGCAGGCGACATTATATATGTATTTCCATTCCGCTTCAAATGTAATTCCTTCCTTATCTTCATATCCTCCAAATCTTGCCTTGCATTATACGTGTCTTTTGTTTTCCACTCAATATTTAATAAAGTTCCCAACGGACACTCACAAATATTTTTTCAGTATTCATGGCATCAAGGTTATGTCGAAGTTTTAGTGTTTTCCAATATGGTAATTAAAAAAATGCTTTTTCTTGTCCAGTTTAGCTCTTTAGGTGTACGTTTTCTCTTGTTATTAATGTTTCTCGGGTATATAATCATTGACATGATTCCATTGTCACAACAAATCATCTCCATTTTAGTCCATGGGATTTAACCAAAGCTCTTAATTACCATCAAATTTTCTCCTCCTCCTTCATATATGGTTGGGATCTAGATATTGAAGATGATCCATATAACATATCTTACTTTTTATTCTTTTCAAAGAAGTATCTTTGTTACACGTAGGACAAACCATATAACCATTAGTGCTCCAATCAAACAAATTACACATCCATACCTTTACCTGGTGCCAGAGGTCTTGGAATAATTAACGACATCATAAAAAATAACTATTTCATACATATCCAAGGCGATAAGTTATATGGCATAAGTATTACTGGCCACATGCTATATGAGTTGTGCATATTACCAAAGGGGTTAAAACAATCACTTATTAGGCCAAGCCTTACATTACGAGGGTCTTGAGAAAACCACTCGTGATCCGCATAAAAATCCTTCCATGCACTAGAATCTCTAAGATATCTCAATACATTATCTTTGACAGGTTTTTTTTAATGCCACTTCATATCATCAACCATTTTTCTCGACATTAACAGTCTTTGGAGTCTCGGTTTTAGTGGAAAGTAATGAAGTATTTTGTGAGGAATACATTTACCCCTATAATCATTAACCTTCCATCTAGACTCTCCACATATTGGTCACTCATGTTTATTTTCAAGCTCCTTATAAAACAAACAATAATCATTTTTTGATGCATGAATCAATACGTATCCTATTCCCAAGCCACACAACATGCTTCTTGCCTCATAATCTGACTTTGGAAGCGTTTCACTATCGGGGAAAGCTTCCTTCAATATTTCAAGAAAAATCTTGAGTTATTTATTGCTCTAGTGATTAGTCACTTTTAAGTGGAGCAACTTCACGAGAAAAGGCAGTGTAGAGAATTTCTCACAACCAAGATATAATTCACACTCAGCATCTTTTAATAGTTTGTTAAAGTTTGTCTCATCTCCAACACTAACTTTTCTAGGAGTATTACCAGTTTCAAACACTTCACCTTGACAAATATCAAAGAAAAACCCTTCTGCATGTCTTCCAGCACTTTTTGTATCTCGTCCCCCTATTCATTTTCATTATCAATCCAACCATCGACATCATCCTTGAGATCATCATAGACTATATCATTAGAACATTCCCTGTGATATGTCCATTGCATGGTGGTGGTACAAACACCTTTTAAGAAAAGATGATCTTTTATTTCATCAATATTTCTGATATCGATGTTAAGACAATTGCAATATGGGCACCTAATGTAACTATCGGGTCCGATATGATCCTTCGCAAATCTAATGAATGATCTAACACCCAAGACATAATTTTCACAAAATTTATTTGTTTCTTACATCCAATTCTTATCCATTTAGTTCATATGAAAAATCAAACACATTACAATGTTAGTTTATAGTTTTATATAATATTTTTGTTGCCTAAGATTCCAGAGCATAAGACATAATATTTTTATTCATAACCATTAATCGATATCCATAAAACCAGAGGATATAGGGAAGCCCTAAAGTCAAAACACATCATTTCTAATTAGGTTCCCACTACATAGACCTAAGTCCCCTAATTAATGAAAAAGCAACATACAACATTAACAATTAACTAGGGGTTTTCATCTATCTTACTAAATTTTTCCTACATATATATACTACCTATTGGGCAGGCGCGCTAAATTTATGGTGTGTAGCAAGTTATGAAGTAGAAAAAAGTAGTTAAAACAAGTGAGATTTAGTAATGTAGTAAACAAAGTCTTAGTAAATATCTAGAAATTATAATCCACAACTCAAAGGGTACAAGTCATTGGAACAAATAAATTACATATTATTGTTACAAAATTGGTCCGAACAATGGTTTAGTACATTAATTTATATAATTACGTAAACTAAGAATGTTTATCAAACAAAACTTAGATAATAGGCTTGGAAATGAGGGAAATTCTTTTTTTTTTTTTTGCAGAAAGTGTTAAATGTAATACAAATACTTCGCAAAATCAATAAAATGTATTGTAATATTGGGGAGCCAAAACAACTGGTGGTAGCATAAATAAAGGCATATAACTACAAATGTAAGTAATTAAAATCATTTTGGATCTATAATATATTAAACTTGACAGTAATTTTTTCTAAAAGCAAGACTCTATAGACTCCGTCGAAGGCATCAATTTAAGGTGTAGAGAGAAAATAATAGAATCAACGATGTTACAATGTGAATCACGTTTTAATTAGTGCACACATGAACAAGAATAAATCAACAAGATTATATCAACACAATGTGAATCCCCATTTGACTAAATTTTTATAGATTAAATTAGCACACACAAACAAGAATATATCAGCACACACGAATAATTTAAGTTAATAAAAATATGTTAAACAAGATTAAATCCATAGATATATGTCAAACAAGATTTATTTCGAGATTAAATGTGTGAAAATAACCCACAACCCACTTCACAAAAAAATGGCTCTATCTTTCAAAGCAAGATCAAATAGGTTTTCAAACCCTTAGAGATTGATAATCCGATGAATACAAACCAACACATATATATTTGTTGAAATTATCCACATTTGTAGAAGTTGATGGGCGACTTAGAGAGAGAAAGAAAGAGAATGTACACAAAAGGTATTCAAAATAGAGTGCGGTATTAAAAACAACGACTTTGAGAGAGAATGTAAACAAAAGGTATTCCAAGAATCTTACAGCGATTGATGAGCAATAGAGTACGATGCGAGAGAGAAGAGTTTGAGATCGTGAGGGTTTAAAGAAGTTTTCTCGGTTTTGGTGTGGGTTTGTTGGTGAGATCGCGTGGGAGTCTCATGACTTTGATAGGCATTATTAAAAATAATTCCTACTACTTTGACCACAAAATGAATTGTTGTCCAATAACATATAATATTAGGCCACGAAATTTTTTTCATTGCGAAAACAACATATTAACCACTACGAATAATTTCGTTGCCAATGATACGCATTTCGTTGATAAATAATTTGCACTTACACTTAAATACGTGAGAAATTTGGCGTTAGTATTTTGGGGACCTATTGTTAACAAAATTTGAATTTTCGTTGCTAATTATAAGTTTTTCGCTGCGAAATAAATTTCATAGAAAATGTTGATAAATGTAAGTTTTGTTGTAGTGTTCGTAACCCAAAATTATCGTTCGAGCTCTTTATTATTAATTACTTAATTCTCCCCAAGTTAATATTAAGGATATTTATTAATAAAATAAAATACTGATAATTTACTTGAGTAACTTATTAAAGTTCTTGAGCAGTACAACTTAACTTATTTGTAGTGTCGTATTAACATAATCCGCCTGTAGGGTTTTGCATATGCAAAATTTATAAATATCTCAAAGGGGCATCACCAATCTCTACACCGAGACGTAGATTCTATCCATGCAAGACTTTCACCATATATTAATCACCATTACCCAATCTATTCGGATTATTGATCCAATAATGAATCTCACTAGATAAGTCAACGGAATAAATGACTAGCGCATGTATCCATCAATCATATCAGGATTAAGACCCCTAAGTAAACCTAATAATTATGTGGTGTACATTATCTTATAAAATCAGTACAAAGACAATGACCCCAAGGTGGTCATGTTCAATAGAAAAAGTGCACTAGCACATAAGTTGAAACTATACCGTTTTCTGTAATAAAGATAAACCTACTAACTCCATCTAAGATTATGAATAATAAAAGTTATATTCCACAAGAACTTGTGATTTGATCCTCTGTGTGTAAGTTGTACACTACTCAACAGATTACCTACTAGAATAAAAGTTACCTACAAGATTTAAAATAATGCAAACATTATGCCCATATATGATTCTCATTAAAACAAGAAAAAATGATTTTATTAATAAATAAATTCACAACTAAAACTATTACATAAATCATGATTTTAGTCTACTGCTCTAATACCATATACCATGATCAATGACTTGCATAAAACTCATGTTGCTTGACCCACATATTTGGAAATTGAAATACTCTTCGACCTTGATCATTTGAAAAAACACACAACACTAGTTGCGGACAATGATCTGAGTTAAGGAAATAAAAATGTTCCAATGACCAAACAACAAACAACTGATTCCATTCCAGACTACGCGACTTAATTCTTCATTGTTAAAGTTACTTTTTCCCAAGTTAAAGTCAATTTTTATATTTTAATACTCTGGCAACCTATTATAGTCTATTGGCGACCACTATGAGATTTTAGTGATCCCAACGACCTTTAATGAGGCTGTAGTGACTTTCCAACGAGATTTTAACGTTAGCCATCATGGGTTCACGTCTATATATATCATTTGCCTCAAAATAAATATAATTCTCAGAAAAGATAAAATATGAACGTCTTAGAATGTAAAAAAAATTGGGGCGAATTAAAAATAAAATGTGCGCGCATGCATGTTATCGACAACATTAAGATGTTGCAGTGGTAGTAAGAGTATCATTTTTCTTAAAATGAAAATCATCGCAAAAGATAAAAGAAGAAAATTTTAAAATATAATTAAATAAAGAGAATTAACTATAAAATTTAATTATGACTTAGTTTAGGGATTTTAGGGGGAAACGACTTGGCAACAATTTTATTACAAATCTCGACACCTACTTTCAAGAAAATGGGGTTATAATATTTTAAGTCATTCTCCTCCTGTAGATGTTCCAATCCCACTACTCTCTCTCTCTCTCTCTCTCTCTCTCTCTCTCTCTCTCTCTCTCAAATTGACTCAATTGAAAACTCAATAAAAAGCATGACCTCTATTTGACCCTCCAAAACCCCCTTTCTTGGGCATCTACTTTCTATAGTCCCCCTCTCTTTGTTTCGAACGTCGAAAAATGCAGATTAAGTATTAAATTCAATATATGACGTGAATACTTTATTGATGTGACAATTTCATAATAACGGTTGAGAAAATATAGCGTAATTTGTTGAAGATTTAATAAATTTGAAAATTTACGTGAAGAGATTGGGGGAGGATGAAGAGTTGAATTTTTTTCTTTTATACATAGAGCAATGAATGTTGATCTTATTTTATCGTCAAAATCATGTTGTACAATGAGACTATTCACTTCAAAACAGAATTGTACCTAGAGGGTAATTTTATCGTCAAAATCATGTTCTAATGTTAATTTGATTTTGAAATAATTTTTATAATTCGAAGTTTGTGATAGTTAAGTGTAGTTGAGATTCATAGTACTTATACGTTATAAACTAAAATTTTCTGTGTCAAATTAGGAAATCATTCTATATAAGAATTTACAAGGAGGTCCTACGATAATAGTGATGTTTTTTTTATATATCAATTTGTTAAATGGAGCTCAATCCAATGACCGACAAATTCGATGACCAGAAGCACGAAGATCAGGGGACTAGGGTCCAATCCTCTTTTGCGAGTCCTTATTACAAGGGCATACTTGCTATTTTTAAAAACAAAAAGTAATTTATATATAAGGAAAAATAAGGACTACTTTTATTAAAAGAAAAATTAAATGTCCCAAATTCAGTAGTTGAAATTGGATAATTCTAAAGGAAAATGATATTGGAACCGAAAAAATTACCGAAAGTGGAGATACCGAATTAGGTGGCGGGCTTCTATTGGTTAGTCTGTGGGGTCCGCGCCAGCGGGTCCAAAGAACCAACCAATAACACGCCTCCACGTGTCATTTCAGTCAAAATTTAAGTCATTTATTCTGTTACAATAGAAGTGTTCAATTCTAAATCCATACATGGATTCGACGCAATGTCAAAGATACATTGACATATAATGTATAAATATATATGCATGAATGTTCTGGAACTATTGTTACCCAAATATATAAAAATCATTCGTTTGACTTGGAATTACTCGTTGAAATATATATAGGCCAAATTTCAATTTCAATTTTATTTCATGGTTGAAATTACCACCGAACCTTGTACGGTGGACTGTACGGTAGTCAAATGAAATCTCAGTTGTTGTGTTTGAACATAATTTTAATAGTTTAAGTATTAAAACTCACGTGCACATATTAATTCTGTCTTGTCTATCCAAACTCATGATTATGTCTCCTTTGTGACGCATCAGATGATGAAAATGGAAAACCAATTTTCATCAGTATTTTTTTTTGAAAAATGTTATACACACCCAATATTGTTATTGATACTGCTTTATTTATTTGTATTATAGTGTGAATCTCGTCAAAAAATATTATAAGTTCTATTAATATACAATCAAATAAAGTATATTTGGTATTAAATTGATATTAAGTACCGATAAGAGTATCATTACTCTATTTTTTTTTATTGACAATTTTCATCAGCTAAGCATCATGATTATTTGATGACTAAAAAAGGACTAAAAATAAGGTCAAATGATACTATAAACAATCTCACCCCTCGATTCATGTGCATTAATAATGTACAAGTGATTTTTATGTATTTTATATTAGATCAGGTATAATGACGATCAATATAAATTGACACGAAGTTAAAAGTTAATGGATGAATTTTTAATGAGTTCGAATCAAATCAATGTCAACTCAATAAGATACGATAGTTAACGGATCGAATCAGGATTGGTCCTTGCACTCGTTAATATCAAATAAAACCTGTTATGATCCATTAATTTAAATAAATAAAATCTTCATTTTAAAACTTATAAATAATTTATGTACCATAATGTTAATTTAATCATAATTGATTTTACTAAATAAGAGATTTAGTAATGTCAATGAATTAATGGACTTATTTGGATTAAAAAATGAGATAATATGTCAACTTGTATACAATTCAAAATAATTCATTATCTTAATCAGTATTAAACAGTGAACACGGCACGACGACATAACAGGTCGGGGTTGGATATGATTTTTTCACACGATAAAAAAGACACTCGTTTAGACACGAACCCAATAAGACCCGAATACGATAAAAATCGACACGAATACGATTCGACACGACCCATTGACAAATCTATTTTATGGGAAAAATTATAATATATATATAAACTTTTATAATATTATTTTATTTATTATGTTCTTTTATTAAGTATGTAATTAAATATGGCATATGAGTTTATTTTTTCTCCAACAAATTCTATAACTCTTTTTTTTTTTTGCTTTAATAGATCCTATTAGTAAACAACTAGTAAATATTTACTACATGTATGAAAAAGAAATAGTGAGAAATTTTGTTTTGATAGAATAATAGGATAAATGTTTTATATAATCCTAGGGATGGTAACGGGTCGGTTCGGGGTCGGGGATTCATGTCCCCATCCCCGTTAGAAATATCATTCCCCGTCCCCTCCCCGTTCCCCGTTATAACTGGTCCGGGGATCTCCGTGGCTGTTTAAAACGAGTATCGGTTTTCCCGCGGGGAATCCGTTTCCCTTTTTTTTTTTTTCCTTTTTAAGCAACTAAATGAAAATTACATTTAAATTACATCCTGATTAGAAATGATTAGACATTTTTACCTATACAAATTTCAAAAAAATTATAATTAAGTATATATGTTAAATCTAAAAAAAATGACGAGATCAAAAAATTTGAGACAAAAAAAAGCAATTGAGCGTTGAACTAAATATGAGACAAAAAAAAATTACAAATGCAACACTCAACAACAATCACTGTTCTAAAAAACCCGCCTAGACTCCGCCTAGGCACGCCTAGACTTGAGGCTTGGGAGAAACGTCCCGCCTTAAGATTTTGACGCCTTATGATTGGTAAAATCCTTAAGGCGTACTTTTTCTCTAAAAACAATAATGCTTTAGTGAAACGATATCGCCTTTTATAGATTTTTTTACAAACCGGACCATTATCTCATCCAAAATAATCAAATAGTATTTTTATTTGCAAATATTAAGACATATTTTTATGATATGTACAATTTTAGTATTTTAATAGCCTTGTTATGGTTAAAAAATATTAAAATATATTAAAAAGACCTAAACGCCTTTTCACGCCTTTTTACGCCAAGTCCCGTCTAGGCTTCTAAGGCTTAAGGCTTGGCTTCCACGCCTCAATCACGCCCCGCGTTTTTTAGAACCTTGACAACAATAATAATCAACAACACTCAACAATACCTTACAATAGCAACAAATAATGGACTAAGCAGCAACAAAGAAACCACAAACATTTAATAGCAACAAAAATGAGTGGGAAATCGCAACAGTAAATGAGTGGGAACATCTACTGGGAAGTCGCAACTTACAACAACAACAGCGTCGGGATGGATTGTTGTTAGGGCTATGGCGTCAGTAACAACAACAGCGTCATGAAGGATTGTTGCTAGGGCTATGGCGTCAGCAATAACAACACCTTACAACAACAAAAATGGACTCTCCGAACCCGACCCGATTTCCGAATTTTCGAAGATTTTTCGGAGATTTTTTTCTGGTAATCGCGGGAACTCGATTTTTCGGAGAAAATTGCCAACCCCATATAAGCCTAACTTATTTGTAAAGATCCGATTTTTATAATGCATACTTGAAATTTTAAAATGAATACATGCGAGGTCTGTGTATACACTAAGAATGAGAGACCTTAGTGCTAGAATAATTAATTTAAGTGAACTTCAAACAAAAATCTTATTGGTCAGTAACTTGATTGAGATACTCCCATAAAATTTTAACACTTTTATGAAAATTGAATTTTTTTTTCCCGTACTCTTTCTGGAAAAAAAAATAACAAAAAATTGTCCTATATTATTGTCTTGCATTATTGAGAAAAACTTATAACTTAATTGCATACAAATTCTAGGAAGAGAAAAAATAAGAATATAGTTGTATATATCTATTACAGTATGAAGGGCAGAACTTACAATTACACAAAATATTTGATTGACAAGAGTCTTATAATTCAAGGCTAAGAGCATCTCCAATAGTATAATCAAATTTGAATACCCAAAAGTTGCAACCTCCGCATTTGATTATTCATTTAGTGGATGGCTATGATTAACTATCTCAAGTTGCACAATGGTAATTTTTTTTTAATCAATAATCAATAGTGTGAGGTCCACCATTCCTTGGGGGAGAAGAGAGTTATAAAAGGAGGGAAATAATACTTCAAATTTGAAAATGTTTTTTTTTTCTTTTATCTTTTAACTCAAACATGATGGGGTTCACTAATTTGGTTATTTAAAAAGGTTATTAGTCTTGATAACGAGTCGACTCAAATGCACTATTTTTTTAAAGGTTGTTAATTTGATTATTTTTTAAAGGTTGTTAACTTTTAAGTATTCCATTGAAGAGGGTTTATAGACTCAATATTATTTGTAATTTAATTATATCATCGGACGTGCTTTAATATAATGACACAAAATGTGTAAATGACAATAGATTTTTTCTTAGTTACATAACACAAACTCCATATGTTTGCACACTCTTCTAACTTTAGGCAAAACAAAGTGTATTGGCGGAAAACCTTTAAGCGGGAGGGCTTATGACTTCCGAAGATAAATTTTACATTACTAATAACTCGAAACATGGAGAGAAAAGAAAAAAGTAAACTTTATGCAGATGTGTCTTAAGTCGCATAAGGACCAATTTTATGAAGCTAGTAAATAATATTTAATTATCTTGCCATTAATTTTCTACTTGAACTCATAATGCATGAAAGAAATTATAACATAAGAGTGCGTTTGATTGCAAATATGGAATATGTGTGAAAATAGTTCATTTGGATGAGAAATTGGAAAATGAGTGAAAAACGATATGTGTTTTTGGTCTTACTATTTCTATTTTCCATGAAAATTAATTCTTTGGTGGGTGGATAAAAAATATTTTTCACTAAAAATGATGTTTGGGATGAACTATTTGTTATGCGAATGAGTATTGTTCTTATATAAAATAATCGTAATCAATGTACTATCGAGACAAAATATGAGTCAAAATGACTATTTTTCATGAATTTTTTTTCATGTCAATTAAACACACCCTGAATTTAAAAGAAAGTACTAACAAATAATTCAATAATTTATTTCTTATTTGATTTATAATCAAACATATTCTCAGTTTTTGACCTTGACACTATCATAGAAATTGAAAATTATTTTTATAAATTTATTGAAGTAATCATTAAAGTAAGGGGGTTTTGAGGAAAAGTCCTCATTATTATCAAAGTGTATAAAAATAGGACACTCCACATAATTTTATAAATTTAATCCCTGTACTAAAAGCACCATGAAAATTGGTGAAAAATGGTGCCGCTGGTGCGGACCAAAAAAATGAACTCCTAACTCTAAAGAGATCACATAAATAAATGCTATTGTACTATAGAAACCAGATTTATTAACTTGAAAAGTATTATTTTAAATATTTAAATATAAAAAAGAATATGACTTTTACCTGAATTCTATATTAAAGTAATTATTCTAATGTTGATCAAACATTGAATTATCCTTAAAAATTAGTAGATACGGTCCTACGTGCTAGAGGATTTTTTTATAGATTTTTTTTTTTTTGATTTATACCAGGGTATCCACTAGCGACTTAGTGACTAATCCCTTCGATGATTGTAGGCACCTCTATGGGTGGGACAGCTGGCCCAGAGATTTAAGGCTGCTCCATACCCAAGGCGGGAATCGAACCCCCGACACTTGATTAAGGAAGGAAGAGCCCATACCTCTCTACCACACCCCCTGGATTATAGATACATTCATTGTTCCCATAACACATCAAGATTCAATCACTTGTACTTTGGTTTTTATATAATCCAATACTTTGACCTTTGAATATTTTGACTAACTATATTCTATGTGTACCTCACAAACCCGCTGACTTTCCAATTATTGAAAATATAGACAAGTTTTCCCCCTCACTTTCTATAGTGTAATATTGCGTCCCCTAATCATCCCCAATGTAGTGGAAGTTTGTACATTTTGTGGAGTACAAAAATTTAAAGCATTGGAGCGATGATTATAGAGGATATAATTTGCGTAAAAAAAGCACATATATGTCAATAATAATTCAATGCGTTGCTTATGTGCATGAATGATATGATATTAACACCTAGTGCCCAGTTCAAATTTTTGTTGGATTGGGGTTTATAGAGGTGGTTGAAAAATCACCCATTCCCAAACCTTTTTACATATGCTTTACTCATTATAGTCTATGTCTATTTATTATTATGCATGTCCACCATCCACTACAGAGCATATATACTATTTAAGTTTTATAGTATGTGAGTTTTAGGACCCGTTTGGTTCGGTACTCAGAAAATTCGATTTAAACGATGTTTTTAAATACAATTTTAAAATTTAGTTTTTTGTATTTATAATTATTGGTGTGGGTTTGGTAAACTTGTTTTTAAATACAGTTTTTTGAAAATTTGATAAAATTGACAATCATGTATATATATATATATATATATATATATATATATATATATATATGTATATATATATATATATGAATTGATAATATTTGTTAATACGTATGTACTATATATATTTTATATTATTTCATACATTAATAATACATGTATGAAAATATATATAAGTATTATGTATCTATTGATAATATTATTTAACTTTATATTATTCCATACGTAATTTTGTGTACATGTACATATATATTTTTTATTTATAAGAACTACACACATATAAATGTATTATGTATGTATATTATATATTAAAGTTTAACTGCATTAAAATATTAAGAATGAAAAATTTTGAGTTGAAAAATAAAAAACACAAGTTACAAAAAACCCTAAACCTGTTTTGTGAAAAACTTGATTATAACACAGAAATATTATAATTTTGTGTTTAAAAACAGGTTGCCAAACGCAAATTCTTATCAAAATTGTATTTAAACACAGAAAACAGAATTATAGTTGCAAATCAAAGAGGGCCTTAACATTATAATAATGGACATTGGCAATATATGTAACACATGACATTGCCGCCATGCATTCACGTACTTTCTCTTTGTCCATTTCCAAAATTTCAACTTGAAAGCTTAAATCTCAAGATCAAACTTTATTTTTTTCAAACATTAAATCAACATTGATTGTAATTATTAGCAATTGTAGAAAAAAATAGTGTCCGACTCGTGCTTATGTAAAATTATAATATGGAACTAAGATACATGCAATGCGATGGGATGGGATGCATAACAATTATAGTCTACCAATTGAGTCCTTACTTTTTTTTTGTTATACAGATTCGGCCCTTCGTCGATGCTTAAAATTTGATGGAAGTTTTTGTTCTCGAAGAGAGGGACTTTTTTTTTTTTTTTTTTGTAAAGCACCACTTCAAAAGAACTCATTTCTCGAAAAAATCCCTCTCTTCGTTTCAAACGTTTAAAACATGGACGTGGTATAAAATTAAGATATGATCTGAACACTTCATTGCTGCTACAATTTGAAAGTTACAACTGAGGGAAAATAGTGTAATAAGATATGATGAATTTGAAAGTTTACAGTCTTGATTTGCTAGTGAGTAGGACTGGGAGAGAAGATGAAAAGTTGAAGTAGTGAAAATACTTGATACATTGTATTATAAGTTGCTCTTATTTTTTCTTACACTATTGGCCCCTCAAATTTGCTATGAAAATATTAATCTTTTTTTTTATTGTAAATTTAAATGGATCATTCACGTTTAGATCCTATTAGACTTTCTTTTAGACATTCTAATCCCACCATATTTTTCCCTTACATATAAGTCCTACTCCTAATTTTTTGGAACATTTTTTTCGCAATTTTATCCTTTTAATTCAACATTCCGTAACTTTTTTGAGGAAGTTACATAAGTGGTTGGACTTTCTTTTTAATCTTTAAATGATCATAACTTTTGATTCACAAATTCGTTTTTCGCAAAATTACTATTTTTGAAACCCGCTCAACGAGATCTATCAAACAAGATCC